>CM025791.1:95603363-96106295 GCA_014635995.1 Sarcophaga peregrina
CACCTCTAATTCTTTTACCGTCTTTGCTACCGAGACTATGACAATGTTATCTGCAAACCCCGCGATTGTAGTCCCGTTTGGCAATCGCAGTCGAAGTACTTCATCGTACATAATGCTCCATAGCAGTGGGCCAAGTACAGAGCCGTACGAGATACCCGCCATCCCCGTCCATTGGGTATATTACCTTCATTTCCTGAAAGAAATTGTTCAGAATCTCCCTTAAGTATGGCGGCGTAACCATGGGGGCTCTTATAATGCGACCCCAATTCGCTGAGTTGAGCACGTTTCTAATGTCAATTGTGACAACCGAGCAGTATTTCTTGGTGCCAAATCTTAATTTTTCGCCCTCCATTGCATCTCTTGCAATGTCGTCTACCCTCCTTATCGCATTAACTGTGGTCTGTCCTAAATCCGTATAGCAGGTCCGAGAGAACTCCTCCTGCCTCGGCACGCGTCAGTTGTCGATTGTATATTATCCTCTTCAGTATTTTTCCCTTTTGTGTCAAGTGGACAGATGGGCCGATACGACGATGGTTCCACTGGTGGTTTACCAGGTTTTGGAATGAGATCCAATTTTGTTGTATGTATGTATGTGTCTATGTATGTAAGTATGTGTTTATCCCCACACAATGTATTGTGATACCAAATTTTTGTACCCATTATTTCAGCTTAGAAAACACCACAGTAGTCGGGTGCTACTGAAAAGGTCCGATCCGGATCCATCACTGATGACTTGAATAATATTTCCTGGGACGTGTTTACCATTACCATTTGAGAACCAATCCGTTATCTTCATTGTAAACACAGAAACGAAAACAGGAGCAGGTATCTTGTACCCAAGATGAGGCATAATCCACTGCCACTGTCCTCTGAAGTCGATTTTTACAAAGTTTTTCCAAGAGAAAAAGGGTTACACTATTGGCTGAATCGGAATATATCCTATAAAGCAATAGAAGAGTCTGGTGTTGTTTTGGAAAGTCCATACAAATACACCTCCTTCTCTGTATACTCTAAAAGTAAATTGTAGTGACCTGATATTTAACTCATGAAAAAATAAATTTTTAATCCTAAAACTAGATTATAACAAAATTTTCTAAGAAAAAAAAATTGCTCCAGTTTTGGACGAATCCGGATATACGACATGTAGGAATATAAGTTCATAAGTTCTGCTGAAGATATTAAATAAAGTTTAGTTGAAAAAATACCACTAAAATCTTGTATTCTTCTCATTAATTCTCATTTAATCCATAATAGTTTATTTCTGTAACCTAAAAGTATACTTTACATATTTCAAGTTAATGCATACCTAAAAGTATGCTTTATATTTTATCAAGTAGAATTCTAACCTTGCTTTTACATGCTTGTTAAATTTTTTTTTTTTAGTTTATAAATGTTATCCCTGTTGGGGAAATACAACATAAAAGGTTATGCTTACAGCCTTAAAGTATACCCCACTAAGTGTGTTGGTTATATAAGAAATAAATTTTTAATTTTAAAATTTCCAATTAAAGCGACTTAACTAAATAATTTATTTCTTGATAAAATATAAGGCCTTTACATGCCTAAAACTATGCAATAAATATTTGAGAGAAAGAAAATGTTAAGCATACCTTTTGGCTTAAAATCTTATGAAAACTATACTTCTTTTAGGGTTTTTTTCTTGCTTACTGCTTGCTTGCTTGCTTGCTCAACTTAAACTTTGTTTAAAAATTGAGGTCAATTTTTCTTCTCTTTCTTAATCTCTAGTCGCTCTCTCGCTCGCTTCTCTCTCTCTTTTTCTCCCGGGTAACTATTGTAACTGTAAGTTTAGAGTATGAAATGCTGTTTTATTTTGTTGCTATTGTTGTTGTTGTTGTTAGGGCAGTGAGTAATAGCTGGTTGTTATTGCTGCTAAAAAGTATGCACCATTTTTTTTCCAGCTCTTGTTTCATACTGTGCTTTCGTTACCGCACTCTTAAGTGACATTCTGGTTGTTTTTTTTTGATTTTTTTCTTTTCTCTTGCTCTGTGCTATTTTCCCTGCAGTGATACTTGTTTTATTGCCTTCCTTTTCCCACTTGCATAGGAAAGCTAAAGAATTTTTACGACCAAAGGTTTTTGCATTCCGGTTAAAAATCTTCGAGTAAAAGTTGCATTTTTTTCTCTTTTCTTGGTCCTTTTCTCTAAGCATTTTTCTCTGTATTTACATTTGGGTATTGTATTACAGTTTGTTGTTGTTGTTGTTGTTGTTTTTATTCACTAAAACAGATTGCATGTCAAACTACTTAACGAGTCTGGAATTGGGTTTATATGCTATGGTCTTGCTATGTATTCATATCGAGCAACTATTTTCCCCTTTTTGTTTTGCTTTTTATTTTGGGGAATAGATTTTTAAAGGAATCCTTTTTAGTTTCTCTTTTTAAGCCTTAATTAATTTCTGTTTCTTTCTTTTTTTGTTTGGAAAAACATTGTATTTTTTTAGAAAATAGGGCCTATAATTAGTTTTAATTTCCGGCTGTTGGCTGGCATATAAAAAGGAGTTTAAAAACATATTTTCTTTCATAAATTTTCGTGTAACAATTTTCAGAGTGTAATTCAGTGTTGTAATCTTAATCATAAGCTTTGAATAGAAATTTAAAAAAATTTAATTTTTAATTGGGCGAGATAAGAATATCAAAAAAGGATTTAAAAAATGCACTAGGGCTAAGGCTCTGCTCTTTGCTACTTTGTAATCAAGTAGCAAACTTCCTTACTAAGTGTCGATGTTTTCAATGCTAACGTATATAAGTACCTCTACTGCAACCGCACAAAGCAATCGATTTTGATATTTCATGAAGCAATTTCGCAGGACCAACAGAAGAGCCAACCTCAGGAATCAACAATTGCATTGCATTCAAGAATGGCTCTTTAACAATTAGGCTAAAGGATAGCATAGTCACCTAACAGCAACTCGTTTCCTTGCTGTTCGAATCTTGAGGTAGGACGTTTGTCTTTCAATTGTTCCTTATACCGTCAATTACAATATTTAATGTCCACAAAGACTACTCTCTCTTTCCACCTTCCTATAACTTATTTTCCTAAACCTGCATAATGCACTAAATGCGTAGGGGCCATCCCCTGAGTGCTGGTTTTACCAAAAAAAAAATAAAAAAATCCAGTAACTGAATTCAACGTTGTCTAGTAGGCTTGTGGTTCAAACCACAGCAAAGACTTTGCGAACAAAAAACAAGATCTGAAAAAATATTGCTTTCCGCTTTTTCCTTTCAACAGATCTCTAGAAAAAAGTCTTTTCTTTTTTTAGCTATGCGAGCTAAAGGTTGGAAAATCTTCGAAAGACCTTAGTAGCCCGGCCTACCAAAGCGCACGATTCGCCGCAAGACTTACTCTCGGCTTGCTAAGCGCATACGTACTAAAACCAACCTCATCACACACTTTCAACCATTCGCCCCCCTCGGGACCACAATCAAGTATTACTTCGGGAGGGTGGTAATTGAGCGAATGTTGCCTTCAAATTCCGCTGATCTTGCTCTCTCAGCCAATCTTTGCTGCGTCAATACATTCCGTGCGAAAACATATACTGCGTTCCAATTGTCACTTGGGATTAACATCAGGTTTACTATATTCCCGGGCGTTACCTGGAATCCTATTGATCTCTCCAGGCAATTTCGTTGAACAGAATATCGCGGGCAATTAAAGAAAACATGCTCCGCCGTCCTCCTTTCATTACAGCATTCTGGGCATGCCTCATCTACATCATGACCAAACTTATAGAGATAAGCCCTATAACAACCATGGCATGTTAGCAACTGTGTCAGGTGGAAGTTCACCTGACCGTGTCTTCTTTTTGTCCATACGCCTATGTTCGGTATGAGTCTGTGGGTCCATCTTCCCTTAGTGGAATTGGACCAGTCCTGCTGCCATCTATCCATAGCATTATCAGTTAGTTGGACAGGGTTCGAAAAATCTGTTCCTCTCTTTACGTCATATTTCCTCCTCTCTATATCCACTACTAGCTTCAGGGGCATCATCCGCGCAATCACTAACGCTGCATCGGTAGACACCGTTCGGAAGGCAGAAATCACCCTGAGAGCAGATCTCCTGTAGGCCGCTTCTATTCCTGCTCTATAGGTCCTCTTCTCCATAGCACCAGCCCATACGGGGGCTGCATATATAGCAATCGCTGTCACTACCTTCATCAGTAGCTGTCTCCTTTCCTGTCTTGGGCCTCCTAGGTTAGGTATTAATCGGGCAAGTGCACATGCCGTCGCCGCACATTTTTGGCCGATGTACGACAGGTGTTCCCTAAACGTGAGCCCGTTGTCAATTATCACTCCAAGATATTTAATCGCCTGCTTTGATGATATGCGCTGGTCACCTACCGTTATGGTAATAAATTCTATCTTCTTCCTACTGCTTACAAGGAGTACATCCGTTTTGTGATCAGCTAGTTTAAGACCTATTTCCGTGATCCTGCTCCTGACTATGCCAACCGCAGTGTTACATGTCTGTCGTTCAGGGTCTGTTTTAAAATGTGGGTCCCGTCACTCGTTGATGGTTAATTAAGCTACTGATTTGAAATCAATTAACGATAATTCACTATTCAATCAGAATATGATGGGATATCAAGTAGTTAATACTTCCTCGCCGAAAGTCTAGTAAGTGATGTGTGGGCTTATTAGACGTATGCCCGCGATTCACACCAATTCAGACACGAAATACTAAAAAAAATTTCTGCAGCAACATTCTCCAGTTGAGTTTTGAGATCTGTCCTCTGCAGTCAACTTTAAACTGTAGATTCCACCATTCATGTATGAAATTAATAGGTCATGAGAAGCCACGCTGTAATCCAGACTTAAGGTTTGTAATGGGCAACTATGTATGTATGTATGTGTTGAATACAATACCATTAAAATATACGTAATAGCTGCTCTGCATATTCCACAACCGAAATGTTAAATTTTCTATGACTGTGGCGAATCAACCAGGCTGAATTTGACACATGTGATGGGTGATGTTGGCTTTAAGGACCTCTGTGGTATGTAGCTCCACAGAGACTTAAGAAAACCTTACCAGAAAAAGTTTCATTAAGTCGAATCGCACGATTTCGGTAAATAGTTAACATTACCTTTACGTGAAACCACCATACCCTTACATCACTCGCATAAAATATGCATTATGGCCAGATATTATTGAAACCAACTTCACTCAATTCAGGGCACTAGAAGTTGATATATCATAGTATAGAGCCCGTATTAGAGAACGAGATTCTCAAAACTCCAAATACACTTCAAAAGCATTATTTTTTCATCACAGAAGAAGTTTTTTCGATAAAAATCAGTGTCGGCAACTAACTCCTCCTGAACCAATTCAGCGGGCATACGTCGGTATAAACGTTCGTCCATGAAAATTTTTCAAATTAGACGAAATAACAACTCAATATCATAGACGAAGCTTCAACAAGTTCTTCAGTAGTCATTAGCAGATAAGTGACGACTCCCTGCTACACACGATAACGATATTTTGTACAGGGTGGCTGATATGTATTGCAACCAACTTCAGGTTGTTATCATTTGTAAACCGCTCGTCTGATAGCTTCCAGATTTATTCCAGTGATAGTTCATTTTATTATTTACAAGCTTACAAAAGCATTTTGATCTATTGCATTCAGAAGAAACGTTATTCGTAATGCTTTATATTTGGCTGGAAAACCAAAGGGGGCTATCGTTAGAGCCCTCCAGCATTTAAATCTGAAGAAATCGTTTATTTCTCGTACCATTGCTCCTTACCGTGATACTGGCAGTGTTGTATCGCGTCCAAAAAGTGAACGAAAACAAACGGTAACAACACCAGAAATGATCCGATAAGTGAAGACCAGATTTAAACAAAATCCACGTGGCAGTGGTAGAAAAATTGCTCGTGAGCTGAACATTTTGGGAGAACGTATGCAACACATGTTGAAAAATGAGCTTGGATTAAAGCCATTGAAGTTCCAAAAAGTGCAAGAGTTCACCGATTGTACAAAAAAAGTTAGACTGGAAAGAGCCAAGGAGTTACTTCGTTTGCACGAAAGTGGCCAGTCACTGAATTTGGTTTTCTCCAAAGAGGAGCAATACCAAATTTGCTCAATTTGTGAACAATTAAAATGAAAGGGCTTACTTGCCAAAGAGGTCCGCTGAAAATTTACAGAACTCAAACGCCGCCGTTTATAATGGTGTGGGCCGCCGTAACGGCCGATGGTCGCTCACCGCACGTTTTCATCGACCGTGGGGTCAAAATAAATGCCGAATATTATCGGGGAAATATTTTAAAAATAGTATTGAATGGTAGACAAACATTTCGGACGCATTTTCAACAGGACTCAGTACGCGTCCACCAAGAATGGCTTAAAAAGGATGTTCTTTGCTACATTTCTACACAATGGCCACCAAAATCTCCGGATCTTAATACTTTGGATTTTTGCGGCCAGGGGCTTTTTGGAGACTAATGTTCTCACTAAAAAAATACCAAAGTATAGATCATCTCAAGACGGCGCTTCGCCGGGAAGAGGCCAAAATACCGCAGAGCTATTTTTGTGTAGCCTGTGATGGCTTTGTCGGCCGTTTGAAGACCATAATCCGTATCAAAGGTGGCCAATGCGAACAAATTTAAACTGATTCTAAAATTTAATGTTATTTCCAAAATTTTTTGCTTTTGAACAATAAAATATATCAGCCACCCTGTATGCTGCGACATATCGAAATGATTAAAACGAATTACTCCCCCTGCCTCTTACAAGATCTTTGCAAGTGATGTTTTAGTTGCTTTCTACGTTTATTTTATCACTCCCAATATTGCTGCCGTCTATAGAATAATTTAATAAATTGAAAAATAATCGTCAGTAATGAAATTATTTTCTTGTAATTCTTTTATGGATTTTGACAAACAAAATTTTGAAAACTTTTCTGTAATTTTTCTTTCGTTTTTTTTTATTGTGCTTAAGCAATTGAAAGAAAATTTCAATTTTTTTTCAGTTTTTTTTTGGAAATTTTTAATATAACTTAAGGCATTTGAAGTCCTTTAAAACAACAATAACAACAATAATGTTTTACATGAAACTGACCAACAATTTTTCTGTTTTTTTTTCCAAAAAAAATTTCTTTTTTTAAGTATTCTTCACTGTTTTCTTGCAATTTCTTTTGCTTTCATTTGTTGCTATGTTTCCTTATAAAAGAATAGAGAGAGAAAGAAGGAGAGAAACTTTCTTATCTTCTTTCTTTAACTTTTTAACATTATGCGTAAACTTTTTCTACGAATTGCTGACTGGCTGTTGCCATTTCTTCTTTCCCTTCCCAACACTATGAATGTCATGCTCATCTTTCTTCTTCTCAACTCCCAAAGGCAAGGAAAGATTTTCCTTGTCTTTTTTCGTTTCGTTTCTTTTCTTTCCTCTGGCTTATCGGACATAAGGCTGTTGTTGCCTTCAGTTTTTTCTACTGGGCGAGACAAACACAAGCCTTGCAGTACACTATGCTGCAAGAATAGACAAATTTTTGCCAGAAAAAAAGTGGCCCTCGTAAGAAAGCAATGAAAAAAAAATTAAATTTTCAGAACAGCTTAGCAAGTGAAAAACTTTAACTTTAAAACAGAATGTCTTGTATTATCTTGTGTTGTATTGCTCGTTTGTATTATGAAATTGAATTAAATTTTCTGGAAATCTAATAATAGCCAGGCTTATGCCAATAGAAACACCACAAGAATGCCAATATTATTGTCATTTGTTATGACAACAAAGAGGACAACAACCAGATTAGTTGCCAAAAATTAAGTCAAATTAGACAGCTGAGCTCTTGGACTAACAAAGCAAAAGTTTTCGGAACAAAAGATGAAAAATTAGGGAATTATGCTTGTAAATATTTTTGTTTAAATTTTAATAAGAGTGCCCGAATTTGTCCAGATGTTTGTAGCGCAAGACATTAATTAAAGAGAGCCTCCTGGCTATACTCCTTCCTTCTTAAAAAGCTTAAAATGCCAAGGAGTTTCAAATCTCAGACATCATACGCCTCTAAGGAATGTATTTCATTACCGCTAAGCATATTTCATAGATAATTTCTTTAAAAAACTTCCTAGCCTCCTTACTTCAGCCGCAATAATAGTCATAATATCCTATCTTCAAGTGCTGTGCTGAACTCTACCCATTTCTTTTTTATCCAATAATGACTGCATTGAGAATTGGAATATTTTTAGTTTTTAAAAAACGTTAAAAATATGAGAATAAAATAAAAGTAAATTCGTATTTAATTTTAAAGTAATTCTTTATTATCTGCACTACTTTTTAATCCACTGTTCGAACTTATACCACGTATACACAATAACTACCACAATAAGTGCTTGTCCGTTGTATTTCTCTGCTTACAACCTTTCTGTAAGCAACAATACTTGTTCGTTATTTTTCTTTGCTCACAATCTTTTTGTAAGCACTACACTTCTGCTCGCGTAACACTAACAACTGCCTTCTTCACACGCAACTTGTCTGCGCGCAAGACTGTAAACAACTTGTTTCCATTTTTGTTTTTGTATCTTGTTTACATTCTTCCAGGCAGAGTAGTTGTTGCTTGTGTGCATTTGTCTCTTCGCTATTTTGTTTTTGCTTGTTTACTTCTTTCTTCGCTGCACTTTGTTGTTGGTTGTTTACATTTTTGTTTATTCATCAAACTTGTAAACTGGCCATTATTTTTGTTGCTATATTTTTTTTTCTTATTCGTTGATCACGCGATCAAGTTCATCTATTTGTTTTTGGAGCTATTGTTCATTATTTTAACAACACCATTTCCATTTTCGTAACAATATTGTGGACTTTATAGCAGAAATATAGAAGACAGAAAGTCACTTATGCTAAGAGACTTTTGCACAGTAGTACCATGTAAATCTATGGCTGTAGACAGTGAAAGTATTCTTGATTGCATATTCATAATCAAGTAAATAGCCTGGCTTACGTAAAGGCCTGAAGAGTATCTAATTATCTGCCTTAATAAGAGTCTACTTAATGGGCTCTGTGTGGAGTTGCATTTTTTTTTCAACCGGCTGCCGTGAGCCAAAGATCGAATGGAGTTTTAGATAGGCTCCGCTCCTAACCAAGGTGGAAGTCATGTCCAAATACATGGCTTCGTATTGGTACTCAGGTGTAACAGTCTGTTGCATTTGGGGGCGTTGGTAGACGGATTGTATTTCACCTTGTGCGAAGAGCACCGTGGGATTAGGACCACGCGGACAGGTACCCACGTAAAACCCATCGTCGTTGTCTGCCTTTATGGCAAAGGAATGCTGGCAAGTGTTTCTTTATTTGCCTTACATGATTGTGACAGTCTAACTTGTTTTTCGTTTCGTAGTGCTTCGTTCGATTATTTTATAAAGCTCTTTTGTACTGTTCCTTTAAGGTAAGTTTTGTATTCCTGAATCAAGCCTTTAAATGCTTTCCAAATCCTCCAATTTCCTCTATTCCACTAGAACCTTTCCTTTTTAATGGATTGTTGTCTTCTGGTTTGCCGTATGACTCTAAACTGTGTTTCTTCTTTTTTTTCTCTTGATATTTACATACGCATGATATATTGTGGTTTACATATCAATCCGTCAGTAAGGATTACAATTTACCTTCTCACACCATTTATGTTGTGCTGTCACTGTGACGTATGATTAATGTGTGTGCATGTAATTACTGTGTTATTATAATCATCATACGCCTAAGTGAACACAAAATTGCGACAAAGAATACTAAAATTGAAATTTTTAATCTAAAGAGTTATCCACTTGATGGTTTCAAATGTTTATGTAAAATTAAGAGCATTTACTGTCATTATAATGTTGGTATCACTGATCAATTATTTACAACTTACGCTGTCATTAAAAGTATCGCCGAGGGTTCGATTACACACACAATTGATGCCTACAACCCTTCAGACAAGATCACAACCCACCTGCTCACACCACTTATGTTGTGTGTGTGTTAATTTCATACATGAGTGACGTAAGCTACACTCTAAAAGCGATTCCAAATGACAGATTTTGGAGAAACTTTTCATGACAATTCTATTTTACTCTCAGAGTTTTCGCCAGAAGTCTGTTGGGAGACAGTCGATGCAAAAATGTTTAATAATTGAACACTCTACCTAATGGACTATTGCAATTGTGAAGTCTATCAGTCTATTCCTGTACATTTTTATTTGAATACAGCCTCCGCTGTATCACGCATTCGCTTGAAGAATACTGGCAACTCCAAACGACAGTTTTTTTTTTTTGAGAAACATTTCATTGTAATTTTATTTACTTTTGGAGTTGTTACCAGAAATCTACCAGAAAACGTCTGACCTAGGGTGTGATACGCTGACTTACGTCTAATAAAGTAAAGCAATACGTGCTAGACTACTACGGCAACTTTGTGATACATAAACCTTTAATATCTCAAACTGTTCCGCTGCTTTTTGTGGGACAAGTTTTTCGAAAAACATTCACTAAGACCTTTCTTGATCTGGACATTGGTGAATAATTTTTAAATGCCAACCTCAAAAGGACAGTACAGTTTGCTATTCATAAGGGTAAAAATTCTTTCAATATATCTCGGAGCACATATATTTTGCAGCATTCTAGTTAACGCGAAAACTACAGCAATTGGTAGGTATGTAGGTAGGTTGAAGTGGCAGCTTACTTAAGCATGCATAGCAGGCCGTTGTTAAGCCTCAGATTCTGACCACTGTTCTGGCCAAGTTTCACTAAACTAGGGAAGAAGTTGGTTAGCGCAAGGACTGGACACAGTAATTGGTTTTGTGCCGATTTCTACATTTTTTACATTCTAAAAATGTTTAAAATATGAACACGAAGATTACAAACAAAATAAAAATAAATTTGTATTTAGTTTTAATTGAAATTCTTTATTATTTACACAATCCTAGGTGCCACTGTTCAAAACTTGATGTATACAACAACAATTGCCTTTTTTGTTATTCCTCTGTTTACATCCTCTGCATAGACAACAATAACTACTAGATAATTGTTCAAAAGATCTTTGTAATGAAAATCTTTAATCCACACTGACTCTCTACAAATGCACCGCGTCTTCACACATGACTGACTAAACTTTTACTGTCTCATTCGCCTGCTTTGCAAAGTAAACAGTCTGATGAATGTTCTTTAAGGAGAATATTCACGACCTTGCCTTCTCGGGATGTCTATAATTATAGATATAGCGGTATTATTATTGTTCTTTGTGTATTTTGTTTATATTCATTCTTGTAGGGTTTGTTGTTGTATTTTCGTTTACTTGTTTACCATGTTTTATAGCGCAGGACTGGACGTCTTTACTTTTTAATAAATATTTAAAATATAAGCTCATATATAACAAATAAAATAAAAATAATTTTAATTGAAATTCTTTCCTATTTACACAATTCTGTGTGCCACTGTTCACAACTTAATGTATACAACAACAATTGCCATTTTTTGTTATGCCTTTGTTTAGAACTACTAGACAATTGTTCAACAGATCTTTGTAACGAAGATCTTAAAACTTCGATTACTCTCTTCCAACATACCTTAACTTCACATATGACTGACTGAACTTTTATTGTCTCATTCGCCTGCTTTGCAGAGTAAACAGTCTGATAAATGTTCTTTAAGGAGAATGTTCATGACTTTGTCTTCTCGAGATCTCTATAATTATAGATATATTTTTTTTCATTCTTGTTCTTTGTGTATTTTGTTTACATTTATTCTTGTAGGGCTTGTTGTTGTATTTTCGTTTACTTGTTTACCATTTTTTAGAGCGCAGAACTGGATACATTAATTGGTTTTGTGCCGATTGCTACGTCCTTACTTTTTTAATAAATATTTAAAATATAAGCTCATAGATAACAAATAAAATAAAAATATTTTTAATTGAAATTCTTTATTATTTACACAATTCTGTATGCCACTGTTCACAACTTGATGTATACAACAACAATTGCCTTTTTTTTGTTATGCCTTTGTTTATACCTTTTATATAAACAATAACAATTACTAGGCAGACAGATCTTCATAACGATGATCTTCAAACCACGATTACTCTATTCAAACACATTGCGTCTTCACACAAGACTGACTGAACTTTACTAAACGTATTAAAATATCAAAAGGGTATAAGCCTGGAATCAAAGGACTTCAATATGTACTAAACAGATGCTGAAATGTTAACAAATATGTTTTATTTTTAAACAACGTCTACCACTACCATCATTTTATAAACACGCTCAATTTTAAAATTTATTGTAAAATTCTTGTTCTTGTTTATTACACTCTTCTGCTAAACTTAGATTTATGACTAACAAGATAACTCAATATTCTATTGTTCATATATTTTATGCCTTTTGCTAAGGATATACAACAACAACAACAAAATAAAAATGAAAATATCCTTTACCAGAAGTGTCTCCTGCTTTATTTAAAACCAAAAAAAGGGAAGAATAAAGCGACGTATTCAAAACGAGCCGAAATGTTTAAATAAATGAAATTAAGTTCTGCCAAGTTAAACAATTTTTCCATGGCACTACAACAGCCTTAAAACACTCTTTAAATTTTTTTAATACAAAACTGGACTTACAATACGTCTTTGGAGTTGAAATCATAAAACATGTGTGGATGTGTAAACATAGATCGGGGAGGGTATATAAATTACCCACATAAATACATTATGGCCTTAAAAAACATGATGACGATAATACTTGCACATACACATGGACAAACATAGCGAAGAGATACGTATAGTGAGAGTGAGAAGTGAGAGAGAGATAGTAAGAGGTAGAGAGATAGTCACATTAATGCCAACATATTTTAACGTTTGCTTGGGACGAAAATTTATGAGACAACACTTAAGCGACGAAAAAAAAAATGAAAATAAAAACCCGAACAAGAACAAGCTCAAGCATAGAGAAACAGAGGAGAAAAAAAATGGTGAAAAATACAAAAGCAAATACACATGGTGGAGGGTAATATGTCTCCATAATATACACACATACATACATACATACATGCATACATACACACTCTAGTAACATGCAAGTACTCACATAAGCTTAGGAAATAAATGTTTATCGACAAAGATAGAGAGAGAGCCACACATCTAAGCCTGTGTATATGCATGGCAGTGTTGTATTCTTTAGCAACATTTACATGCCAATACAAATGCCACACACACACTCATATAAAGACATGCAAACCTGAAAGTATGTTTTACATTTCTTTTTGTATGGAAATATACTTCCATTGTAGTAGGCTCCAACTTAGTTTTTCGTTTGGTTTTCTTTGTTTTTCATTTGTTTTTCTGGAGAAGTAGAGAACCGGGCAAAGGCAACCAGGTGTATAGTTAATGGGAAGGATATGCTAGGCATATATACATACATACATACATACATATGTATGTATATACATATATAGTGTTTGTTATATAATTTGTTTTATATAATACCTTATATACCAAAATACATAGTCACACTCTATGTTCTATGCTCTTATTTCAAAAGTTTCTGGTCAATTATGGGTTGTTTTTTTGTAAAGTACTTCAGGTTTTCGTTTCATTCTTTATAAATGATTTAAGCTTCAGAGTGTTTAACCTTAAAAATTAAAGCTGGAAGCATGTCAAGCAGGCATATGTTTTTAATTGGAATAAGATTCTGGTTTGAAATTGAGTTTATAGGAGTTGATTCAGTAGATTTATGGTAGTGACGGCTTTTTCCTTTTTTAAATTGAAGTGTCACCGACTATTTTTTATTATCTTCGGTTGTCTTCATAGTAAAGGGTCCGCCAAAAAACTTTTTTTTTGAAAATGCTTTAAAAAAACAACTACTGAATATTTTCTCCAATTTCTTTTTATATTTGAAAGTACATTCCTTACGGTTAATGACGGAAAATGATTTCTTTCAAATAGTTGTCTCTGCTGGCCATGCAGTAGCCTACATACGTAAGGTTAGGTTAGAGGACGTGTACTTGTCAATTCTGACAAGTACAGTACTCGGTGGTCGAATTGACCCATTGTACTACGTCTTACGTGTGCGTTAATTTTATACATGAGTGGCGGGACCTACAGTTTAAAGTCGACTCCGAACGATACATTTTTTGAGAAGCATTCCATGGCAATTTTTTACTCTCAGAGTTTTTGCCAGAAATCTGCTGAGAGGAAGTCACCGAAAAATTATTTTCAAATATTTGTTTTGATGTCTGACCTGTGATTCGAACTCGGGTCTTTCGTCTAATAAGCCAACACACTACCTACTAGACCACGGCGATCTCAGTAGCCTACATGATCGGTTCAATTTTTAAGCACATTATCGATTGTGTGCAGGTATATGTCACCAATGGCTTCACGAATAAAGCGTCAATTGTCTCTGGCTTGTCGGCGTGACACTTCTCTTTGACGGCACCACACAACTAATAGTCCAACAGTGTCAAATCGCAACTCCGTGGTGGCCAAACGATATCAGTTCTGCGGCTGATAATGGGATCTTCAAAAACAGGGTGCAAAACATCGAGTGTAGCTTCGGCTATGTGGCACGTAGCGCCGTCCTGTTGAAACCAAATGCTGCCAACAGCCTTCTCTACAATTTTTGTGAACAAAAATTCGTTTACCATGGCCCGACAACTATCGCCTTTGACTGTAATGGCCTCTCCTTGCTCATTTTCGAAGAAAAATGGCCCAATTATGCTTCAGGACCAAAATCCACACCAAACAGTGAGTCGTTTTGGATGTGTCGGCTTTTCTGTGTATGCGTGCAAGTTTTCTGTGCCCCAATTCCGACAATTTTGCTTCTTTACATACCCGCCCAGATCGAAATGAGCTTCATCTGAAGAGATGATTTTTTCTGCCAAAAGCGGTATCTTCTGTAAGTCGATCGTAGGCCCACTTACATACATACATAATTGGCCTTTACAACCCTTCAGTCAGGATTACGACCTAGCTTCTCACACCACTTATGTTGTGTGCGTTAATTTTATACATGAGTGGCGGGACCTACAGTTTAAAGTCGACTCCGAACAACAGATTTTTGAGAAGCTTTTCATGGCAATTTTTACTCTCAGAGTCTTTGCCAGAAATCTGCTGAGAGGAAGTCGCTGAAGAAACAGGTGCACTTAGCGAAGCGAAAACGCATATCCACAACCATATTCCTTCAGCGGAAGGATAAAACTAATTATCTGCCGATATAAAATTACTACACACAACATAGGTAAGTAGTGTGAGAGACTAGGTCGTAATCCTGGCTGAAGCACTGTAATGACCTATTACTTGCGGATATATTAGATGCTCATTGTTTGGTTCATTTGGACTGGGTTAGCTGCTTCCAGAAGACAATCGGATCATAGCAGCCTCCTCCCAGTGAAAGTTTCGACCGCAGAAGAAGAATATTACAACATTTTCTGATAGACAAGCGGCTCTTAAAGCAGTTGGGGTTCTAAGGTGTAATTATTTTAACGATGTAATGTACTAATCAATCAGATGTGGCTTAACCTCTCGACTGTTCGTGAAGTTCTCTTTATTGGGAACCCCTTTGAAAACTTCTGAACGCTTAATTTTGTAAAGGCTGTAGAAGTAGACGTTTAGTCTAGTATGTTACGTGTTGGACAAGCCCAACGAAATGTAAAAAAAAATTCTTGGCGACTTCCCCTTAGCAGATTTCTGGCGATAACTCTTATGATAAATAAATTTGCCCTGAAAAGTTTCTTAAAATTCTGTTCTTTTTAGGTCTCGCCGGTCATGGAAAAGATTTTTACGCAAAATGAGTTTGTTTTTTAAATTTAAATTGGAAACATCTCCACAATTTAATACTGATTACAGCATATTTTTCGCCACCCTAAATTATACTTTAATTTTAAATTTATTTCGTGCACGCTTAAAATAGGCAGCAAATTTAAATGCGCCTAAAATAACTCTTTTTCTTAAAACAGAATTTCTTAAAAGGAAAAGGGCCCTTAAAGGATTTCTGGGTATTTTTTTTTTCTTTAAGGAAATTATATAATTTCGAAAACACCTTTTTTTTTCTTAAATGGTCACCAATTTAATCGGCCTAAAAATGAATCCTTTAACAAAATTTAACACAATTTGTTACAAATTCAATATTGATTCTTCTTTTTAGTTTAGTGAAAGTCCCTTCTTGTGTCCTTTTTGCATATAAAAAGGATTCGTTTTGTTCATTTCTTAACTGAAGCATCTTATATTGCGATGCTTTCAGTTTAAATATCAACGAGAGAGCCTAGGTTTTCGTTTGTATGCAAATACTGTAAGGAAACTTAGGCCTTTTTTGTGTCTTCTCCTAAAGGGTCCTTATATTTTAGTTCGGTTTCTGTTTTTTTTTGTTTTTTTTTTGGAAGATTTCATGGGCAAAAATATTAAATTGGAAATACATACATACGAGTACATAAGAAAGTAGAAAATCTGTTTTGTTAAACATATTTAAGCAAATTAGTTTTGCCTCCTCTTTGCCTTTTTGGTAACTTTTCTGGTATCAATTTTTTTTTTTTTGGGTGGTTTTCTTCTAATAGTTTAAGGAGCAAAGGAGTTTTATTCTGAAATTGGATTTTCATTTTTTGGTACAACAAAAAAGTACAGAAAATTATAATCGATTTTCTTATGGAATCAATTTATGTTTTGAGTTTACGCAATGGCAACGTTACTATTTGATTTAAAATAGATGCACAAGATTTTAAAGAGCAGGCCTTTACTTGAGTATCTTTTTAAAACGTATTTCTGTTTACGGTTTTGAGTGCAGTGATAAGGGTTCTTATCACAAAACTATTCGCTATTTTTCTTACACTTCTGCTCGCTTAAATACTAACACCAGTTCGGTCGACTTTTGCAACTGTGATCTTAAAACCACGACTGTTTTCTTTACACGAAACTTCACACAAGGCTGACTGAATTCTTACTGATCGTTGCCGGCTTTGTCTTGCCATTTTATAGTCCAACACAAACAGTCTAATGAACGTTCTTGAAATAGAAGGTTCGTGTTGTCGATTTCTGGAGAACTCTATAGCGATCAAATTGTTGCTTGTGCATTCGCTTCTTGGTCTATCCCATTCTTCCTCATGTTTGTTATTAATGATTTATTTGGACTGTTTTCTTTACACGAAACTTCACACAAGGCTGACTGAATTCCTACTGATCGTTGCCTGCTTTGTCTTGCCATTTTATAACCCAACACAAACAGTCTAATGAACGTTCTGAAAAAAGAAGGTTCGTGTTCTCGTTTTCTGGAGAACTTTCTTGCGACCACATTGTTGTTTGTGCATTCGCTTCTTGGTCTATCCCATTCTTCCTCAGGATTGTTGTTGTTGATTTATTTGGACTGTTTTCTTCACATGACTGTTTTCTTTACTCGAAACTTCACACAAGACTGACTGAATTCTTACTGATTGTTGCCGGCTTTGTCTCGGCCTTTTATAGTCCAACACAAACAGTCTAATGAACGTTCTTGAAGTATAAGGTTCATGTTCTCGCCTTCTGGAGAATTCTCTTACGACCACATTGTTGTTTGTACATTGGAATACTACTCTATCCCATTCTTCTTCATGGTTGTTATTGTTGATTTATTTACACTGTTTTCTTTACACGAAACTTCACACAAGGCTGACTGAATTCCTTCTGATCGTTGCCGGTTTTGTCTTGCCGTTTTATAGTCCAACACAAACAGTCTAATGAACTTTGTTGAAGTAGAAGGTTCCTGTACCCGCTTTCTGGAGAACTTTCTTGCGACCACATTGTTGTTTGTGCATTCGCTTACTGATCTATCCTTTTCTTCCTCAGGCTTTGTTATTGTTGATTTTATTCGGATTTTTTTCTTTAATGAGCGTTCTTGAAGTAGAAGGTTCGTGTTCTCGTTTTCTGGAGAACTTTCTTGCGACCACATTGTTGTTTGTGCATTCGCATACTGGTCTATCCCATTCTTCCTCAGGATTGTTGTTGTTGATTTATTTGGACTGTTTTCTTCACATGACTGTTTTCTTTACTCGAAACTTCACACAAGACTGACTGAATTCTTACTGATTGTTGCCGGCTTTGTCTCGGCCTTTTATAGTCCAACACAAACAGTCTAATGAACGTTCTTGAAGTATAAGGTTCATGTTCTCGCCTTCTGGAGAATTCTCTTACGACCACATTGTTGTTTGTACATTGGAATACTACTCTATCCCATTCTTCTTCATGGTTGTTATTGTTGATTTATTTACACTGTTTTCTTTACACGAAACTTCACACAAGGCTGACTGAATTCCTTCTGATCGTTGCCGGTTTTGTCTTGCCGTTTTATAGTCCAACACAAACAGTCTAATGAACTTTGTTGAAGTACTTACCCGGAACTTGTTGACTGATTATTTCTCGGTTATGTAGGATTTTTTTCTTTACACGACTGTTTTCTTTACACGAAACTTCACACAACGTTGACTGAATTCTTACGGATTATTGTAGGCTTTGTCTTGGCCTTTTATAGTCAAACACAAACAGTGTAATGAGCGTTCTTGAAGTAGAAGGTTCCTGTACTCGCTTTCTGGAGAACTTTCTTGCGACCACATTGTTGTTTGTGCATTCGCATACTGATCTATCCTTTTCTTCCTCTGGCTTGTTATTGGTGATTTATTTCGACTGTTTTCTTTACAAGACTGTTTTCTTTACACGAAGCTTCACACAAGGCTGACTGAATTCTTACTGATCGTTGCCTGCTTTGTTTTGCCATTTTATAGGCCAACACAAACAGTTTAATGAATGTTCTTGAAAAAGAAGGTTCGTGTTCTCGCTGTCTAGAGAACTCTATAGTGATCAAATTGTTGTTTGTGCATTCGCTTCTTGGTCTATCCCATTCTTCCTCGGGCTTGTTATTATTGATTTATTTGGACTGTTTTCTTTACACGAAACTTCACACAAGGCTGACTGAATTCTTACTGATCGTTGCCAGCTTTGTCTTGCCATTTTATATGAACGTTCTTGAAGTAGACGGTTCGTGTTCTCGCTTGCTGGAGAACTCTCTTGCGACCATATTGTTGTTTGTGCATGCGTATACGAATCTATCCCTCTCTTCCTCAGGCTTTTTAACGTGGGTTTACTTGGAATGTCTTCGAGGTATTTGTTAGTGTGTATTTGTGGCGTGTGTATTGCTTTCGTTGCGTATTCGTTATCTATTTCTTTCATTCTCATGGCCTTAGTTTATGTAGCTATTGCTTATTCTTTGCAAGTGAAAAGATATTATTATTATTATCGTTTCCATTTGCGTAACAATATCATTAGGACACGTTGTGGATATTTTGAAACGATGCAAAGCCGATAATGTCATTGCTGGGCTTTCGTTGGCTTGCAATGCCAACATTTTGAAACAGACATTACGCCTACATACTTAATCTGATAGGAGTGGAATGAAAAACGTAAGGAAGGATGTCTAAAACAATGACTTCCTGAAGAGAGTATGTTTTGTAACCCTTATGGCGAATATACATCAAAACCTAGTTGATGGCTTACGAAACACGGGACCCTTTGATGGTCTCCTTTCCTTGAGCCGCAATACCTATCTAATTGACTTGATTTTGAATTGCAAACAGTTCCCCTATATTGCAATTGTAGATTTGTACATGATACTCGAAGAAAAATAGGAACTTGCCTTGTGAAGGACTAGAGAGTGGATATTTTCTCAATGCGGTATTGGAAACCATGCCAAGTACATTTTGTGGTTAAGTAAATATTGCCACCTTCTCTATTAAAGAATGTATGAAGCCGAAATTAAACTCAGCCATAAGGAAGAAACCATTGGCCTGCTTCTTCACGACAATAATAACCCTAAAGCTTACACAGAACAGTGCTAAAAGGGTGACTTTAAAAGAAATATTTTTTAATATCAGCTAAGTTTAAGTGTCCTACTTCTTACTACATTTTACTCTATGTACACTTCATTTATTTTCGGTTTGGCAACTTCTAGAATCTTACTGTTGATTTGTTGTTGTAATTCGTTTTACAATCTTTCTTTTCTAATAGGTTTCGTGGTAATTGCAAACAGACATCGCCTGTATTATTGTCTTGTTAACACATACATACATACATAATTTGTCATTACAACCCTTCAGTCGGGATAATGACCTCGCTTCTCACACCACTTATTTTGTGTGCGTTAATTTTATACATGAGCGGCGTGATCTACTGTTTAAAGTCGACTCAGAACGACATATTTTTGAGAAACTTTTAATGGCAATTTTATTTACTCTCAGAGTTTTTGCCAGAAATCTTCTGAGAGGAAATCGCCGTTGTTTTTTGTTTTGATGTTTGGCATGGGGCACGAATCCTGGCTTTAAGTTTAATAACTTAACACACTACCTACTAGACCACAGTGTCTTTTTAAAACTTCCCAAGATATTATGGTTTTTTAAGGAAAAATCTCAGAGTTTTTGTCAGAAACCTACCAGAAATCGTTTTGTTTTGGGAAAACCTAATCTGGGGTTTGAAAGGTAACCTCTCGTCTAGTAAGGCAACACGCTACTTAATAAACTATGACGATTTTTTGTTACATAATTAGACTATTCTATGCATTAGGTAATACCCAATGGTACTTTTGTCGGACAACTTTTTCGAAAAGCAATCCCTAAGACCTTTCTTGATGAGGACATTAGTGAATAATTTTTATATGCCAACGAGAAAAGCAGAATGCAGTTTTGCTATTCGTAAGGGTAATTTTCTTTTAATAAGTCTCAGAGCGCATTTATTTTACATACATTAATGGCCAATTACCAACCCTTCAGTCAGGATTACGACCTAGCTTCTCACACCACTTATGTTGTGTGCGTTAATTTTTTTACATGAGTGGCGGGACCTACAGTTTAAAGTCGATTCCGAACGACAGATTTTTGAAAAGCTTTTTATGGAAATTTTTTACTCTCAGAGTGTTTGCCAGAAATCTACTGAGAGGAAGTCGCCGAAGAAATATTTTTCGTTTTTGATGTCTGACCTTGGATTCGAACCCGGGGCTTTTGTCTAATAAGCCAACACACTACCCACTAGACCACGGCGACTTCACAATTCACGCATTTATTTAACGCCATTCTAGTTAACGCTTTCATTTTGCCTTATGTACATTCGATTTATTTTCTGCTTGACAACTTCTAGAATCTTACTGTTGATTTGTTGTTGTAATTCGTTTAACAAGATTTCTTTTCTCATAGGTTTTCTGGTAATTGGAGGTCGGTTTGTCTGTATTTTCGCTATTTCTATGTTATTAAGGAATCATTTGTTAAAACTGTTTAGAATATTAAAGTTTTTTAAGGAAAAATCTTAATAAATAGGCCTCCAAACAAAACAAATTAATTCTACTTTAGTTCTCCTGTTTTTTTTTTTTTCCTGTTTACTCATGAAGCCAATTTTATGGCCACATAAACAGCCAATAATGCCTAAATAAAAACCTGTTGAGGTCAATTTGAATTATAGTTTGGCAAAGGGTTTTTATTGTTAGCCACGTTTCTTACAGCAACAACAATAGCTTAAAATAAAATAGAATTTATGTTTATTACTGTATCTCGTTTTCCGTTTAACCTTAATGCATATGTTAAATAGCAATAGAGAGGAAGAAGGCTTAAAGTTTCTTTATTTGGCTTTAAATACGCCGCACATGCCAGAAATGATGGTGGTTAGACGATATGCTAAGGCTTTAACAAATAATTTCACATTCACATTGTTGGTATTTATTTGCGCTTATGGCCGAAAGGAATATCAAATGGGCCACATTTGCCATACAATAAGCAGACGAAGAAGAAGAAGCAGAAGAAATAGAATTGAAAACATTAGCATTCTTTGAACGTTATTGTTAAACAATTTAGTTTTTAGGTCTCGTTATGGCCATAAACTTACGTACGTACATACGGATAATACCATATTTCGTTAGCTGCTGCTGTGAACTTATTGCCATTGTTAGACATTTTGGCCTTTTAGAATGAAAGGCAAAACTTTTTTTCTATTGCCTTTTTATCATTCAGTCTGTATTTTTGCTTTCTGTTTTCATATTACAACCACGAAAATGGATAGAAATTCTTTTCATTTCGTTCCGAATGTCGAATTAAGTTCATTATGTTTGATGGTGAATTAAGAAACTAAAAAAGAAACAAAAAAAAACGTGAAATTATTTTGACCCTTTTTAACGTATTCCGTTTGCCTCATCGTTAAGCCATAAAACAAAAGTTTATTAAGCCAACCCAACGAAATTTATTGAATTTATGATGCCAACAACAACAACAAGTACTCAGAAAAAGGCAAAACTAAAACCAGAAAAATATTAAGAATCAAATAGTCAAACTACTAAGTTATTGAGTCATTGGCTTTAAGGCCATTAAAATTATTTTTTTGTTAGTATTTTTGAGTTAATAACCGAAATAAAAAAATAATAGTTTTGACTCACATAACTTGTGAGTATGAAAGTGTTTTGTTATGCAGATTTAACCCTTCGTGACACACACTTTTAGCTTTTCACATTAGTACCACACTGGGCCTGACCAGACCCCATATAAAAGTTAGTGTATTTGCATAAGTTAACATTATTTTTTTATGTAGATAATTTTAAAAAAGGTTTAAATTGCATCAAATTATAACTTAAAATTCAGGTGGTTCATTAATTTCATTTCTTAATTTAATTTTAAAAAGTTTTTAATTCATAAAGAAATATAATCAGAGTACATTGAGTCAAAATTTGTCATGTTGTCAATCTAAACAACTGAAACACATTTATTGTACTTTAGAATGTTGCTGACATATAGCATTTGAACAGAAGAATCGAGTCTTTCAGCGAATTTTTTCACTTCCGGTTGCGAATTCTATACAAGATTTCTTTACCTCTAGGGTATAAGCACCTCTTTTGGCAGTTATTATTTTGTTTATATGAAATGAAAACAGAAATTCACAGAGTGGATGTAGTAGAACCAAAATGGAAAAAATTCGTTTATATTATTCAACTTACTTTTATGGGCTTTCCAAGAACAGATTCTATAGTCGAACGAGTACTAAATTGACCAATAACATAAGTGTTACTCATTCGATTTTCGATATTTTTGAAAACAAAAGAATTAGACAACGTATTCAAAAAATTGCGTATATTTTGTGTAAATTTAGTTTTCCCCCGGTATGGAAACAATTGCTCGTCAGTGGTTATACTCTCACGCGGACTATAATTCTTCGCAAGATTTTCGTTGCGAAAATTCCATATATCTCGGATAGGCGCAGCTTTGTCTTTGAGTAATCGAAATGACCGTGTTCTTCCGTCATCAAACCAAATGTGTCTGGTCAGGGACATAAATCGATGAAGAGACATTGCGGCCCTGAATATGGATAAATTGCCAGTAAGCCACAAAACCCCTGGATTTTGAATGTTATTATGTGAAACTCCCATTGCTAAAAGAATGCCGATGAAAGCGTATAATTCATCTACTTTTAGATCCTTCCAAACTCTTGGTTTTTTATTTACATTTGCAGTATTCCATTTATTGACTTCGTCTCTTCCATACCGATTTGTCTGTAATACAATGATGTTCGTAATATTTGGTTTAAAAAATTTTTTGAAAACTTCAAATGGAGTAGAGGTTTGTTCTTTAGGTTCAGCTCGAAAACGCATCACATTATGTTAACGACCACTGGTCGGCTAGTTTTTATTCCATATGTTATCATATTTTCCAATGAAACAATTATTATTCTCTTCACCTATTTCAAAACCGCAGTCTTCCTCCTCTTCATCACTGTCATTTTCTACATTTGGTTCAATTACCAAATCATTTTCAATGTCCGATGCGTCATCTTCGTATAGCAAGCAATCTTCATCATTTTCATCCAAAAATTTATCATCTTCTTCATGCTGTCCGGCTTCCTCATTAGCTCTTTCACGCTCCAAGTCATTTGCCAAAGCCTCGGCAATTCTGGTGTACAAATCCGTATCGAAGTTACTAGAACATCGCATATTGAAAATAAATTCTAATTCATCATTCATTTTTTAAAAATTTCCATTTTTAACACTTTTTTAGAACAAATTTCTCATAAACACTTTGAAAGCTCGCGTCAAAAAAAGTGGGTCTGGCCAGACCCACTGTGGTGCTAATATGACATAGGTTTCAAAATATCCTTCTAACTCCTTTTTAAATTACTTTATTCGCCCCATTTTTTCACCACCAGAAAGCCAAGAAAATTTCAGAAGGGTACCTGAATATTCAAATCTCTGGCCAGACCCATGACTGTGACGAAGGGTTAAACGAGTAAGAGGCATGTTTGTTATTGATTGAATGAGCGGGTTTTCGAGGAACTAACTCCTATTGGAATAAGTCAGTCAAACATCTGGTATTAGAGCGAAAAAGGTAGAGGCCCTAAATTCAAATGGAATTTAAGTACAACAGAAGGTCATGGCTACTCTTTTGTTAAAATTAAAGAAATTACAATTGTTTTCTAAAGGAGAGAATAGTTAGGTCAAGTTTTTCTTAGGAATTTTCAATTGTTTTTTCTAGTCAAGGTACTGTCCAGAGGCATTAAGTCTGCCAATGTATATACTCAACAGATAAATGAGATCATCTGAACTGTAAAGAAGCAAGTGATTCTTCCTCAAGCTTAAGGCTGAACAAATGCTCTGTATGGATCTAGTATGTATATAAAGAACTGTATTCCCCTATACTTCACCACTACAACTCATGCAAAAGCCATTCTCCAGCATGATCAAAACTTACTTGATTACCGAAAATATAATATCAGCAATGACTCCAAGAACTGCTCAGGAATTTCTTTTAAACTAAACAGCTTTGCGGCTATCAGGATTAAAACCTAACTTTATACACCATCCATATCTGTATCTGTTAATTTTATCCATCATTGCAGAAACCTAAAGGTTTAAGTCAAACCGCTGGACAGACTTCTCGAACAAAACGAAATTCTAATATTCCTTCGACGACTGCATTTCAGCAGATATCTGGCAAAAAGTTTCTCAAGAATGTACCATAACTGTAGCTCCCGCCACTTATGTATAAAATTAGCACACACAAAATATGTGGGGTGTGAAGCAGGGTCATAATACTGACATTTAATTACCCTCAGAGAATTTGTTTGAAGATTGCTGCAGAAATTTTGAAGAAAGAATTCTGTTTTCAGAACCTCTTACGTTCTTAGATTACGTTTTTACCTTTTAAAAACGTTTAAAATATAAGCTCATAGTTTGCAAATAAAATAAAAATAAATTTGTATTCATAGTTTTAATAGAAACTCTTTATTATACGCACAATTCTGTAGGCCACTTTTCACAACTTGATGTACACCACAACAATTGCTTTTCTTTGTTGTTTCTCTGTTTATGCCTTTTGCTTAAACAATAACAATTACTAGACAATAATTCACCAGATCTTTATGATGAAAATCTTTAAACCACAATTACTCTCTTCAAACATATTGCATCTTTACACAAGACTGACTGAAGTTTTACTAACACAGTTGCCTGCTTTGCCTTGCCTTTTATATGGGAATGTAAACAGCCTGATGAATGTTCTTGAATGCGAACGTTCATGATTTCATCTTCTCTAAATCTCTATAAAAATTAAACATCGTTGTTAGCCTCTCTTTTTCCTACAAAACCCTCCTTTCATCTTTTATCCTCGATTATCCTTCTTTCCCTTAGGATGATGTACAATGGGTCAGTTCGACCTCCGGGTATTGTACTTGTCTTGATTGTCGTGTACCTGAGTCCTTTAACCTAACCTAACCTAAACTTTGTTGTTTGCATTTATTATTGTTGTGTTGTTGGTAAATTTTTGTTTACTTGATTACCATTTTTTATGCTGGTATTTGTTGTTATATGAAGCAGTACGATAATTTGTTTGGTTTGTTTACTGCATTGTTTTAATTTTTGTAGCTTCTGTTTATAATTTTAATGTTAAGTGTTGTACTAACTAATTGGAAGAATTTAAAATATTCTGTGACAAGCTTTCCTCTTTATAAAAATTTTCATTACATTCTTTTTCCTTTTTTATATTTCCATTAAAAAAAAATCCGTTTTTTAAGCACCAAATAATGATAATTTGTTTCACTTTTGAGCTTTGTAGTCTGCCTACTTTAAATAAAATTAAAGTCCATTCACGTCCAGCTTCATTTTAATGTTTCAATCAAAATTTAAATAAGACATCAACACTGAGAGAGAGAGAGAGAGAAAGAGAATGGAAAAATATGAAAGAAATGAAAATAATGCGGCAAAATAATGCCTTAAAATATGTCTTAATTGCGGCGAATAAAAATAGTAAAACGTAAAACAGCAAAAACAAATTAAACTGGCAACAAAAGCAAGAAGAAAAAAAATTACACGATAATTGTGCCGTTTACCCCACATTTACACAAAACAAAAGATAGAGCGCCACAACGCAACACAACACAACACAATATGCTATAATAACCGACCATAATACTTATAACAGACAGGGAAATTGCAACAACAAATAAAACAAAACAAAACAAAAATTAACAGAAAAAAACCTTAACAAAGAAAACATAAACAGCGAAAGCAAAAACAAAAAAATAACACAGAAAAAATTAACCAAAAATAAACAAAAGCTCATTACCACTTGTATTGTTTATAATGATAAAACATGGTAAACAACTAAAGAGAGCGAGAGCGAGATACAAAAAGTAAAAAAAAAGAGTGCAACAGTTAACTGAGAGCAAAAAAAAAATAAACGAAAATCCTGCCATTATCTAAAACCTCAAAAGCATTTATTTAAGGAAATAACAACAACAACAACACGAATAACAATAATAATAAACCAACAACAACAAAAGAGTATAACAGTTAATGCACTAGTAACTTACATTTAAACACACACACACACTTATAAGCAAGCATAACCAAGCATAAGCATGCTGTAAACTAAAAACAAACACCCACTAACACAAGCATAAAAAAATAGGAAAGGAAAACAATGGTGGACATTAACAGAGGAGTTGCTTGTGCAAACAATACAACAATAACTACATGCAGGCCAGAGTTCTGAATTTTTTCCTATTTTTTGGAAATGAAAATCTTGTTGTCCAGTTTTTTTCTTTTCATTTGTTTCTCTCTCAAATCTTTTTTTTTGTCTGTACTTTGTTCCCTTTTATTAAGCGATAATTTACTTCGTGTTTTTTGTGTGCTTTTCTTTCCTTTTCCCTCCCTTTATTATGTGCTGTGGGAAATGAAAGCCATTAAATGCATTTGTGGTGAAATGAAGTTCAGTCTTTAATGATTTCTTTAATCAGGCAAGTGTTAACAAGGAAAGGAATTAAAAAAAAATGTTTTTTTCTTACCCTTGGATCGTATATTTTCTCAAAGGAAATATAACCAAGTCTAGTATTTAGTTGGTGGGTTTATCAGACGTAAGGCTGCGATTCAAACTCCAGGTCAGAAGTTTTTAGCAAAACAATTTCTGCCACAAAGTCTGAAAGGAAAATAAAAATGCCATCAAAAGCTTCTCATTAATCTATCGCTCGCAGTCGATTTAAAAAACTGTAGGCCCCGCCACTTATGTATAAAATTATCGCACATAACGTAAGTGATGTAAGAAGCTTGGCCGTAAGCCTGACTAAAAGATTGTAATCATCAATTATGTACGTGTAGACAAACCGACATCAGATCTTTCTTTTGCAACAATCTTTATATAGGCGAGTTCAATTCAGGCCAGCAGATAATGAGAGTTTAAAAAGGTTTGCATTCTTTTGGCAAGTATAGGATACTGGCACATCCGATAAAAATATTGAAGCAATGCCATTTCTATCGACCTGTCTTCATATAAGACAATGGCCCCTGGGAATTTAAATTCTAAAAGGATGGCCAGCCGATTTATGGTCAGAAGGCATCCAGTGCTTTTATTATCGATATAAGTAACATCAAAGCAAAGGAAATTTCATACAATTTAATGCAATAAAAGCATTCAGTCGCCGTACGCTAGTAGGTAGTCTGTTGGCTTATTAGACTTAAAACCAGGGTTCAAGCCCCAGGCCAGACATCAAAACAAAATACAAAAAAAAAGTATTTCTTCTGCTATTTCCTCTCAGCAGATTTCTGGCAAAAACCTTGAAAGTAAATAAAATTGCCATGAAAAGTTTCTCTAAAAAAAAGTCTGTCAGTCGGAGTCGACTTTAAACTGTAGGTCCCGCCACGTATGTATAAAATTAACACACACAACATAAATGATGTGGGGAACTTGCTCAATAATCCTTACTGAAGGGTTGTAATGACCAATTATGTATGTATGTACATATATAAAAGCATTTATGCAACCCCATCGCATCATTTATACGCCTCCATGTCCAATAATGACGGAAATGACAAATGTTTTTACATCGCTTAATATTAAAATTATAAACAATAGCCGCAAAAACAAAACAATGTAGTAAACAAACCTGTTTACAAATTATTGTACTGCTTAATATAACAACAAACACCAGCATAAACAAGATAAACAAGTAAACAAAACTGCAACAACAAACACCAGCATACAAAATGTTACCATTTAAACAAAAATACAACAATAAACACCTGAATAAAAAGTGATAAACAAGTAAACAAAAATATACCAACAACAATACAAGAATAAATGTAAACAGCGATGTTTACATTCACAACGATAGGCGAGAAGGCAACGTCGTGGCGAAATCGTTAAAGCATTATTTTGCCCGATTATTTTTATTTCTTTCAAATTTTTTTTCTATCTCTCTTTGAGTTCTTTTCTTATTTAAATTTTGATTGAAACATTAAAATGAGGCTGAATGTGAATGGACTTTAATTTAATTTAAAGTGTTCAGTCTACAGAGTCCAAAATTGAAACAAATTATCATTATTTTGTGCTTAAAAAATGCTTTTTTTTTAAATGGAAATATAAAAAAGGTTAAAGAATGTAATGAAAATGGTTGTTACAAATTTCTATAAAGCGGAGTTTGTCGTAGACCACTTTAAATTCTTCGAAGTGGTTAGTACAAGTCCAGTCAGTGTTGTGTGAAGACACTGTGCGTGTGAAGAGAATAATTGTGGTTTGAAGATCTCCGTTACAAAGTAATTGTTATTTTTTATGCAAAGACTATAAACAGAGAAATAGCAAAGAAAAGCAATTGTTGTTGTTTACATCAAGTTGTGAACAGTGGCACACATAATTGTGCGAATAATAAAGAATTCTAATTCAGAGCTAAACACAGAAATTATTTTTATTTCATTTGCAATATATGAGCTTATATTTTCAACATTTTTGAAAGGTAAAAACGTAACAATACAATCAAGTCTATGCGTATAATTTCCATAAGGAGGTCGACCAGGATATCGCTGTTGAAATTTACTTTGAATTAAGGTCAACACTTAAATGACATTTAAATTTCGTACATAATGGCCAACATTTGAAGCATTATAATGAAGCAAGAGCTTTATGGAAATCATTATTTTTGAAATTAATTATTCTGCTCAATATACAAACATACATAGAAATATCTTTGATTGCATCTTAACAAAAAGTAAATATGCCTGCTGCTCTTAGTATCTTACTTGACTTTAACAAGACGTATTGCCTGCCATGTGAAAATATCTTTCTTTCATTTCATTTCTCTAACACATGCTAAGATTGTTGGCATAATTCTCTCTTCTTTTTTTTGGTATATTTTGTCAAGTTGACATACTTTTTTGAAATATGGTTTCCAATTTTAATTCCTTCTTTTTTTAGTTCAAGGTTCTAAAGAATACCTTAAAAGGGGGAAGTATTTTGCAAATGGTAATCACACTCAGTCTCTCTCTCTCTCTTTGTATCTCTGTCACTATTTTATCTTCATACTTCCAACTTTATGAGGCATTTTAGAGATTTTTTCAATATTGATTAACTCGTTTAGTTTTCTCTTTCCTTTTTCCTCTTTCTCTGTTTCTTTTCCTGTTCTTTTTGTGTCCTGGCCTTTTTAAAGCAAAGATTATGTAAAGATTAGATGAAGTTTGGCAGTTCATTTCGGTTTGTTTCTCTTTCTTTTGTTCTTATAATTTAAAGAGGAGAGCTTAAAGCTGTCTTATTGAGATGGAAACTGAATGTCAAGAAATAAGAGAGAAGAGGAAAGGGTCTGGAGAGGACTTACTTACATGTGTTGTTTTGGTTTTCAATCATACAAGACAAGTTGAATATATTTTAAGCAACGATTGATTGATAGCAGAGCCTATTTTTAGGGGCACATATGTATGGGCTTTTAAGTATTTGAACAGTTCTTAAGGATTTTTATTTGTTTAAGGATCAAATATTTTTGTTACGATGCTCTTACACAGAAGAAATAAACATGAATCACTTGGGCACCTTACGAAGTAAGCCACTTATTATAGCAATTCTTGACAATGAGCTGGCAGATATGATTACGAGGAGGGCAGCTTCCATATTGATATTTAGGTTAAAACTTTTGTGGAGTGGCAGGAGCAGTTTCGAACGGTCAATTTGTCAAATGGGAAAGTTGAAGAGGGAAAAATTCAAATAGGTTTAATACAATCGAAATTTTTACTGCTTAATAACAACAGAATGTGATTAAAGTTATGCATGAAACCATTCAGAAGCAGTCTGATGACAGCAACTGATGCTCTAACCGGGAGGGGAGCTATGAAAACTCGTTCACAAATTATTTGCACGAATAGTACGTAGAATTGTTTAATTCGGGCCTAACTTATTGCTCCAACTTGATGGATAGAAGGCGTAGCAACCAAATACTTGGTCTTGGCCATGCTTCCAGATACTGTGTCATGGGTAGACACGCGGAGAGAATGAGACTCCCATTTAAAAACTTCTGCTGTTTATCCGCTGAGGAAGAGGAGACTGTTGTCCACTTTCTTTGTCAGTGCCCGTCTCTTGCTAGGTGTAGATCCCAATAATCAGAATCCCAATACAGTACCATACTGCTTCCCCGCTGAATATTGTCGATGTTTCCATTTTCTGATTCCGAGTAGGTATGACTGGAATCTTAATACGGTCGTCCTTCTGGAAGTCCTCGATATATATACTGACGGCTCTAAACTCGATAATGGGGTTGGAAGTGGTGTTTATTCTGGGAAACTGGACCTGAACATTTCTCTCCGCTTGCCGGACTATTGCAGCGTGTTTCAGGCGGAGGCGATGGCAATTTATCGGGCCACGCAGTGGATTCTCGTCAATGGTGTTCCTTTTAATTGCGTCTCGGTCTTTTCTGATAGTCAGACTACGATAAAATCTCTATCGCGTTTCGTGAATAACTCTAGGATCGTTAGGGAATAACTCTAGGATCTTTAAGGAATTGCACCACTATCTTGACCTTCTTTCTGGGTGCTTAACCCGCGTCTCATTGGTGTGGGTACCCCGGGCTCATTCCGGGAAAATTGTAGCCAAAGCTGGTGTCCTCCTTCCTCTCTAACTCTAGGATCGTTAAGGAACTGCGCCACTATCATGACCTTCTTTCTGGGTGCTACACCCGTGTCTCATTGGTGTGGGTACCCCGAGCACATTCCGGGTGAATTTTAGCCAAAGCCGGTGTGCTCCTTCCGGAATCCTCTTATATTGAAATGGCATTGCCACTTGCCTCGGTCATTGCGCGGAAATTCCTTCGGAACGCTAACATATTCTGGGTCAATTAGGGGTCCTACTCCACCGCTAGACTCACAAGGCTTTTGATGAATAGAAGGTGTACGAACCAATTACATGGTCTTGGTCGTGACGTCATCTAGACTACAGTGGCCAGGCTTACTGGTCACTGCGTCATGGGTAGATACGCGGAGAGAATGAGACTTCCATTTAACGACTTCTGCTGTGGATGCAGATCCGCTGAGGAAAAGGAGACTGTTGTCCACTTTTCTTTTCAAAGCCCGGGTCTCATGCTAAGTGTAGATCTAGGTTATTTGGCTCTCCATTCCTTGTTAGCGTCATTGCGTCATTGGTAGACATGCGGAGAGAATTAGGCTCCCATTTAACGATTTGGCCCGTCTCTTGCTAGGTGTAGATCTAGGTTATTTGGCTCCCAATTCCTTGTCAGCTTGACGGAGCTATCATCTGTTATCAAGAATATAACTTTTTTTATCAAACTTTCTGGTTTGTTTTCCAGTGCGGGATAGTCGTGCTTTTGTTGTGCAACCCTTGAGCTCACCAACTTTTTCCTCCTCCCTGATTTTGGTGGAATTTGGTCAGTACAGGGACTGCGTTCTCCCGTGGCATCAAAACGAGCCGCTATGCGTGCTCAAGTAGAATTTGTGGTAACAGAACTACCACTCCGACCTAACCTAACCACACTGTAGCTGTTCTGCAGATTGAAATCAGCATCTGCTGTAATAATACTCAATCAGTAAACTTAAAGCAGCATATTTTTATCGGGCATTAATAAGGCTAGCAAACGGTGCTACCAAACCGTGCAGAGTTGGTTGGTTTATCAAGGAATCTATAGTTTGGCTTCACACTGAAGATTTCCTTCCCTGTATCAGAGTATTGCACAGGGTATTGCCTTATTTTAAATCGTTTGCAAAATGTGTTTTAATTTTGTTGCAGATTTATGGAATTTCTATCCTATTTTCCATTACTCATACGTCCTGTTATGCTTGGCTTCATAACAATATTAATCATACGCTTGGGTGTGTAACTCCATGTATTTGAAGAAAAAATAGAATTCAAATCTTTAATAATTCATATTTGTTTAAAGAATAGAAACAAATAGAATTTATCTTTAATACTCTAAGAATATTTAAAACAAAAATTTATGCTTGATTTAGCCTTCCTTGCCTTGTAATCTGTATTTTGCTTGCCTCTTTTTTCGTTTGCCTTTGTTTAACGGCTGATTAAATTTTAATGTGATTTGGTCGTGTCTATTCAAGCCTATGTTACATAAAATATTTTCGATTTAAACAGATTTGAGACAAGTTTTTCCTTTTTAACGCCTTTATTTTTTTGGTGAGAAATAAAAATAAAAAGAAAATAAATTCGAAAAAGATAAAGATAAAGAGAGACGACGCCTTTCTTTAAAGCCATGAAATGAAAAGAATTTTTTTGTGAAAATTATTTCTTTTTTATTTATTTCTCTGGGCTTTTCTTTAGAAATGTAACTGAAAGTGTCTCCTTGTCTTTAAACAATAAAATATTGCCCATAATTTATAGCCAAAAGGGTGGGGAAAAAAGGGCAAACACAAGTTAAAAATAAATTTCGGAATTTATAGGCTCCTGTCTCTTCTCCTTCCCTTCTTTGTAAATACCAAAGAATGCCATTCTATTTCGGTTTCTATTTTTATTCAAATGCTTATAATAAATACATTCGGAATACAAATTTTGAATGGTTTTTTATTAATAAATAAACAGAATGCCTTTTCATATTCAAATCATTTGTTATTTATGACTTTTAAGCCCTTTCCCTACCAAAACAGTTCAAAGTGACACATCATTGTGGTACAAATTATTGTCATTTATTTTTAAGGCAAAGGAGATCTGCCTTTTTTTAAAAAAAAAGACATCAAAGAAATATTCCAGCCGCATAAGCCTTTGAATTGTTGTATTATTTAATCAAATGACAATTTAATTCAAAGGCCATATAATAAAGGATTATTCCAAATACTTTAGAATAAAAATCTTCAAAAAAAAAAACACAAAAAATGCTTTCAAGAAAATAAAATATACCCGCGGCTTTTATTTTCTCATAAAAGTCTTGAAAATCCTTTCTCATTAATTTCAGATTCAATCATTGCTTTTGTCTAACAATGCAAATGCTTTGAAGTCAAAGCCAAAACCTATTCAAAACTTCACTTCTACACACAGTAATTTACAAAAGTAATAGCCTACTTCAGTCGGTGGCTATATAAGTACAGTCAAACTCTTATAAATTGAATCACCATTATCCAGTAAAAAAACTTCAAAGAAGCAAAACCTAATAGAATTTCTCTCCAAGATGCTGTTGTAGTGCTTGAACTTATAGAAAATTCAAGTAATAAAAGTTCAAATTATAAAGGTTCCACTGTAATAGATATTCCTTAAGGAATTTTTATTTCCAGGTCCATAATGAAATTTTCCTGCTTGCAAAAATGACAACTATCTTCCTCTAGACAAGAAATTAATGAAGCATCTATAGGTACAGCCTAACAAATATTATAAGAAAATGTAATCACCGACTTGAAGTTGCCGTGGTCTAGTGGGTAGTGTTTTGGCTTATTAGACGAAAGGCCCGGGTTCGTATCCCAGGTCAGACATCAAAACGAAAAATATTTCTTCGGCGACTTCCTCTCAGCAGATTTCTGCCAAAGACTGTGAGAGTAAAAATTGCCATGAAAAGGTTTTCAAAAATCTGTCTTTCGGAGTCGACTTTAAACTGTAGGTCCCGCCTTTCATGTATAAAATTAACGCACACAACATAAGTGGTGTGAGAAGCTAGATCGTAATCCTGACTGAAGGGCTGTAATGGCCAATTAAGTAAGTAAGTAATCACAGACCTATGCTCTCAACATCATAACTATTATCGTACAAATGGGGGCCATTTACGAAGCAGTTTAGCATTAAAATGACAGCTGTCCCTTAAGCCACGGTTAGCCAAACGTTTACGAAACTTAATGGAACGTTTTTAGCATATGAAAAGCAATGTAAATCCCTATCAAAATTATACTGCAGTTCAGTTTGCTTTCATTGCTTTTCGTATTCAGAAAATAAGTGAACATAGCATTAAGTTCCATGAACGTTTGGCTAAGCAGGGCTTTAATCAGTCAAATATCATGAACATCAGAAAGAAAAATTATTGTGTCGATCTACAGTAAATAAACAGTAAATAAACGTCATCATTTGACACTTGCTGCACATAAAACGAAAGCCGTTTTGATAAGCGGTCGGAAGATAGTAGATAGTGGAGAAGATGAAAGTGACCGTTGGAGGCACAGAAATCGAATCAAAGAGGGCAATACAATACTTGGGAGTGATTATTGACGACAGGAGCATGTAAATTACATCGGCGAAAAGGCATCTGTAACGCAGGGAGCACTGGCGAGGATGATGTCAAATATTGGAGAACCAGGTCTATTCAAGAGGAGGACAATTTCAGCGGCAGTAACGTCGATAATGCTATATGCTTGCCTTTTATGGTCGGAGGCACTCTCCGTGGGGTCGACAAGGAGAATACTGTCCTCGGTGTATCGTCCAAGCGCGATTAGACGGATAAGTAACTTCCGGACAGTGTCTGATGAAGCGGTATTGGTATTGGCAAAGACAATACCAATAAACATACTGGCGGATGAGATGAGGCGGATATACTTCCGCCGTCTTGAGAGTCCAGGACGGACAGCAGCTATAAAAGCGGAGGAAAGAATGACTTCTATGCACAAATGGCAGTCACGATGGGAGAGCAGTTTAAAGGGAAGATGGACATTTCAACTTGTCCCTTCTATAACCCCTTGGATGGAGAACAAACATTGCGAGTTGAATTATTACGTGACACAGTTCCTAACTGGTCATGGATGTTTTAGGAAGTACCTGCACAGATTTGGACATGATACTTCCCCTATATGCCCAAACTGTATAGACGAAAAGGAAGATGCAGAGCATATTATAACATGCTGCCCCAGGTTTAGATGGCCCGGAGAAAATAGATTAGGAACAAACCGGCTCATGGAGGAGCTGTTGAGTTCTAGGACGCTATGGAGCAAATACAGCCAGAAAATGGCGGAAGTAATGATAGTACTCCGAAGGTTGGAGGAACGAAGGCGAAATTTGAGATGATGTGATAAAGTCTTCGAGCTAACCAGCCCCCCGCGAAGTAATACCTTACGGCAGTCCAGGGGGGGGAGAGTGGTTGATGTGTGTAGGGGGTGGGTTTTAGTACGTAGGCACCAAGGATGGTGAATCGTCCAAGCTTTTGTCGGAACAAAAGTATCTTTAGAAGACTTACCACCTCCGGCTTAAGGCAAAAAAAAACCTCGTTTAACCCTGTTTCTCTTGATTACTTCGTACGAGGCAACTAAAATTCTAGTCTTAGAAGTGTATAAGGTCTATAGGTGCCATCATTATTTTCTATACTAAGAAATATGTTCCAAAAATACAGAGTTTCCTGTCCAGGCATCAGTTAAAGGAGGAAGCTGTCAGCCACTCCATTTGATCATGAGATCACTTTGCCTCCGGACTCAATCTAGCATTAGAATGATTTCCAAAGTTATGATTCTATTTTAACGAGGCAAGAGGCAATGAAGCAAAAGATTTTCCAATAACTTACAGGGTCAGGTCCTAAGTACAGTAAAACCCCGCTTAACGCGGTGGATACGTTCCAATAAGTTCCAGCCTTAAACGAAACAGCCTTAAATGAGGCAGCTTACCACGTACTGTATGTATACTCCTACTAACGTTGATGACAACTAATAAATCAATTGTGATGCAGGAAAGATGCATTCGTACTGTCATTGCAACTTCAGAAAATACAGTTGGAATCTTTTTTCTGAACAGACTATCAAAAGAACATTGAAAAAGATACAAAGTATACACCATCGCTATATAGTGCACCACTTTTGGTTTCATTTGCAACCGCGCAATACTTAAACAACGTTGTTCAAGGCAGCGTTAAGCGAGGTCCTACTGTACTCCAGTTATGCACAATGCATGACATTCTATAAATCGTTTCTAAACGAAACTGAATCTGCAGGATTTGCGACAATGTGAGGATAAGAGAAGCTGTCGAATATATTTAATGACTCTGTTCTGTCATGCAGTTCCAAGCATTCTGGATTCCGCCGTACCATTAAATCCTTAATTGCCTAGCAGAACTGGCACTGGTACCACTTAGTAGTTCCGACCTGGAGACTTTGATCTCTAATCTTCTCTAAGTTTTCTTTCTGTATCGTTTTTCATTCTTTTCTTGTTACATTTTGATTTCCAGGTCCATAATGAAACTTTCCTTGAGGAGCACATGCTGCACTCTCTCTCTTTCGTAGAACTGGTACTCAAGAATAATCAAGGATTGTCCAATTATTTGCCCAAGGCTTGTAAATATGTGTCTTACTCGGTGCCATAAACTCATTTTACCTGCAGTCTGATGCATCTTTATAATCTATAGCCGTGCCAAGCAAAGGAATTTTTCTGTTGCAAACATTTTTAAACTCAAGATTCTAAAGAACACTCCATACAGTCACTCATACATCAATTGCATTCCAATAACATTCTCTCTACAAACAATAGAACATCAGCAGTAGCAGCAACAGCAACAGCAGCATATGAATTTGAAATTTGAAGAGCAGGAAACAGAATGAAAAGAAAAAACTCAACGTTTTGTCGTTCACAGAAGAATCGTTTTTCAACGATTGATTACGTAATTTTCTCTAGAGAATTTGTTACGTGATGCTTAAATGCGTTCCACTGATAACAATGCTTCAGCAAATGGAAGAAGAAAAAAATCGAAGCAATTTTCAAAACGCTGCTGGCTGCATCTAATGTGTGCTGCATGACGATAAAGAGGAAAATGTTGTGTTTTGTTGCCATTGCTGATGCTTTGCAGCAACAATAGCTGCAGCAGCATCAACGTATTTTAATAACTCATGTGCGTTTGATTGCTTGCCTGATTATATGGGGAATTGAGGCATTTGTTCTGGATGTCATGCAGCATGTGAGTGTTTAGCAATGCTTCTACTACTCAATGGTGTATGACAATTTTCTATAAAAAAAAAACAGGGGGAATCAAATGAAAAAGAAAACGTAACAGAGAAAGAGGGAGATAGGGAGAAAGAGAGAGAGAGAGAAGTAAAAATAAATGGAAATTCTTATTAAAAAAACAGAAACGAAGAGCAAAAAAACAATAAAAACGTATTGACGTTTATAAATTAGAGTACAAGGCGAAATCTATGTGAATCTGTGACTGTGTTTGGGATTTAATGTGTTCTTTAACGCTTTAGCAGCCACTAACAAGTCCTGTTCGAGTGTTTGAAGTTAAATTTCTTTAAATAACAGGGTGTTCTCTACTGTCTCTCATGTGTAAAAGGTAAATCCTTTTATTCCAATGCATAACAGCAGCAAGGGTTTCATGAATCTCCTGCATTACTTTCCAAGGAAAGTATGCCATCTAAATAGGTTATATTAGGTTATATTAGTTGGTGTGCCCTCCTTGAAGAGTATTTTATTGCTTAAACCAAAGATTAGTCTCTGCGTAGAAGAACAAATCAAAATCCAGCCGAGAGATCATACAGTCCCTAGAGGAAGCTCTCGATTTCAAAACAAATATTCCAAATGTCCTGTTAATTTTTTCTGGGAGAATTTAGCCATAGAGAACAGATAATAAAAACCCATCTCCAATGACCTATTCAGAGCAACAGGTCAATATTATAAGGACATGTACTTACATTGGGGCAAATACTATACTCAGAGGCCCATGACCAATTGCAAATATGTCCTAGAATAGTGAGGGAAAGATGCTGCAAGTATCTTGTAAAGAAATGAAAAATCTTCTGATATGTCTTCCAAAAGATCAGCGGCCACAGAGAATTACAAAAGCACAATAACTAACAGCAGTAAGGGGGTCTCATGAACCTTATGCATTACTCTTCAAGAAGGGTAATTCATGTATTTACGTTATATTATGAAGAGTACCATAGATTAAGCCCTGTTTAGTGGAACAAAACAAAATCCAGCCGGGAGATCACACTTTTCCTATATGGAACTGCTCGTTTACAAAATAAGTCACAATATTCCAGTAATTTTTCTTCGGGTACGTTTAATCAAAGGAGACAGAAAATATCTATTTAAGAAATTATACTCTATTCATGTACGAGCTGAGTAACTTCGACCATATGCCCGGTGTAGTGTCACAGACCAGAGCCTCTGGTGGGAATCGAACCCACGACCCTCACGCTAATAGTCTAGCACACTACCCACTAGGCTACCAGGGCGCTCAAGACAGAAAATAAAAATTCAACAACGATGACCTCTTCAGAGCAATTGCCTGGCACTGACAAATGAGGTAAAATACAGTCTCCTCCTGTTCTTGTAACCCACAGATGCTGCTGATAAGTTATGTTACGTTAGGTTTAATACTTAAACGTCAATATGACCCATTGCAGGGACATGTACTTGCATTGGGACAAATACAATCCTCAGAGGCCCAATTTTTTTTTGTTTTTTAATTTTTTACGCCGAGGAGGGATAAATGTGCCTAACTGCACCATAGAGTAAGACGTCACATTGTCCTTGTGAGGCCTTCACCCACTAAATCCCACCCTCATCTCGTGGAATGTTGTACCCACTCCGTAACTACGGTGATATTACTTCGGCGTAGAGTCTTTTTGTCCCTTTGGCCCCTGCATGCTCATATTCGCGTCCAGATTGCATATCAAAAGTCAAGGAGACATCTAAGTGTCTACACTATTTCGTCTTCATTGGTTCCCGAATGGTATTTTGCTTGACACATATCCCAGTATTATCTATGCCGGCGTGCCTATATGTCATGCAGCTCCAAGATCTCTCTTTTTCAATCTTAGAAGCCACTCCATGTAATTCGCCACTGAGGCCCAATTCTCTCTACTTGGAATAATAACCTCGATAATGTTTGCGGCCATGATCGTCGTCAAAACAGAGCGCCCATGACCAATTGTAAATACATACTAGAGGAGAGTGAGGAAGAGATCCTGCAAATATCTTTTGAAGAAATGAAAAATCTTTTGACAGGCCTTCCAAAAGATTAGCGGCCTCAGGTAACCACAAAAATACAATCGTAGAGCATACGATTTAGGAATAGAAGCCAATCTCCTAAACCATTACTATTACCTGCTTATGCTGAACATGCATTACCCTCAAGCTGCTGCGAAACAATCTGCTGTTAAACTTGCAATTAAACAATCTAGTAGGACCCCTATGCTTTGCAATAAAAATTCTATGCTATGTCTTGGTCCTGACCTAGTCCTAGTGGCATTGACATTTCAATGATACAGGTAGTCCTCGATTTACGAGCGTTCAACTTACGACCGTGATAGGTTTCTGGTAATCCTGGAATACCTGTATCGCTATAATCTCTAGCCAATATCAAAGTAATCTTTGAAATATCCGACAATTTTTCCTGAAAAATTCCCGCCTTGTAAGGCTGAGAATCAGAGTTGGGCTAATATTCAGAGGACACGTGACGTCATATCCCCTTAGTAATTGATAATATTACACCAGAAATTTTTACATTAAATCAGACTTTTGTGATGTACTTCTCTCTTCTTAAAAGGAATCGTAGAATAAAAAAAAATGCTTACAATGAGGAGAAAAGATTCGATTGGACTTGATCGAGTGCAGGTTTAATTAAAGAACTTGACTGCAAATGTCATACAGTAAGATTCCGCTTAACGTTGTTTCATTATTACGCGGTGGTATTGGGATTTCCCTAAATCGTGCATTGTGTTGATACTTTGCTGTACTATATAGCGCGAGGGTACACTATGTATCTTTTTCAACGCTCTTTTATTACCCTGTCCAGAATAAAGATTCCAGCTATATTTTCCGAAGTTGCAATCACAGTACGAACGCATCTTTCCTGCATCACAGTTGATTTATTAGTCGTCATCAACGTTACTAGGTGTAGACATACAGTACGTGGTAAGCTGCCTCGTTTAACACTGTTTCGTTTAGTGCTACAACTTATTGGAATGTATGCCACGCGTTAAGCGGGGTTTTACTGTACAAAGGAAATTTTCTTTCAATTCATTGAATATTAAATTAAAAAAAATAGTTGCATTGAAATTTCAATGATTTTAATTTGAATTATTCGATATTTTTATTTGTAAAGTCCTCTGCTTCCAAGGACGAGAATCAATGTTGGGCTAATATTGATATGGGATATGTGACGTCATATCTCCTTAGGAGTTCACAATATTATCCAAGAAATATTTACAGCTGATTAAGCCTTTAAGATGTACTTTTCTTACATGCCATGCATGTATAAAATTTACCACCCCAACATAAGTGGAAAGTCACACCAAAAACAGCGACTAAAAACTTGAATGCAATGTGAATATGAAATACACGCATACACATGCATACATACACTTAAACATACACACACACACACATATATACATATAATTGGCCATGACAACCTAGCTTTTTACACCACCTCTGTTGTGTGTGTTAATTTTATCTATGATTAGTGGAATCTACTGCTTAAAATCAATGTCGGCGTGGTCTAGTAGGTAGTGTGTTGGCTTATTAGACGAACGGCCCGGGTTCGAATCCCAGGTCAGACATCAAAGCGAAAAATATTTCTTCGGTGACTTCCTCTCAGCAGATTTCTGGCAAAGACTCTGAGAGTAAAAATTGTCATGAAAAGTTTTTCAAAAATCTGTCGTTCGAAGTCGACTTTAAACTGTAGGTCCCGCCACTCATGTATAAAATTAACGCACACAACATAAGTGGTGTGAGAAGCTTGGTCGTCATACAGAATAAAGGGTTGTAATGACCAAGTCTGCATGTGCAATGAGGCTTTCAAAACACTTTGAATGTAACTGTTTCCTTCCATATGATAGTTCACATGCAATGCAATGAAAAATTGTTATCATTTGAGGCAAAGGTGTTTCCCCCTTAAAGGGTTAATGATTTTCAATATAAAAATAGTGATTTGTCTCTTTTATCAAGCTTTCCCCCTTTGTTTTTGAAATCATTTTTTTATTTTTTATTTTCAATTCAATTCATGTGTGGCTTATGGTGGCTGTGCTTGCTTATATGCTAGAGAGTTTTCACGAGTATTTTGCATGCTTCCTTTGTGTATTAAAAAAAACATCTAAGCATTGTGATTTGCAGAGGCAAAAGCAGGAGCAGGGACAGAACCTGAAATAGGAGCTGATGCTGAAGCAAAAGCAATTGAAATAAAAATTATAAGAAGCAAATGTTATGGAAAATTCATAATGGAATCATATTTTTATAATCAAAAACGACAGAATAAAAGAAGAATCAACAATAAAACTGAATCAAAAGGAAATTGTTTTATTAAAAAAAAAAGAACACAGAGAAAGAGCAGAATAAAGGAACCTTGTAAATCACTTACGCGTGGATATTCAATGAATTGTCAATATTCCATAATGTTAGAGCGATAAAAATAAAATTCGAATATCATAACGAATGACTTTTTCCTTTCCTTTTATTGCCTTAAGTCTCCAATCAATTGCAATTGAAATACGAATTGAAATTATTAATAAAACTACAAGCGTTTGGGGGATTGTGTGTTTGTCAGAGAAGGCAAATTATCGATAACACAATACAACAATAAACACAAATAACATACATTAATCGTATATCGTTTTATTAATAAGAATATTTATTTCTTATTGTATTATTGTTGTGATTATTATTGTTTTTTTTTAATACGTAAGTCCCTTCCCCAGAGTAAAATTATTATTAATAACATGCCATAGGGGGGGACACTGTACTCTTTATATCGCTTTACAAATATGAAAAATTATTAAAAATTAATCACAACGTCGCATTAGCTACAAAAACAAACATAAGACTAGTATTTATAGTCGTATTTGTACTCGTATTTGTAATTTGATTTGATTTGTTAAATATTTAAAGCCTCCCCTGGGGGAAAATCTTGGATAATTTGTTAGAAAAACAAGTCCCCTTTCCCTCCCTCCATTTTATTTAAAAGGTTAAAGCAATTTGACACTTTATTTAGAATATTTATTGTTGAATTAAAAAAAAAAAATCGAATTAATATTAATCATACGCCCCTATATGTTAGACCAGGGATGGAAAAGTTGGTACAATTGTACTTTTTTTTTAGCACTATTTGGAAGTCAAAAACACCATAGCACCTCAATGACTTATTTAGCACTATTGAAAAATGTTCTATACTTTATTACATCACTCAAATATTCTGTCGCATCAGTCTATAAGTTTTTTTTCGTTTCATTTGCATATAGCAACTCGTTGCTAACTTGACATATCAAGAGTTATAAAAGGAATATTATCCTTTCCACATTCATCTGCAAATGTAGAAAGGATATTTTCATACCAAAATTTAATAAAAATCAAAGGGACAAATGGACTGTTTCCTTTGACTGTCTCTAATCTAATCCAAACAAGGGATTTATTGAAGTCATTTAATTTGTGTTGCTACAATTTTGAAATCAAAAATAGTTTGCTGGTACAACATTTATCACAAATAATGATTTAAAATTGAGATTTCATAAACTTTTTTATTCCTTTATACTTAAGTATTAAAGTAAGCTGTTAAGTTTACCTATTATAAAGTGCTTTTCATAATTATAGCACCACCAGCATTTCTATAATAACAAATAACTAGATGATCCGTGCGAATATTTCGCACCGTTAGTTGTCATTTTTGTAACATAAAATGAAAATAATTAGTAGGAATTTTATTAAAAGTATAAAAATATTAGAAATCATAAATCACAATTAAGCGACCCTATTTATCGCACTTGATCTAACAACTACTGCAAAGTATTGCCAAAACAGCTTTTTACAACTTAATATGCATATTATATGTAACTGACTTAGTAATAAACGGCATTATAGTAAATAGCGGTATTGCCAGAATGGATTTTAATATTTACTACATTATACAGAACTGCATTACTATTAAGCGATACTGTTTTACCACACTTGAACAAAAACATATAATCATAATGACAACAGTATTATTCTGCAGTTCTATATAAAATATAATTTTTATCAATGAAAATATTAATTTTTCAATTTCTAATTATTTTTCGCCATTAGTGTTAGATATAAGCTTTAAAATGCGATATCTTTCATTAAATTAGATGCGGTGGTATGGGAGATATTTGCAACCGACAAAAAAAAGTGCTTTAGAAATAATATATATGATGAATTGTCTTCAGGTCATATTCTCTGATGAAAAAAGTGGAACGTAGATAGACCAGATGGCTATCGATACTACTGTCGTGACCTTAGAAATAAAAATTTTGGGGAGATAGTCTATTGCTGGGGGGTGATTTCTTTAAGTGTTTCCATCTACGCGAATGTATAGTACAGAGTACATTACTGTTCTTAGCTGTAGTTTGTTCCTCTTCTTGAGAGAAAATAATTGAAAAATATAGTTTACAACAAGACAATGCCAGAATTCATGCCAACAGACAGAGGATGGAATGGTTCCGTAAACAATCTATTGAGGTTTTATCGTAGCCAGCTTACTCTCCTGATATGAATATTATTGAAAACATTTTCCCAAACGAATACCCCATTCTTGTCCGATTATATTCAAAATACCAGACAATTTACCAGTGCTGAAAATTTGAAATTAAAAATGATCGAAGAGTGGATGAAAATAGATGGAGAAATATTAAATAATCTTTATAAGAATATCAAAGACCGAATATTTACTTTAATAAGGGGGGTTAGTTAAAGAAAAAAATTTTAATTTAGTACAATCGATCTAAAAAAAGTACAATTTTTTATGAACGTTAGTACAATTTGTTAAGACCAATTTCCCATCCCTGTGTTAGACCATTGGCCACAGTTCACATGCATTAGCACTGAGAATCTATTCTACAGTGACCTTAAAAATTTTGTTCGATTTCACTTTGTTGTTTAGGGCAGTAGATTTTATTCCAATGAATAATGAGATAGCAAGGCTCTCATAAATCTCAAGCATTACTCTTCAAGAAGGGTGCGCCATCTAAATAGGTTATATTATGTAGCGTACCCTCCTTGAAGAGTATTTTATTGCTTAAACCAAAGATTAGCCCCTGTGTAGAAGAACAAATCAAAATCCAGCCGAGAGATCACATAGTCCCTAGAGAAACCTTTCGATTTCAAAACAAATATTCCAGATATCCCGTTAATGTTTTCTGTAAGAGTTTAGCCAAAGATGCCAGATAATAAAAACTCATCACCAACAACCTCTTCAAAGGAATAGTTCAATATGACCCATTGTAAGGACATGTACTTGCAGAGGCCCATGACCAATTGGAAATACATCCTAGAAGACTAAGGGAGAGATGCTGCAAATATCTTGTAAAGAAATGAAAAATCTTCTGACACGCCTACCAAAAGAGCAGCGGCCACAGTGAATCACAAAAGTGCAATAAATAGTAGCAGTAGGGGTCTCATATTATGAAGAGTACCCTAGCTTACCTGTGTTGTAGCAGAAATCAAAATCAAGCCGAAAGATGAAAAGGTTCCTACAAGAAAATCTCTTGATTTTAAAATAATTCACGATATTTTAGTAATTTTGGTTCACAAGGGTTTAATCAAAGAGGACAGAAAATAAAAATTCAACAATAAAGCCCTCTTCAGAGCAAGAGAGCAGTTCTGTTGGATTCCAGTATGCTGCTTAGCGTCAGTGAAGATTAAAGCTTGGTTGTCAGGGCTAATTTGATGGAAGGCAAGTCTACCATGGTTTTCATTAGAGTTAAATTTTTACGTGGTGGGTTCCAAGCCCTACGCACAACCCAAATTTAACGTCCAGGGGATTGGACTTCGCTGCACGCATTAGTTAACATCTAGCGGGTGCTAGAATGCCATCCAGTAGGGGCCGCGAGGAGGCTGCGTGTCAACTTGAATACAGCAAGACGCTCATCTTACCCGTGCTTCATTATGGCGCAGAGGCATGGACCATATTAAGAACTGATGCAGCAGCCTTGAGGGTATTCGCGAGGAAAGTCCTACGTAAGATCTTCGGTCCTGTGCAAGTTGGCAATAATTTTCGCATCCGATCTAACAGTGAGCTGTATGAGCTTCTCAACGACATAGACGTTGTGCAGCATATTAATATCCAGCGGCTGCGCTGGCTCGGCCATGTTGTTCGAATGGAGGAGGATGTTCCGGCGAAACGGGTATTTGATGCGGGGATCTGCGGAAGTCGGCGTAGAGGACGACCTTGTATCCGTTGGAAGGACCAAGTCGAGGAAGCCCTGTCATCGATTGGTGTGACCAACTGGCGTAGGCGCGCAAGAAGCAGAGGCGCCTGGAAGGATGTATTGCGGCAGGCCGAAATCCGTTAATCGGGTTGTTATGGCCAAATAAAGTAAAGTAAAGTAAGTCTAACATAGAATTCTTTAAAGGATTTTTGAACCTTAAGAATTAGCTTAACAGGTTCCTGCATAACTGTCTCCCCAATAGTATAGGTAATCTTAGCCGTGTGGTAGCGGGAAGAGAATACTAAAACAGTGATTACCATACTTGTCGTAAAAGGCGACTAACGGTGCTGCTACTAGTCAGGAACTGTTTGGGCTGCAACTGGCAGCAGTCAGATCTTGCTTGACTGCGAAGCCTGACCACGGGTGCTGGGAGCCCCTGGAACTGTGTGTCCCTACCCAGGAACTGTGAGGTTCCATCGGGGAGCACGTGGTGGCTTTGTTTTCGACCCAAATCGCGGGGAGTAGGGTGTAGCGGTACATTCTTAACGCATTTGAAGGAGTTTAGATGGTCTCCGACCTTTAAACAAGAAGGAAGTCGTGCCCAAATAGCATAACTCCGAATTGGTACCTACTTCCTGGCTGTAGCCAGTGTTTACAGCATGAAAGTAGGGTCGTTGGTCTACGCATTATTTTTACCAAGTGCGAAGAGCACCCTGGGATTAGGTCCTCTGGACAGGTACCCATGTAAAAACACACACGAAGTACCGGTAGTCTATAATGATTTTTGAAAGTGCCTGACAACGATACTTAGTAACAAAAATTAATCAATTAAGCCGACAGCTGCATTGTCTTTTACAAGACTAAACTATTTTCTCGTATACGAATGGGTCAATAACGGATCTTGTGATAGAAGCAGTTGTTTTTGGTCCCAGCATGGACTACTCCGAATACATGGATATATTCGCGGGCATTTTCCCAACGGAAGTCTATGCTATTAAAAGCGAACAAAATTCAGCTTCGTTAGGATGTATAAAAGAACTGGAAAAGACTATCTGGAGAAGCTGCATGGGCTAGGTAGGGAAAACAAGTTTAACAAATAAGATTTCTGGGCATTTAGTAAGCTGAAAAGCTTTCTTGGAAAGCTGCAGACATTTGGAAAAGTTTGCTCAACGAGAAAGAAATTAATAAGGAGTCTTCGCAATCAAAATTTTTGTTGTGAAACTACAATAAATGGAGATCTGAGTCATATATTAGGAATAACCCGACTCAGGGTACACTCATGCAGAATGTTAACTCGCCCAATTATGTGGCGATAAGATTGAATCATAGGAATATTGTTGACACGCAGCAGTAGCATAATATATGTCAGGTCAGTAGACTTGGATGACACTTTATTGGAATACCGTGAGGGTAGTGCAATACTAAGATACCTCTTCACGACAATAGCACCTCGTTTCTGAAGGATATTGTCAGGTATTTAGGATAATGAGTCTTGAAAGCCCAGAGTTCGGTAACGCACATATTTCTGAATATTTAATGAAGTAATCCATTAAGTTGCCGGTTTATTGAAGTCGCCTTAGTCTAGTAGGTAGTGCGCTGGCTTATTAGACCGAAGGGCCGGGGTCAAACATAAAAACGAAAATATTTCTTCGGCGACTTCCTCTCAGCAGATATCTGGCAAAAACTCTGAGATCAAATGAAATTGTCATGAAAAGTTTCTCAAAAATCTGTCGTTTGGACTCGACTTTCAACAGTAGAAACCCGTTTCATGTATTAAATTAACGCCTACGACATAAGTGGTGTGAGAATCTAGGTTGTAATCTTGACTAAAGGTTTGTAATCACCAATTACAGTAGCGAGCACAAAAAATGCAACGTTGGGTAAAATTATCTTTAAGTGCGATTTGGGTTATTAATCCCTACAGTTATAGATACCTATTATCAATAACATTATGTAAATATTTTTAATTAATTAATGATTTATTATTTTGTCATTTATTAAAAAGAGTGCGAATTTCATGGGAGCAATAAAAATGCAACAGCATAAATTTTAATGTGTTTATTTAAATTAAATAGTAATTCTTACAAAAAAAAAATCTTAAAATTAATATTTAGGGGCGTAGCCCTTATTTTTTATGACTTCTTGCAACCTAGAAGGCATAGAGTCGACTAAAGCTATTAATGTGTTAATGGATATTTTCTCCCATTCACTTTTCAAAATTTCTTCTAATTGCCTCTTATTTGACGGATGTTTCCTCTTAACTTCCCGATCTAATAGCTCCCATAGATTTTCTATGGGGTTTAGATCGGGAGACTGTGATGGCCAATCCAAAACATTGACATTATTGTCGCTTAAAAAGTTTCGAGCTAAGCGACTTGAGTGCTTTGGATCGTTATCCTGTTGGAATATGCTACCAGGAGGCATTTTTTCCCGCAGATGAGGAAGCATGTGTTCTCCAAGGATTTCACAGTACTTCTTGGCGTCCATTTTTCCTTCGATTTGAGTTAAGGGACCTACCCCATCACGGGAAAACGCACTTATAAATACGTGACGTAAAATCAATAATTTTTTTTAAACATATCGTTCCTTACCCCACACCATTATTGATCCACCGCCATGTTTTACGGTTGGAAGTTGATATCTTGGAGAATATCTCTGTTCAGGCGGTCTTCGAACAAAATTTATCCCATCGGAGCCAAACAAATTAAATTTGCTTTCATCGCTCCACAAGACTTTAGCCCATTGTTCATTTGACCAATCCATGTAACGTTTTGCAAATTCCAGGCGCTTCTTTTTATTGATTGCACTGATGAGAGGTTTCTTTGCGGGTCGTCTCGCATGCAAATTAGCCTCTTTCAACCTACGGCGAACAGTGTGAACGCCTATAGAGACTCCCATTTGCTCATTTGCGAAATTAGCAACGTCCACTGCGGTCTTTCGTGGATCTTTTTTAACCAGTGTAATCATCTGGCGGTCTTGGCGAGAGATAGTTTTTCGAGGATTACCACTACCTGGTTTCCTTTCCACAGTATTTCTCAAGGAAAATCGATATTTAATCCGACATACGGTTGATTGATTTACACCAAAGAGGTGTCCAACTTCACGCATGGATTTTCCTTCTTTTAAGGCTTTAATGATTGCAGTTTTGCTGTCAGCTGAGAGCTGCTCCTATTACAAAACACATGTTGTATAACTTATTTAAGAAATTTTCAATTATAATTAAATAAATAACTTACTTTAACTATTTTTTTATTATGTTGCATTTTTTTGCTCGCTAAAAATTTGCACTTTTTTCACTAATTCAAAAATATTTAACTTTTTAAAGCAGAATTTGGAATAAACTGCGATTACTTTGAAAACTTTTAATTGAAAGAATTAACAGCAAAAGAAAATAGATAAATTAGTTACCGTTATTTTGAAACAGATCTTATTAAAGATCATATGGCACAGTGTTGCTTTTTTTGTGCTCGCTACTGTATGTAGGTATGTAATCCATTAAAAATCGCTGTAGTCTAGTTGGTAGAGTTTTCAATTATTAGACAAAGACTCATGGCTTAAACATCAGTTCAGACAAAATATTTCTCTCAGTGATTGCCTCTCAGCAGTCAAAATTCTGACATTAAATGATGTTGACATTACGATTTTTTCAAAAATCCAACATTCAACGTCGACGTTAAACTGTTGGCATGGATGTAAATAATATTCACAACATGGGTAGTGCAAGAGGATAGATTATAATCCTTACTAAGGGTTTGTAAAGGCCAATCAAATAAGCAATCCATAATGACTACACCTAAACGTTTGCCGGTGTAATTCGTTCTGTATCTACACGTTCGATAGGTGCTTCTAAGTTTTACTGCTGGAAGATTTCCCGTTTTATTCTTACTAGACCTATGTAGTCTGCAATACATTATGCGCAGTATTCTAACCAAGCCAGCTTCAACTCGTTGGCATAAAGCACTTTAGAGAATGGCTCAGGGTTTTTTTTATCACAGGGTTAGTTAAGCCAGTTTAATCATTCATTAAAATATTCATTAAAAATTGCTTTTGTTTGTTCGGTAAAAAGTTATAAAAAACTTTTAACAGAGGCTTGTACGAGCTATTTGACCTATAAATCCTAAACAACTCTTGGATATAAAAGGCAATACACTTAAAATTTAATTGGGAAATAAAAAAAATAGAAGAAGAGAATCACTAGAATTAAAATTTATTAACATTTATGCAACAGAAATATTTATAAAAAGAATAAAAAAAAAACCTTAAAAATAAAATGAAATAAAAATAAGAAATGAAATGAAATAAAATTTTTATATTGATTACAATTATTTAAATTCACTCACATTCATTCGCATATATCCGTATATACCAGGCAATAATGTAAAACAGATAAATTAGGGTGGTTCCTAAGCAATTCAGGAAAATTCTTTTAAAAATTTAAAAAGAATACAATCCAAGGCTTGTTTATTTGAAACAAAACAAAAACTATTAAATATTGAAACATTTTTAAATTTTTTACCCTGGGTTTTATGTGCACCACCCTATTAATTTGTTTACTATACAGATGGTTGCATACATATGTGCATACGAGCTTAAAATGAACATTTATAAACACAACCATAACAACAATTGTTATAAAATCTATATGCAAATATAATTTTATTTTTTATTTTTTTATATAAAAATTACATTTTTTTATGCATTTTTATAAAAGCATATACCATAATACATGCATATGCATTTATACATATGCAAGAGCAAAAGAGATGAAAAATATATGAAAAGTAAGAAAGAAAGAGAATTATTGTGAAATTTGTTATGCTGCTCGTAGTTGCTTGCATTCTTCATTCAAAAACAGGAAAATAAAATATTCATACGAAATGGTATTTTAGTGAAGTGAACATAAAACAAATTGCATGAAACAGAATACTCTTCACTATATCTCTTTCTCTCTCACTCCCTATCTCTGTTTACCCTTTGTTGCCTTTTGTTGTAAAACCAAAATAACTTTTTAAGCGTTAGTGATTGGAAACAAAATATGCAACCGACCCGGTTTTTGCAACACTTTTTTGTAGAATTTTATACATTCAGGATAAAACGATATGAAAAATCTGTTTTCCTAATAATTCTTGATATAAGGAGTGCGCACAAAAAAATCTGGATTTACACTTTTCGTTTTATATTTCAATTAAAGTAATAGCCCATTTACACTACAGCGAAATCTAGTACTTATGAGATTTCGAGGCAAATCTAGTTGATTTTAACTAGATTTTCCATACAAAACAAAATCTACTTATTTAGTAGATTTCGGAAAAATCTACTCAAAATCTAGTTAAAATTGGAATGCAACTATGTGTTTTGCCAAATAGTACTTAAAAATACAACGCTGCGCAGGGAAAAAAATGAAATTTCAATTCAAAATAAAAACAAACAAATTAACCCTTATCCTGTACTAATGGGTCATAATTGCCCAATGCAACAGAATCAATTTCCGCATGTCTTACGAGCTTAATAACAATTTTGTGCGTCTTGACAACTTCATAACTAGCAACAAACCAAAAAAAGTAAGTAAAAACGCAGCATTACAAATTGCAACAAACCCAAAAAATAGGAGAAGTCGTGTAAATATATTATTCGTTTATGTGTTTTTGAAGTTGTTACTTTTGTCCAAATCGTTCTAACAGCGCCATATACGCGAATAAATGTACCAAATGTCAAAAATGTATTTGCAGAAAGCATTCTCAGACCAATGTTGTATGTAATGAATGTAAGATAATAAAATGTGTTATATTTTTGAAGTACAGGATAAGGGTTAAAAATAAACAAAATAAAGAACATCTTCCTGCCAGAATGATTCGTGAAGAACCTGCGTATTAATATTTTTATTATTACCTATATTGCATTCTTCTATTTAACAATTGCAATAATTTTTGAAATCTATGTCCTATATTTTTAATTTTTTTGGTATTAAACTAAATTTGGAAATATTATTGTTTTATTTTAAATTTCAGTCAGCTGTTTTTGTTATTAAAATGAAATCTTGCTACTGTCAAATAAATCCAGTGTAAACGATCTAGATTTTGAGGAAGATTTGAAATCTAATCTACTAGATTTCGATGTAGTGTAAATGGGCTATAAATAATATTTGAATTCTTTTTTGTACATAAAATTTTTTTTCTGACAAAGGCTTCAGAGCATCCAACTTTTTGAGCCACATTTTTTCCAGACATTTTAGGGGGTGTTTTAGAAAATTACGTATTATTTTACTTGCTTTGTTTTGTTCGGCAAATTCTTTTTTTCTTCCACTTCCACGCTTTGTCTCAATACTCAAGGACTCCTTATATTGTTTCATTCTTACCTTAGAGCTTAACACCTGCTAGCCTAGTAATCGTTTTTTGTAAGCGGCGCAGTTTTTCATCGAAAATATCAATTATTTTTTACGACATTCTTGTTGGGTGCCCATTTCCAAAAAACTCCTTTTACAATTGCAATGACATTTAGCACATGGATCTTGAAAGAGTTGACTAACAAAAACAATGTAATGGTATTTAGTTTTTTCAATTATATTAAAAGTTATAAACTTAAAAGTAGGCCCAATTTTTTTTGTGCGCACTCCTTAGTTGAAGCTGTCGCTGTCCCGTGTATAAGCTTATTAAGAGTCAGGCCTTAGTTCAAAACCCTGGTTAAACATCTCCAAGAAAACAATATACGGCGACTTCTTCTCAGCAGATTGTATATCGGGTCCGCCATCAAACGTTTTTTTTTTAAATTTGTACTTATTTCGTGAATGGTAACACTTAGCTTATATCTGATTTGACAGATAATTTGTTTTATCCGTTGAAAGAATATGGTTCTGTATACGCTTGAACAACGCTGGGAAATATTGCGACATTACTTTGAAAATCATGATAATGTTGCAGAATGTGTGCGAAAATTGCGTACGGATTTTCCAAGAAGAGACGCACCATCAGCTCCGTATGTTCGTTATCGTAAGAAAAAAGTGAATGAAACTGGCATCCTCATCTATAAACCAAAGCGTGAAAAGCCAAAAACAGTTCGTACACCCAAGAACATTGCTGCTGTGGCAGAAAGTGTGCGTGTAGCTCCATCAACATCAATTCACCGTCGTTCTCAACAATTTAACATTTCGGAAACATCATTGAGACGAATTTTGCATAAAAACCTTCATATGACGCCATACAAAGTCCAATTGGTTCAGAAGTTGAAGCGAATTGACCAACCAAAGCGTTTTCGCTTCGCTAAGTGGGCCTCCGATCGACTTACAGAAGATGCCGATTTTGGCAGAAAAAAAAATCATCTTTTCAGATGAACGTCATTTTGATCTTGGCGGGTATGTAAACAAGCAAAATTGTCGCATTTGGGGCACAGAAAATCCGTACGCATACCTGGAAAAGCCAACGCACTAAAAACGAGTCAGTGTTTGATGCGTATTTTGGTCCAGAGGCATAAATAGGCCATTTTAAGCAAGGAGTGGCCGTTACAGTCAATGGCGATCTTTATTGGGCCATGTTAAATGAATTTTTGTCCAAAAAAGTGAAGAGAAGGATATTGGCAACATTTGGTTTCAACAGGATGCCGCTACGTGCCACATAGCCGAAGCTACACTCTATGTATTGCGCCATGTTTTTGAAGATCGCATTATCAACCGCAGAGCTGTTGTCGTTTGGCCACTCCTAGCTGTGATTTGACACCGTTGGACTATTATTTCTGGGGTGCCCTTAAAGATAAGCGAAACGCCGAAAAGTCAGAGACAATTGATGCTTTAAAAGGCAATATTCGTAAAGCCATTGGTGAAATACAGCTGCACACAATCTATAATGTGCTTAAAAATGGGAACGATCCTGTAGGCTACTGCATGGCCAGCCGAGACAGCCATTTGAATGAAATTATTTTCCATTATTAACAGAAAGAATTGTACTTTCACAGAAAATAAGAAATTTGAGAATATATTGAGTAGTTTTTTTAAAGCATTTTCAAAAAAAAAGTTTTTTGGCGAAACCTTTATTACTGTTGTCTCCTATTGTTTTATCTTGCAGAAGACCGATTATTACACTCTAGCTTTAAAGCAAAATTCACAACTCAAAATGTATAGAAAAAAAGAAAACAAGACAAACAGATAACAACAAAATATACACATCATACGGTATACAGATGTTATATCGACAAATAGTAGATTTCTTAGTAGATTTCTGGCAAAAACTCTGAGAGTAAATTAAATTGCCATGAAAAGTTTTCTCAAATATTGGTCGTTTAGGTTCGACTTTAAATTTTAAGTCCCGCCACTTATGTATAAAATTAACACCCACCATATAAGTGGCGTGAGAAGCTCGGTTGTAAGCCTGGCTAAAGGTTGTAATGCTCAATTATGAGTTCAACAAATTGAAAGTCTTGCAGAAGTGTTTGTCCAAAACTTCTGACTGTTCTGGTTATAGAAATGTAAAGAGAAATTGTGTCCACAAAAACAAAAGGATGCTGCAACCAACACCTCTTGCTGTTCTTTTCTTTTCTTATCTCATTTTTTATTTTCATATGAACAACAATTGTTTCGAATTTTTGAAGACATTTTTTACTGTGTATGTTGTCTTCTACACGAAATATTTCCATTTCTTGTTAAACATTTGAAAATATTTGAAGACATTTATTTATTTGATGGCATTTTAAATGAAAATATAAATTTTCAAGTACGTTCCAATGGAAAAGAAGTTTTTTTTTGTTTGTATTAAAAGAGCAGAAGATGTAGCTTGAGGGTTATGAAATGTATTCCTCGTGCTGGAATTTTTTTATATGCCATCTACAGAACCAAAAAAAAAAAACCTCATGATGTGTAAAACCATATGCTTTACTTAGTATTACTCAGGATTCTTATTTATTTATAGAGGAACATCGAACTGAAATCACTCTTCATGTAAGCTGTTGTAGTGTTTCTGTGAAATTTATAAGAAATCGTTCCTTGTCGTAATCTGTGACGTGGAACTAAACGGTAGTAGGCACTGTCAACACCCCCTCATTATTCCACAGTACATTGTTATAAATTGAAGTCAGAATTTTATGGGATACCTCTGCTCTATATTTAGAATTATTAAGAATCTTTCACTTCAATACGATCTACATACTAGGCCTCATATATTAAGCGTTTCTTGAACATGGGAAGTCGCCCTAGTCTAGTATTTAGCTTAATAGACGTGAAGCCTCGGCTCAAATCCTAGGTCAGACACTTCAAACAAAACCAAAAATATTACTTAAGTGTCTTCCTCTCAGCAGATATCCTCCTTAAACTCTGAGAGTAAATAAAATTGCCTTGAAATGTTTCTCAATAAAAATCTGTAGTACGAAGTCGACAATAAACCGGAGATCCCCCTCTCATGTATAAAATTCACATACACAACATAACTGGTGCAGCGAATCCACGAACATTCGCCTTCAAGAACATTTATCAGACAGTTTACGTTGCCATATAAAAGGCAAAGCCAAGCAGGCAACTGAGTCAGTAAAGGTTCAGTCAGTCTTGTGTGAAGACGTGGTATGTTTGAAGAAGGTCATTGTGGTTTAAAGATCATCGTTACAAAGATCAGTCGAACAATTCCCCAGTAATTGTTATTGTTTATGTAAAGTGTGTAAACAGGAGAATAACAAAAAAGGCAATTGTTGTTGTTTACATCAAGTTGTGAACAGTGGTACATAGATTTGTGTAAACACTAAAGAATTTTAATTAAAACTAAACACAAATTTATTTTTATTTTATTTGTAATCTACGAGCTCATATTTCAAACGTTTTTAAAAAGTAAAAACTTTCCAAATACTGGCGGCATGAACAGAAAATCTGTATTTCTTCCGTATTGCAAAGACAAGAAACATTACATATATAATTGGTGATTACAGCCCTTCAGTCAGGATTATTAACCTAGTTTCTCACGCCACTTATGTTGTGTGCGTTAATTTTATACATAAGTGGCGGGACCTACTGTTTAAAGTCGACTTCGAACGACAGATTTTTGAGAATCTTCTCATGGCAACTTTATTTGTCTCAGAGTGTTTGCCAGAAATCCGTTGAGAGGAAATCACCGAAGGAATACTTTTTGTATTTTGTTTTGATGTCTGGCCTGGGGCTCGAAACATTGCCGATTTTAAAAGTAACATACGTTCTAAGCCAAGAAATTTTTATATTCGTTTACTAAAATTCCTTTTGATTCTGTTGAGAGTCCTTGAAATTGATCCCAGTCACTAGCTCACTTAACTTTAATCTCACTTCTATCAACAATTTCTGTATTACGAAATCGAATAAAACGCTTTTCTACATCTCCGGCCTATTGCCTTTCCATTCTATTATTTTTTATCTGATTTTCTTGTACAAACAATTCCATTTAATTCCTTAAATTTAATTTCTATTGCTTTTTAGATGCTGCTGCCCTGCTTAAAATATGATTGTTTTGCTTTTTAACTTCTCATAAAAAATTTTTTTATAGCCTTGCTCTTCCACACATTGGTAATACAAGCTCAGAAACATTAAATCTTTTACTGCCATTAGCAAATATCAGCTTCTCTTACAGCATAGCCGAGTGTATGCAAAAGAGAGGAGAAGGAGGAGAGGGAAGAGCAAGTAGAATAATATATTCAACACTTAACAAAGTATAAACCAACATTTTGTGTTGTAATAACGCATAATATTTTGCATACAATATTATACAAAAAAAAAAAAAGAGGAAAAAGCGTACATACTTACAGGCGCTTACACATATAGAGACACACAAAGATAGACAATATCTTGTAAGAAAGAATATAAATTCATGACATAAACTAACGCTACATATCCTCTGTCTCTTACTCGCTCTCTCTCTCCCTTTCTCTCTCTCGCTCTCTGTAAATGTTAAAATAATGATAACAGTGTGGAATAAAATAAAGAGAACAGAAATGATGGAACTTAACAGAGATGGAAATAATTTCTTATGGGTAAATAAAATTAAGGAATAGCAGATCCTTATTCCAGTATTAGAACACGATTAAATAGGTCCCAAATGCAGGAAATTGAGCAAGCCATGGGTGTTTTATTGATCGTTACTTAATCGTTTTTATTTCGTGACTAGTCAATATGATCTTGCCAACCACGTATGCAAATGTTCTCCTTTTTAAATTCGTGGGATATTTATTTTGCTGATGAAATATGCAGCACAATATTGATTGCTAATTACGAACGCAGCGATCTGGAAAATTTTCTAGTATTCGATGCCCTTACCGATACGTTATATTCTCTGTCTCTATAATACACCAGTGTTAACCATAAAAAGGGTCTCACTAAGCGTTCATGCCATATTCTAATTGTTCAATTTCCATAAAAAGTTACGCCCTCTATACACCTTGTAATCTACAGTAAGACTCCGCTTAATGCTTAACGGGGGATACGTTCCAAAAAGTTCCAGTCTAAACGAAACGGCGTTGAACGAGGCAGTTTAACACGTACATATGAATACACCTAGTAACGTTGATAATTGCTAATAAATCAACTGTGACGCAATATAGATGCGTTCATACTTTGATAGCGATCGCAAAATACAGTTGGAATCTTTTTTCTGAACAGACTAACAAAGGAGTGTTGAAAAAGATTCACAAAATCCACCCCGCGCTATATAGTGCACCGCTTTCGGTTAGTGTATGGCTGTTTCTTTTTCAACTACGTAATACTGACACAGCGTTAAGCGGGGTCTTACTGTAATTTTGTATGGTTTATTGGCAGGCAAGGTTTTGAGGCTCATATCCAAGTAGCATTTATATCCATCAGTCGTATTATGAGATAATTTAAGGAGCTCTTTGTGGCCATAACAACTCTGCCAACTGTGGTGCTAACGTTGGTAGGGTACATTATGCAATTATTAGCAGCATAACGCTTTTATGTGTGTCTCACTCTAGTTCATGTGATTACTACCTGCTTTTGTTGCTGTCATAAATACAGATACGAACAGATGTTACCAGATTTTCTTATGGCATCCTAATTGGCCATTCACTAACTTACATAATAAGTAGTTACAAGCCTTTAATCAGGTTTACAACCCAGTTACGCACAGCACTCATGGTGTGTGTGACAATTTTATACATGAGTAACGGGTCTCACAGCTTAATGTGGAGGCCGAACGATACATTTTCAAGAAACTCATTATTTTGGCCTCAGGGTTTTTGCCAAAAGATTGCTGAGCCGCCGAAAGAATTGTTTTTAAAATACTTTGTTTCTTTAGAGATGTCTTAGCCGGGTGTTGAACCATGTATTTTCGCCTTATAAACGAGTACTAGACTATAACGTGTTCAATATAGTTAAGTTAAGACAGCTTATATCTCTTGAATTCTTTGGATATTGATGCGAACTTTGTTGCTTCTAATAGGTTTCTGGTGGTCACACATAATTGGTCGTTACAATCCTTTAGTCGGGTTTACGACCTCAATTCCTACACAACTTTTGTTGTGTGTGTTAATTTTTGATCCTTCAGTTTAAAGTCTACTTTTCATGGCAATTTCCTTTTATTCTCAGAGTTTTAGAAATCTGTTGAGAGGAAGTCGCCGGCGAAATATTTTTTTTCATATTTTCGTTTTTATGTCTGAACTGAGGTTTCACCCGTGACGTAAGCCAACACACTACATAGAAGATCACGACAACTTCCCTGATGTTCTACTATCTTAATTGTATCTCCTTGATTTTAACATGCATACATACATACATAATTGGTCCTAATAAGCCTTCAGTCAGGATTACAATCTAGCTTCTCACAGCACTCAAGTAGTGTGCTTTAATTTTTTACATGAATGGTGTTGGACCCACCGTTTAAAATCGCCTCCTTAGGCTTAAAGCTATTACAAGCCTCTGCTTACCTTGAAATCTTTTTGTATTGGTTTCTACAAATTCTACTCATATCAGTAGTGCTGTACGAAAAATCAGTACAGTGGTGGCAAATATTAAGACAGCTCTGGGGAATATGCATTTCTTACTGGCAGCCATTATTGATATTGTGGGCCTTTTCAAAAATCTCCATTTGAAGGCAGTGTTTTTGCAGCTCTTGGTACTTATTCGTCCTACATACATACATAATTGGTCATTACAACCCTTTAGTTAGGATTATGGACCTAGTTTCACACACCACTTATGTTGTGTACATTAATTCTTATGCATGAGTTGCGTGATCTAAAGTTTTAAAGTCGACTCCGAACGACAGATTATTTTAAGTAACTTTTCATGGCTATTTTATTTACTTACAGAGTTTTTGCCAGAAATCTGTTGAGAGTAAATCGCCGAAAAAATACTTTTTTGTATTTTGTTTTGATGTCTGGCCTGGGGCTCGAACCCTGGCTTTACGTCTAATAAGCCAACATACTATCTATTAGACTACGTCATATTCCTTCTAGTCTTATTTAATTGTATCGTATCATTTTAGTTACACTGTTTCCACTGTGTTTATACAATGTTTTCTTTAGAAATAAAAATATTTTCGTATACGCTGGCTTATGTATAAGTATGTATACACTCACACAGACACTGTTAAAGTCACATATATTATCATATTAAGTACTATAAAGAAGAAGAAAAAAAAGAAATAAAAAAAAATATTACAAATGAGGCAACATTGTTGCAACATATCACAATATAATGACGATGAGAATGATGATCATGAATGAGAAGTAAAAACCAAACAGTCAACATCAACATCATCATACGACAGCAGTAGCATGAACTTTAGTTTCTTCTTCTTCTTTATTTTTTTATAATGCCCTTTAGGCTTTAAGAATATTATAAATACGATGAATGTATACAGAGAGAGAGAGCACATACATACATACATACATACACGGTTGTTGTTGTTGTTGTGGCAACAAACAAACAATACCAAAAAAGAAAAAGCCATGTTGATACGTGTAATATTTGGTACGATATTTTATGTTTTCATTTCATTTTCTTCTAGAGGCCCTTATAATGAAGGACAATAGAAGGGGAAACCTTAAATTGCATTACCTTAAGCTACAACAAGAGTCTCTCATAGCGTGTATCTTTAAATTGTTAATGAAACTTATGCTGCTGTTGGCAGCATTACAGCCGGTGAGGCTGTAATGAATCTTGTGTGCAGTTGAAAATTTATAAAAAATTTTAAAACTTTGCGAGTTTGTTTAAAAAAAAGAAAAAAATTCTGTGGCATATATTTTAATGAAAATTTCTTTTAAGGGAAATATTATTTTTTTCGGTGTAAATTTCGTCAGAAAAAAAGAAATATTTTCAGAGAATTTTTTTACGGATATTTTCTATATACAGGTTAGGTTAGGTTAGGTTAGAGGACGTGAACCTGTCGGTCAAGACAAGCACAGTACCCGGAGGTCGAAATTGACCCATTGTACATTGTCCTTAGGGGAGGAATGAAATGGAGGATATAGGAATGTAGGGGAGGGGATGGAGGAATGTAAAGAAACATACACAAAACAAAAGAGGTTTAGAGTGCGACTACACTTATGAAGCCCTAGCACCTTTCAACCAGCCCAAGCTGCTAATGAATCTGTGGAGAGCCTTGATGTCGGCTGTCGACACAGAACTCAAGTTCTCAAAGAAGGCCCTGCCAAGGGTCCTCAACCTCAACCTACCAAGGGCTGGGCAGTTGCAGAGGAGATGTTCGACAGTCTCCAACTCCTCCTCATCGAAACATACCCTGCAATAGTCCGGCTGGGATCTGTTCCAGATCCCCGTCAGCGACCTAATCTCGCAGTGCCCCGTGATAAAACCGACAACCAACCTTAAGCTGGCCTTAACCAAGCCCAGCAGCCACTTTGTCCTCTTGCTGTCCACAGCAGGCCATAGACGCCTAGAAACAGAACAACCCGATCCGTTCCCCCAACGCCTCTGTTCTTCCCTCCTGACCCATCCATCGATGAGGCCATAGAGGTGGCAGACTGGGGGGTCAGGACCAACTGTCAAATCGCCACGTGAAAGCGAACGTAACCTAGTGAGGGCGTCCGCAATCTCATTGCCCAGTATTCCGCTGTGACCCGAAACCCAGCATATTTCTTTACTATAAGGTTGATGAGGTGGTAGTTCACGGGGCTGGAAAAAGTACCCACAATGTTATCACGATGGCATAAAAATGGTTGCATGTCTGACTCCACCTTTCGGCCGATGCTCTCATCAAATCTCTCTCATAAATTGCAGGGTGCAACAGTGAAAATACACTCGGGTAACTACATAGTCCACGTTATTTAGTTAGTTCAGTAGAACTCAAAAATACCTTTTTTTGTATTTCTCGAACCCTCCAAATTTGTTTAATTTGACAAAAACTGTTTTTTTTACTTTACGCATAAATTTTTGAATTACTAAAACATTTCTCAACCTATTTCAAAAATTTATATCTTGTTGGAAAGGGGAAAAAAGGACCTTTAAAACGATGTATACATATCTATTGTTTGATTTAATATGCTATGAGATTTGATGAGGTAAACTTGGAAAATTCGAATTTTTTTCACATTTTTCAAGTTTGCCCATTCATAGCAACAAACTTTGATAAAAACATATAGGATAAATGATAATATTCTTGAAGTTTGTTCTCTTATGAAGAGATTGAGTCATCATTTGATGAAATTGGATAGAAATTACCGTAGTTATTATGTAAAAGTCTAACAGTCGAGTGATATTTTTTATACCAGTACGTCATCTCATCAAATGAACTTTTAATTCAAAAATTTTCAGAATTTTTGATGGATCTTGATTGGTTATCACAAAATGTGTCAATTTCACTTTCAAAAATACCTTTTTTATATTTCTCGAACCCTTAAAATTTGTTTTATTTGACAAAAACTGTTTTTTTTTTTTTTTACTTTACGCACAAATTTCTGAATTACTCAAACATTTCTCAACCTATTTCCAAAATTTAAATCTTGTTGAAAAGGGGAGAGATGGACCTTTAAAACGATATATACATAGATATTATTTGACTTAATATGCTATGACATTTAAAGAGGTAAACTTTGAAAATTCGAATTTTTTTCACATTTTTCAAGTTTGTCCATTCATAGCAACAAACTTTGATAAAAACATATAGGATAAGTGATAATATTCTTGAAGTTTGTTCTCTTATGAAGAGATTGAATCATCATTTGATGAATTGGATAGAAATTACCGTAGTTATTATGTAAAAGTCTAACAGTCGAGTGATATTTTTTATACCAGTACGTCATCTCATCAAATGAACTTTTAATTCAAAAATTTTCAGAATTTTTGATGGATCTTGATTGGTTATCACAAAATGTGTCAATTTCACTTTCAAAAATACCTTTTTTATATTTCTCGAACCCTTAAAATTTGTTTTATTTGACAAAAACTGTTTTTTTTTTTTTTTACTTTACGCACAAATTTCTGAATTACTCAAACATTTCTCAACCTATTTCCAAAATTTAAATCTTGTTGAAAAGAAGAGAGATGGACCTTTAAAACGATATATACATAGATATTATTTGACTTAATATGCTATGACATTTAAAGAGGTAAACTTTGAAAATTCGAATTGTTTTCACATTTTTCAAGTTTGCCCATTCATAGCAACAAACTTTGATAAAAACATATAGGATAAATGATAATATTCATGAAGTTTGTTCTAATATGAAGAGATTGAGTTATCATTTGATAAAATTGGATAAAAATTACCGTAGTTATTATGAAAAGAGTCTAATAGTCGAGTAATATTTTTTTATATAAGTACGTCATCTCATCAAATGAACTTTTAGTTCAAAAATTTTCAGAATTTTTGATGGATCTTGATTGGTTATCACAAAATGTGTCAATTTCACTTTCAAAAATTCCTATTTTATATATTTCTCGAATCCTCCAAACTTGTTTTATTTGACAAAAAACGTTTTTTTTTTACTTTACGCACAAATTTCTGAATTACTCAAACCTATTTGCAAAATTAAAATCTTGTTGGAAAGAGGAGATATGGACCTTTAAAACGATGTATATATGTCTATTATTTGACTTAATATGCTATGAGATTTGATGAGGTAAATTTGGAAAATTCGAATTTTTTTCACATTTTTCAAGTTTGTCCATTCAACAAACTTTGATAAAAACATATAGGATAAGTGATAATATTCTTGAAGTTTGTTCTCTTATGAAGAGGTTGAGTCATCGTTTGATAAAATTGAATAAAAATTACCGTAGTTATTATGTACAAAGTCTAACAGTCGAGTGATATTTTTTATATATAGGTACGTCATCTCATCAAATAAACTTTTAGTTCAAAAATTTTCAAAATTTTTGATGGATCTTGACTGGTTATCACAAAATGTGTCAATTTCATGTTTGTAAGACTTCCAGAAGTCGGCTAATATTTGAGTTTTTTATAAATATTATTATTGGCCAACTTCTGGTGGCCGCTCAAACTTGGTATTGACACATTTTCCGATAAACAATCAAGATCAATCAAAAATTGTTAACATTTTTGAACAGAAAGTTGCTTTTATAAGATCATACAAACACATGAAAAATATAACTCGATTGTTAGATTATTTAAATAACAACTACCGTAATTTCTGTCCGGTTTGATCAAACAAAATGTCAATCTCTTTACAAGATACTGAACTTTCAGAATGTCACAAGTTGTATGTATACCATTTTAAAGCTTTATCTCTCCGCTTTCCAGCAGGATTTAAATATAGGAAAAAATGTTTGAATAATCCAGAAATTTGTGCATGAATTCGAAAAAATAGTTTTTGTCAAATAAAAATGTTTAGAGGGTTCGAGAAATGAAAAAAAATATTTTTGACATCCTCGTAACAAAACTCACAGCCTAGGCTGTGTTATTTTTTTTTTATTTTATCGCATAATGTTATTTATGTTGGTACAGTCGTCTGTTATCTTTTGGCTGCAGTTCATTGAGGGGTCCGTTTATAAAGCCGTGTAATTCAAGTTCAAATCCAAGGGTAAGCAAGCAAATGTTCATTACATAAGTGGACATTACAATCCTTCAGTCAGGATTATGAACTTAGCTTCTCACACTACTTATGTTGTGTGTGCTAATTTTATACAAGACTAATGAGTCTATAGTCTACAGTGAACTTATCGAATTCAAAATGTGTTTTCAAAGTTTTTTTATTGCAGTTTTGAAAAATTTACTTCACTTGTCTAAGCTGGGCTAGGCTGGTACTTTTTTTATGTTCTTATCACATTCATACGGGGTAGTCGTGCTTTTATTGTGCATCTCTTGCGCTGACCAACTTCTTCCTTTCCCTGATTTGGCGGAACTTGGTTAGTACAGGGACTGCGTTCACCCGTGGCATCACAACGGGCCGCCATGCGTGCTCAAGTGAGCTTTGTGATAACAGAGCTACCACTACGACCTAACCTAACCTAACCTATCACATTCATAAAAATATTGTTTTTTTTTTAAACCACAACACCCCTCAAAAAAATTCTTATCAACATTTTTGGAAATTAATTATTCAAACTACACTCCTGTAAGGATAATAATGCCTTAAAAAAATATAAACATGATAACTTATATGCCAATAAAGGCACTTTTTATGTAAGTTTTCATAACACATTTCTTTCTCCTTCTACTCTTAAAAATTCTTTTATGTGTGCACATACCATAAGTTTTGTTTTTATGAATTTTTCTGAATTTTTCTGAATTTTTATTTGTTTTATTTAACACTCATAACTCTCTCTCTCTCTCTCTCTCTCTGTAGTACTCAATTTACCAAACGCACTCCTTATAATTATTAAAAATCCACTCTTCATCAGCAAAAAAAGAAAAAAACTGAACAAAAACTATAAAAATCAAGCAAAAAATGTGTAGACAGACTTGGTTTGTATGGATAATATAAGCCAAATTTTTGTTTAATATTATATGATATATGTATGTATGTGTGTTTACGTGTATGTGTATATGTATTTTATTATGGCCACACTTTTATGTACATTGTGAGTATAAAAAAAAACTATAAAAATATTATTTTAAAGATAAACTTTCTATTTAAAAACAAGTAACTTTTGATATTCTGCCAGCTTAACAATGGCAATACATCTACATAAAAACACACACACACACACATATTCGCTCCTAAAAATACAAGTACTAATAAACACACACACTTCATTTCCTTCTTATTCTAACAACAGTACTGTACAGTACAGTACATCCAGTATGCGAGTATAACGAGTAAACTTGTGTGTAACAATAACAGCCAAAAGCAAACAGTTGAACAAATTCTCTTCATATGCAAGCATAAGGATACACACACACACACACATGATGTGCGTGTTTTGCTTTCCATTTTGGAGGATACACACTTGGTTCGTAGTTGGAACAAAAAAACAAAATATAAATTTGAACAAAATTACAACACATTCATTAAAAATAAAAATTATATTATGGCAACAAGAATAACAACAACAACAACATTAAGAAATTATTTTAACAGTGTAGGACAAAACAAGTTAAGTGGCTACAAAATAAATTGAAATATAAGTTGCAGGGAAATCTTTATAGAAACAAAAACGCATTTTTCTCTTCTTTCGCTTCACTTCTCTTTTCTTTTCTTTTCTTTTTTTCTATTGCCTTCTCTTGTCTTCTCTTGTCTTCTATTGTCTTCTATCGTCTTCTCTTACTTTTCTTTCCCTTCTCTTCTCTTCTCTTCTTTTCTATTCTTTTCTCTTCTTTTCTCTTCTTTGCTCTTCTTTTCTTTTCTCTTCTTTTTTCTTATCTTCTCGTCTCGTCTCCTCTCCTCTCCTCTCCTCCCCTCTCCTCTCTTCTCTTCTCCTCTCTTCTCTTCTCTTCTCTTCTCTTCTCTTCTCTACTCTTCTCTTCTCTTCCCTTCTCTTCTCTTCCCTTCTCTTCTCTGCTCTTCCCTTCTCATCTCTTATTTTATTTTCTTTTCTCTTCTTTTCTCTTCTTTGCTCTTCTTTGCTCTTCTTTGCTCTTTTTTCTCTTCTCTTCTCTTCCCTTCTCTTCTCTTCTCTGCTCTTCTCTTCTCATCTTTTCTCTTTTCTTTCCTTCTCACTCATACTTAAGTTACAACTCTTGCCTATGTATGGCTGTTCGTCACGTAACCAAACAAAACAATCTACAAACCAGAGATCAAATACTCCCTTTAGTGAACTCTTTCCACTTCAAAACAGTATTTCTTTTTTTTTTTTTGACTGTTGCAATTTAGATCATAACCAACCACGATTATTCTCTTCACATACACTGCATCTTCACACAAGATTGACTGAACTTTTACTGACTCAGTTTTCTGCTTTGCCTAGCCTTTTACATGGCAGGGTAAACAGTTTAATGAATGCTCGTGAACAAAGCAATAAACTTGTTTATAATTATCGCCTTATCGCCCTGCCAAATATAACAACAAACACTAGTATAAAAAAATGGTAAACGAAATTACAACAACAAACACTACAAGAATAAATGTAAACAAAATGAACAAACAACAATTATAAAACAACTATGTTTACAATTTTAGAGATCTCGAGAAGGCGATGTCACGAACGTGTCTCCTTCAAGAAGATTCATCAGACTGTTTACATTGCTAAGCAGGCGAATAAGTTAGTCAAAGTTCAGTCAGTCTTGTGTGAAGGGGCGGTATGTTGGAACAAATTAGTAGTGGTTTGAAGATCTCTTTTACAAAGATCTGTCGAACTAGTAACTAGTAATTGTTATTGTTAATACAAAAGTTGTAAACAGAGGAATAACAAATAAAGCAATTGTTGTTGTTTACATTAAGTTATTAACAGTGGCACACAAAATTGTACGAATAATAAGGAAGCTTCATTAAAACTAAACATATTTTAAACGTTTTTAAAATGTAAAAAGTTGCCAAGTACTGGCGGCATGTATTTTTCCGTATTAAAAGGTAACGTAACGTAAGACCTATGCTTAGTCCTGGGAGATCTGTGGCAAGAATAATTTTGTTTTTAAATGAAGTATGTTGAGATAGTTTTTAATCTAGTGAATGTTTTTGTTTTTCCTTCTCTTATTTCCATATTTCTACCTCTAGTTCCTGAGTCAATACAATTTTATAACATTTCTTATGCTTTTTAGCCTCCTTGGCTAGTGAAGCAAAAACTTTAATCTGCCCAAAGGCTGACAAGTAGTAGGCACTTATTCTTTATCTAAATTCGATTTGAATTTTCTTTCTTTCTTTATTTTTTTCTTCTAAAAACGACCTCAGAGGCCAAGAGACAGAGAAAAAGGAAAGAAAAAAATTCTTTTTAATTCCATTTTATCTCTGCAGTTGCTTTATTTCCTTTCTCCTTTCTTTGGTTACAACAGAAACTTTTTTTTAACATTTTTCCAATGGTCAGGATAAGACTACATTGTCAATAACGGAAGTTTTAAACTCATATTAGTAAATGGCATAGAATGGCAAACACAATACGAGTATACCTGTTAACTGTTGGCAACAAGGATAAATTTATTGTTATTGTTGTTGTAGCAGCAGCAGCAGCAACATATACCATTTGAATATCGTAACGTAACATAACATAACAATGGCTTTAGTATTCTTCTTTTATGGGAAAGGAAAAAAAAATTGCATAAATGAAAGGGCCACACAATAAAGCCATTGTAAATGTAAAATGTGGGCCACACAACTAAATTTCCATTTTTTAAGATTTTTTTTTCTTCCATTTTTTTCTTCTTTTTCATTTTGGTTTATGTGGGCCTTTAGTAAATTGTTAGTTTCTATGGTTGAATTCGATTTTTTTTCTGCAATTTTTTTTTTATGCTTCACAAGAAATTTGTCTTGTGCAGTACAGGCCTGTCATATGCACCATAATTTATGCAATTTTTTTTTTTTAATTTTATTTTTTCTGTATTTAATCAATAAGAATGTTGGAGAACAATTTTTAAAAAAAAAAAAATTTTTTTTTATTCAAAAAACTTTCCAAGAAAAACAACAAATTCTTGGGTGCTAAAGAAAAACAAATTCTTTTAAAAATATTTGCCTCTTAAATTTCATTTCATTTTATTCCATTTTGTTAGATTTTCTTCTTGTTCTTCTTTCTATTTTCCATTGAATTTCATTGATTTTGTCTGTTTTCCCTTCTCCTCCACCTCCCCTGCCAATTTGACAAACACTGCTGACAAGCTGCCATAATCTCGACATGAAACCACACAAAAATCAAGTGACACCCATTGAAAGCAGATTTAAATTTGAAAGGCAAAAAAAACAAAAAACAAAAAATCAAAGAAAATTAAATAAAAATTTATTAAAAAAGAAATTTAGAATAATAGAATAATAAAGAATACAAGAAAAACATTATAAAAGTATAACGAAATTAAAAATGAAAGAAAAAAAAACTGAAAAAAAAATCATCTACAGCGTCTGTCATTGATATTTTGATTTTTAATACTTGAAAGAAACTTTTTAAAAAAAATTGATAAAAATGAAAAAAATAAAATGTTTGAAAGCAATTCGGTGTGATTAAAATGAAAGAGTATTAAAGCAGAATTAAACTAAAAAGCATTGTTTAAATATTATTATGTTCTTAACATTTAAAAATGTTTTAAATATGAGCTCGTAAATTACAAATAAAAATAAAAATAAATTTGTGTTTATTTTTAATTATATTGTTTACCGTTGTTACAATTTTGTGTGCCACTGTTTACAACTTGATGTAAACAACAACAATTGCTTTGTTTGTTATTCCTCTATATTCAACCTTTACATAAACAATAACAATTACTAGACAATTTTTCGACTGGTCTTTGTAACGGCAATCTTTAAATTACAACTACTCTCTTCAAACATACCGCGTCTTCACACAAGACTGACTGAACTTTTACTGACTCAGTTGCCTGCTTTGCCTAGCCTTTTATATGACAGGGTAAATGGTCTGTTGAATTATTGTGAATTACTTTGTTATCTCGAAAGCTCGATAAATGTAAGCATGTTGGTGAAATTCGCCATAGTCTTGTAGGCAGTGTGTTGGCTTATTATAAGCCACAAAGCCCGCTCTCGTATCCCGGATTAGTTATCAAAATGAAATATCAAAAAAAATTTCTTCGGCTTTTTCCTATACACTAGATGACCCGTGCAAATATTTCGAACCGTTAGTTGTCATTTTTGTAACATAAAATGAAAATAATTAAAAGAAATTTTATTAAAAGTATAAAAATATTAAAAATCGCACTTGATCTAACAACTACTAATATGCATATTATATATAACTGACTTAGTAATAAACGGCATTATAGTAAATAGCAGTATTGCCAGAATGGATATTAATACATACTATATTATGTATAACTGCATTACTATTAAGCGACCCTGTATTACCACACTTGAACAAAAACATATAATCATAATGACAACAGTATTATTATGCAGTTTTTTATATAAGATATAATTTTTATCAATGAAAATATTAATTTATCAATTTCTAATTATTTTTCGCCATTAGTGTTAGATATAAGCTTTAAAATGCGATATCTTTCATTAAATTAGATGCGGTGGTATGGGAGATATTTGCAACCGACAAAGAAAGGTGCTTTAGAAATAATATATATGATCCTTACACAATTGGTCATTACAACCCTTCAGTCAGGACTATTGACCTAGTTTCTCACACCACTTATGTTATGTGTGTTAATTTTATACATAATTGGCAGGGCCTACAGTTTAAAGTCGACTCCCAACGACATAGTTTTGAGAAAACTTTCATACCAATTTATTTACTCTTAGAGTTTTTGCCAGAAATCCGCCGAAGAAATATTTTTTGTATTTTGTTTTGATGTCTGGCCTGGTGCTCGAACCCTGGCTTTACGTCTAATAATCCAACACACTACCTACTACACTATGGCGACTTCTGACAAAAACTCGGAGAGTAAATAAATCTGCCATGAAAAAGTTTTCCAAAAATCTGCCGTTCGGAGTCGACGTTAAACTGTAGTTCCTGTCACTCACGTATAAAATTAACGCACACAGTATGAGCGGTGTGAGAAATTAGGCCGTAATACTGACTGAAGGATTGTAATGGTCTATTATGTATGTTGTTTCCATTTATCCCAGTAGTGTTAATTGTTGCATTTTTGTTTACTTGTTTATCCATTTTCTTTGAGTGTTTGTTGGTAGATTTTTATTTACTTGTTTATCCGTTTTTTATGCTGGAGTTGTGTTTGTATATTTTTGTTTACTTGTTTATCATGTAAACAAGTTCATTGTTTTTCCTTATTGTTTACTTGTTTATCCATTTTTTATGCTGTAGTTTTGTTTATATATTTTTGTTTACTTGTTTATCATGTAAACAAGTTCATTGTTATAGCTTTTGTAATTTTTGTTTACAATTTAAACGATGTAAAAGCAAAAATACAATTTTCATTTACGTAACAATATTATTTGAAATGAATTGAAATGCTTATGTACTGAGGTTTACAAGATTTCCTTCTTTTTTAACTCTTTTGTTAGATTCTGTATTAAAAAGTGTAGGTTTTATTAAAAATTACTTCCAGTTCCTTATAAAAATCTTGAGCAATTGTTTTTAAATCATTGTTTTGCCGGCTTATGTTAGAAATTCATTTCAAAAATTGTCAAAATCTTTAGGCACTCAAACTGTCTTTGACAGTCAGATTGTAAGGAGTATTGCTTAAGAGTCTTTGCACCGGATAATACCAGTTATTGTTAGATTTTTGGCCACAGCGCGGTTCCTAGAAACGAGAGAATTAGCTGTTGGTCATAACTTTTTGTTGCCATTAAATATGAGCCCAGAATATATTGTACAGTTGCTGGAAAAGTAGATCATATTGCTAGGAAAATAGGAACCTTAGGCCAACTATTGACAAAGGTAGACCACGCTCTCTGTGATGAGATGGTAAACTAATTGTGTGGTATTGTAACACCAGGTTGCTTACGAACAGCTGATATAGATCTCTACTAGACTTCTGCAGGTTAAATGGCTGTGATATGGACTTAGAATTCGATATGGAAACGATGTTGAGTATTAACCTGAGACTAGGCTTAAACACGAAATTATTGTTAAAGTGAACTGTAACTAAACATGGGTCCGTTTGATTGGAAATGCTTGGTTCTCTCACTTTACCCAAGTTTCTTAATTTTCGCTTGGAGAGCCTATTTGCTTATCTCCTGTAATTTCTAACAGAATTTTCAAGACTCTATTGGGCGTCTGTTTTTTTTTTACCATCAAGCAACTTTATTTTTTAGCATTTTGGTTTCTTTTAATAAAATTACAAACGATGCCTTAAAAAATTTATTTTCATCACGCTTTTTCAATTTTCTTGGTATTTTTAATGCTTTTTTATTGCAAAATTTTTTTTTTTTGCAATTCAATTGTCGACTTTTATTTCAATTTTCCGATGTTTATTGCTTATTTTGCTTGCAACCAATATGTGTCAAATGCAAAACTATTCAATATACTTAGTGAGTGAGTGCTTAATGCAACAGCAGCTACATTGCAGCAGCAGCAGTATTATTAGTGGCACGATTCCATTCCCATACTCTCACTCACTCTCCTATTCTCCTGCTTTTCATCACAATGATTGTGGCACCAAAATAAAATGGGATTTGAGCAGGAAAAAATTCAAAAAGGAAAAAAAGAAATAAAAGAAGAATGAATTTTATTAGAAAAGAATACGAAAAAAAAACGGAGGAAAATAAAAGAAGAGTTAAAAAGTGTTTTATTCTCTACCCAGGCTTAATGTGACAATGGCACTGGCGAAAAATACCCGCAGAGCATTAATGTTTAGTTCGATGAGTTAAAAAAAAAACGAGAGAGACAGAGAGAGAGAGAGAGTGACAGCAAGTGATTTCATGTGAAAATGATTTTTATTGCAAAAGTAATGCTGCAGGCAGTCAAGCAGTATTCAAAGTGTAACATGAAGTGAGTGGCATCTCATGCCAGAAAATATGCATTTAAAGACAACATTAAATGCAATTGATTTAAATACGAATACTTAAATACGAATACTTAAATAGAAATTTATAAAACGTTTCAATGACGATTCGATAAAATCACAGCTGCACGGTGAGTACTTTGATAATCTTCAACAACTTTAAGAGCGAAACAAAATTGTTTTCTTCTGCATCTTTGCGTCCAGAGCCCTATTTTGGTATTAAATAAGCAGAAGACAGTAAGTCGTTCACTGTAAAAATGTAATAGAAAATGAGACTGTCCATGCACATCTCCTGTGCCTGTTTCACGATTTAATCAGAGGGATATTGCTGTTCAGAAGGCTTGGTTATCTTAGCATTTGTAGGCATCAGCTGCATCTTTGGTTTGAGCACGACCAGATACAGTGCATAACATGCAAGTGAATCAATCTGTTGTTAAGAATGATGGTGGATCTTCATTCAGATGTTTATACTCGACAAAAGTCTGAGTTGTTGCTGTTAGAACTCGATCAATTTAATTCAAAACTATTCGTTTAACTAACGTGATTGGTATTAGTAGGTCTTAGCAGTCTTAGCACTCAATAATTTGAAATTTCAACAAATTTGTCTGGGATAAGATGAGCTTATCTCCAAAGAAAACATAGAGATATAGAAACTATATACCTTCACAGTAATAAGCAGCCAGATGAGTTTGCGCAAAAATTCTACGATGTCTATAAGACCACAATATTTGTTATGGAATGTAGAAAGATAGTTGGAAGCTTATACTCGGTTAAAGGAATGAACCAGGACGTCATTAAAGCCTCTTTAAAATGAAAACTTGGTTATCAATCAGCTACAAGGCTTAGCCTTACTGATATCGATCAGCAGCATCAAGTTCACCAAGGCAACAGGGCTGTGGAAGATATTTTAGAAATATTCTAAAATCCATTAGAATATTATCCATTTCGTGGTTTCAAAATAAAACGCTAAAGTTTGAAAGTTGACATTATGTGTGAAAAACTAAATCATTTAAATAATCACTTCCAAGCGAATTGTTGCAAGCATTGATTCTTTTCAGGTATTTTTCGATCACTTTTTGGCACATATTGGGCGATATCTCAGCCATACCTAGACGAATGTTGGTTTATAAGTGTTCAAGAGTTGAAGATTTATCTGCATAAACACGGTCTTTCGCGTAGCCCCACGAAAAAAGATCTAATGGTGTCAAATCGCACGATCTTCATGGCCAGTTGATATCGCCACGACGAGAAATTACACGGCCAGGAAATGTCTCTTACAATAAAGCCATATTCGCTGGAGGTGTATTTCACATTGCACCATCTTGTTGAAACCACATATTCTCCAAGTCGTGTTCTTCGATAGCAGGCAAAAAAAGTCCGTTCTCATATGACAATAATGCTCCGAATTCATGGTGACAGTCGTTCCATCATTGTTTTCGAAGAAATAAAGCCCAATCACACATTCGGATTAAAGTGCTCACCAAACAGTGGCCTTTTCTGGATGTAATGGCTTTTCTTCAATTACTTGAGGATTCTCAGAACCCCAAATACGACAATTTTGTTTATTAACATGCCCACCGAGTGTGAAATGTGTTTCATCGCTGAAGAAAATTTTGTTCGAAAAATTGCCGTGCACTGGCTGCTGTGCAAGCACACATTCCACGTATCAGCGGCGTTGTGAATGGGTAGCTGGCGTCAGTTGTTGCGTGAGCTGGACTTTATGTGGATGTAGGTGTAGATTTAGATCCAAAATACGCCATAATGTGCCGTAAGAGTAAATCCAAATTCCTGAGAACGACGCAAAATCGATACATTCGGTTCTTCACTTACAATAGCAAAATTTTCAGCGGCACGAACGAAACGATGATGTATAGGCCTTTCGATATTTGTAACCACTCCAGTCTATTCAAATCTCTTCCCAATTTTGCCAATTACTTGCGTAGTTGAGCGATTATGCAAACCATAATCTCCTATTAAAGCACGATACATGGCTGTAGCAGAATCCCCAATTTTATAGTAGGTTTTGATAATTTTTATGCATTAAGCGATATAGTTACGCAATCCATTTTCGTCAATGTCAAACTTTTAATTGAAAAAAGAAAATAAATCGGTTTCTCAACTTAGTTTGACAAATGCCGAAATCCCGTCCCATAGTTTTGATACCACGAAATGGATAGTCCTTTATAAAGACTCAGGACAGCTTACATGCATTCTTACACGACAATGTTTAAAGCTTCCTGGACTTCATATGTAAAGCTGTTGTATCTAGCAGTTGTAATTAATTTCTACATTCGCACTAAATAGGCCTCCAGTCCATATTTTACTTGATTATTATGAAAACCAAAAAAATTCTCACATCAAAATAATATCTCTGGCCCACTAATAATCCATAGTTATTATAGAGCTGGTGCTTTAGTAAATTATTAAAGCAATTGATGTTTATTTAGAAATACTTTCAATCTACAATTACAACTTAAATAACAAGGCACTCCTGTAATAATAACCTTTTAAAGAAAATATGGAAAATAATAGGGACGGACATGTAGTTTGTTTTCTTTGAAACTCTTAATTTCTTATAACATTACGTAGCTTAATAGCCCCCTATCAGTAGGTGACATTAAACGAAAGGACAACCTTTTATTTCCTAAACACCCACACACAGCTCTCTCTATCTCTCTCTTTACCGGATATAAGGAAACTTTTTTCGAATTCATTATTTATAGACGAAGCATAATAACAACAACAGCAACAAAAACGAATGAAATTAAAATTTCATTCATGTGTCTGTGTAATGACATGTTAAATAATTACAAAAGAATTTTTATTTATTTTTATTAATAAAATCCAACAAAAACAATTTATTTGTCTACATACAAATGAATGTCCGTCTAAGCTTATACTCGTATATGTCCATACATCTGTCTAAATGTGTCTATTTGCCTTTGTACGTATGTTGGCATTCCAATAACAACAAAAATTGAAAAAAGAATCTCCATTCATTGACACTTTCATATGCTTTGTACGTGTTAAGCATAAAATTAATTTGTGTTCAGCAAAATAATCTAAAAACTCATATTTTTTTAAGTCACACACACACACACACACACACTGCGAGAGAGATAAATTGCCTGAGAAAATTACATGAAATTATTGTCATGTGGCAAATATCCTTCGTCCGTTGTGAATAACAATGTATCGCATGAATACATGGAGTTATCCGTGTCGCACCACATCATGTTGAAATTGCTGCAACTACAACGACGTTGAGTTTAAAATGTTTTATAAAGTATTGTCCAAGGGAGTGAGCAGGAAAGTGAGCTGGACATGAAGGCCAATTGGAAATTTATTTAAATTTTCTATTTTAAAATTTATTTTTGCAGTCATTGAAGGCCTATCACTAAAATAAAGTGTAAAAAAAGAAAAAGTTTTTAACCTCTCTTTTCTTTAATAAATCCCTGGCCAAAGGAACTCAATCATGTCCTACTCAATTTTGAAAGTCTCTTTAACAAACAAAATTTTCTAACAACACAGAAAGCTAGATAGACCATATCATTAAGACAATGTTCGAATATTGCAGCCTAATTCTCCTCTAGCCTACCGCACTTTTATTAAATTAACGTCTACATAAGATCTTGGACAACTGCATGTCAATCAATCATCAATCATACTTGATACTGACAGTTGAATGAAATTTCTTGAGCAATATTGATGGCGTTTAAAAGCCTATCTAAGTATTAAAAATTCATCCTTTGCTACCGTTGTAAAATTGCATGTCAATCAATCATCAATCATTTTAAGCAACGCTTATAAGGATCCGCAGTACCAATAGTCAAATGCCTTGATACTGGCGGTTAAAATCCTGCCTAAGTAATCAAAATTCTTCCTTTGCTGGCATTGTAAAATTGTATGTCAATCAATCGTCAATCATTTTAAACAAGGCTTAAACGGACCCGCAGTACCAATAGTCAAATGCCTTGATGCTGGCAGTTGATTGAAATTTCTTGAGCAATATTGATGGCGTTTAAAGGCCTGCCTAAGTAATCGAAATTCTTTCTTAACTGGCCTTGTAAAATTGCATGTTTTGTACAATTGCATGTCAATCAATCATCAATCATTTTAAGCAAGGCTTATAAGGTTCTGCAGTACCAATATTCGAATGCCTTGATACTGGTAGTTGATTGACCATCAATCGAAATTATTTGTTTTGCTGCCCTTGTAAAATTTCATATCTTTTACGTATCATGTCAATCAATCATTAATCATTGTAAGCAAGACTTAAAAAAATGCCAAGAACCTACAGTCTAATGTTCTGCCAGTGACAGTTGAATGAAATTTCTGGAGCTATATTGATGGCGGTTAAAATTCTTCCTAAGAAATCATAATTCTTCCTTTGCTGGCATTGAAAAATTGCATGTCTGGTGCAATTGCATGTCAATAAATCGTCAATCATTTTAAGCAAGGCTTATAAGGTTCTGCAGTACCAATATTCGAATGCCTTGATACTGATTGAAATTTTTTGAGCAATATTGATGGCGTTTGAAAGCCTGCCTAAGTAATCAAAATGTTTCGTTTGCTGGCTTTATAAAATTACATGTCTTGTACAATTGCATGCCAATCAGTCGTCAATCATTTTAAGCAAGGCTTATAAGTATCCGCAGTACCAATAGTCGAATGCCTTGATGCTGGCAGTTGATTTAAATTCCTTGAGCAATATTGATTGTGGTTAAAAGCCTGCCTAAGTAATCAAAATTCTTTGCTTTGCTGCCCTTGTAAAATTGCATACCTTTTATGTATCATGCCAATCATTTAATCATTGTAAGCAAGACTTAAAAAAATGCCCAGAACCTACAGTCTAATGTCCTGCCAGTGACAGTTGAATGAAAATTCTGGAGCTATGTTGATGCCGGTTAAAATTCTGGCATTGTAAAATTGCATGTCTGGTGCAATTGCATGTCAATCAATCGTCAATCATTTTAAGCAAGGCTTATTAGTATCTGCAGTACCAATATAGAATGCGTTGATACTGGCAGTTAATTGAAATTTTTTAAGCAATATTGATGGCGTTTAAAAGCCTGCCTAAGTAATTAAAATTCTTCCTTTGCTGGCGTTGTAAAATTGCAGGTCTGGTGCAAATGCATGTCAATCAATGGTCAATCATTTTAAGAAAGGCTTATACCGCAGTACCAATAGTCGAATGCCTTGATAGTGACAGTTGATTGAAATCAACGTTAATCAGTCAACGTTTAAAAGTCTGCCTAAGTGTTAAAAATTCTTCCTTTGCAGGCGTTGTAAAAAGTCAATTTTTAGCCAAATCATCATTTCTCTGATGTAGCACCGTTTACGGGTAAATCTCTGCTATTGATAGAGCTAGTACGCTGGCCAAGCTGTCTTAGCTAAGATTCAAACCATGAGTTCGCGTGTAATAGGCCAACATATCATCTACTAGACAATGCCGACTTTTTTCAGCATTCCTTCGAAAATATTTAACAACACTATTCAACGCTATGAGTATTGGCAAAACGGTAAAGTCATTATATGCCTGCTTGACACAAGAGTGAGTGCAAACTCAGGTAACTGTAAATCTCAAGACCCTTGACATCATTTGGATCCTAGGCTGCCAACTGATGAATTAACTGACAAAAAATCTTTAGATTAAAATAAGTACCTCTTTTGAGTCTTAGTATTATTGGGATATGAAAGAGCAATTCATATGGATATACCTTCTAAAAGAAATTTTGTTTCAAAAATTGAAGAGTACTGTCATCCTTTTGTTTCACATGGAAGAAGATCGACGATTACGTCCTTGCTTAAAAAAAAAAAAACTCACAACATAAAATGTATAAAATAACAAACAAGACAAAGAAGACAAACAGTTAACAACAAAATACACATATCGTACGGTAAACGTACGTTACACCAAGATATACGAAGAAATTTACAAGAAGTTAACAAAATAAGGATTGAAAATTCAATAAAAACAATTTCATAGAAAGATCTTGAAGTTACTGAACATAAAAATAAAGGAGTACAAATAAAGCAAAGAACAACACTGTCCCGAAATCGTGAGTTGTCAGTTATTAATAAGGCATGAATCAGTGAGTATAAAGCGAAAGTTGAATTAAAGTGTGCATGAAGTCCATGAAGTCTTTAAGGTAGTGTATTGCCTTATTAGACGTGAGGCCATAGTTCATTCTCACGCCAGACATCTCCAACAAAACGAAAAATTAAAAAAAATCCTTGGGCGACTATCTCTCAGCTGTTTTCTGCCAAAAACTCTGGAAGTAAATACAATTCCCATGAAAGATGTCTCAGAAACTGATGATTCCACAACTTATGGATAAAATTAACTCACACAACATAAGTGGTGTGAGAATCTAGGTTATAGTCCTGACTGAAGGAATGTAATGAGCAATTATGTTCTGGTTATATGTGTTTGTTAACTTCTTGTAAATTTCTTTATATTTCTTGGTATAACGTACATTTACCGTATGTTATGTGTATTTTGTTGTTAGCTGTTTGTCTTGCTTGATGATATTGAACATCAAAAAGTTGTAATATGCCGTCCATTTATGAATAAAAGCTTTGTGAATTCGTCTTTAGGGTATGAATTATCTTACAAACGATTTATGTTTCTTCAATCCTATCCCATTATTTGGTTACTAATATCATCTAAAATTTCTTATTCCTTTTCAGGTAAGTTCCATAAATACTTTCTGAAACTTTTTAACTTAAATTTCCATAACAGGTAAGCTATCAACTGTCAACTACATTTGTTTTATTATCCCTGAATATGGTCACAATTTTTAACACTTTCCCTTGCCTTTAACATTTAAACGAACCATTGAATATTTAATACTCGCAGCCTGGTTGCATAGTATTACACAGACTACGAAAACCAAAATGCCAAGGAAGAAACAAAAAAAAAAAACTAAAAGGGTTTGACTGTGGTAATTACTGGGCAAAATACTATAAAAAAAACTACGTATACGTATAACTACTAATTGTAAATTATCACTCTAAAGACTTGAACATACTTGCAAACTTATCCTTCTCTCTCTCTCTCTCTCACCCTGTAAAGCATTTGTTCTCATAGTCATTTGATATGTTGTGCCGGGGCATTAAGGGAATTTATATGGTTTTGTATTTATGGCCACGTTCACATTACGCCGTCTGTACTAAACGAGTATGTCATGTGTATGGGTATGGGTATGGTTATGGGTATCGGCTTGGGTATGGGTTTGACTATGACTTGCATTGCAATTGAACGTGGAATTGTTTGTAGTGGTTGTGCAATTATACTCACACTTTCTCTCTCTCTCTCTCCCGCTCTCTCTTTCTCCATTCCTCTGCTTCACTCTCTCTCTCTCTCTGTGTTCGATATATTTATCGATGTTAAATGTTGGTATGGCAGTCGATTTATTACCATCAAAATGTAATAAATTTTGCAAAAATATTGTAATTTTACACAAACATTGTATTCCAAATGATCAACAATACCCATACCATCGCACCCCATCCCTCACCCTGCTTTACAGACAGACATCATCTAGAAATGCTTGTTAAATGGTTGCAAATGTTTTTGAAAGAAAATTATAAGAATTCCTTTGGAAAAGAATCGGGTGGGTTATCGATAATTATAAGGCACCCCAAAAGAAATAGAAACATTAAAAGAGTGCAAAACTTTATTGCTTTTGTAATTGTTGTGGGAAAACGTAAAAAAAGGAAATATGGAATGAAGGCATTAAATTATAGAACAGGGAATAATTGCATGTTTTTACAATTCATTAGTAACTTAACTACTCTTTTTAAAGACAACAATTTCCTGATAATCTTTTACGAGGTAGTGCAAATAATAGTGAAGTAAAGTGAATGAATTTTGCTTGAAGTAAAGAGTGCAAGTCTGTAAGTCGAATCAACTTAACTTCAAAATCATGCTTTATATTGTAGAGTTTAAACATGCTTTATATTGTAGAGTTTATATTGTAGAGTTTAGGCAAAGATAAGAGGAAAAAGAATTGCCGTGATTCTCCACATCATATTGAGGTTAAAGGGATCCCTGTTCTGAACAAATGTTCTTTGAGTCTGCAGTGTCTAGCCCGTAAGTTGTTTACTAGTTTCAGATTATTTCTGAATAGTCGGATGCTTAACTCAAACCTTTTTTTCTTCATAGATTGGTTAGATTGTCTGAAAGCCCTCGGACTTAAGAAAAGAGTCTTCGAGTCTCGAAAAGTTTTCGTTCCTTTTGTGGTATGAAATAAATAAAAATTACCATTGAAACGTTTCTTTTAAAATATTAAAAACTTGTATTTTAGGATGTGAAATAAAGGCGAAGCAAACAATTGAAGTCGCCGTGGTCTAGTGGGTAGTGTGTTGGCTTATTAGACAAAAGGCCCGGATTCGAATCCCAGGTCAGACATCAAAACGAAAAAATATTTCTTCGGCGACTTCCTCTCTGAGAGTAAAAATTGCTATGAAAAGCTTCTCAAAAATCTGTCGTTCGGAGTCGACTTTAAACTGTAGGTCCTGCCACTCATGTATAAAATTAACGCACACAACGTAAGTGGTGTGAGAAGCTAGGTCGTAATCCTGACTGAAGTGTTGTAATGGCCAATTATGTATGTATGTATGTATTGAAACGTTTCTCAAAAATATCGTTCAGAATCGACTTGAACTGTAGATTCAGCCATTTAAAAAATATAAAATTAACACACACAACATAAGAGGTTTGAAAAACCAGGCTTAAATCTTAAGTGAATGGTTGTAATGACCAATCCTATATATAAAGTATATCTTCAATCTCCCAATTCTTTAGATCTACAAGTTCCTTAACAAATTGTCCTCACAACCAATTGCTTATCTGCAGACAAGAACAGTAGTGACATATATAAGAGCTTCTGCCAAATTGCCACAGTCTGGAAGATAGTGTTTTGGCTTATAAGACATGAGGCCACGTTTAAAATTCCAGGTCAGATATCTTTTTCTCTTACGCTAAAGACTCTCGAGAGTAAATAAAAATTATCATGAAAAAGTTTCCCAAAAATGTCGTTAACAATCGACCTTAAACTGTAGGTTCAGCCACTTATGTGTAAAATTAACGCACACAACATAAGTTGTGTGAGAAGCTGGGTCGTAATACTGACTTAAGAGTTGTAATTCCAATATTTTATGTCCCCAAGCTCCTAGTGCTTCATATCTAAAGTCTTGTATCAAAAGGAGCCCTGCTAAGTATATTAGCTCTCAACTTCCTTCTACTCACAAAAGATTTAGGATTTAGTTGCACAATTTTGGGATTGGACTTCGGCTGCAAGGCTCTTATAATCCTGTTGGTGAGTGTATTATTCCACTATAATTGCAAAGACAAAGGCTTGTTCCAAAGGCTTTATACCCAAAGATGATTCTGTTCATTTGCCATGTAACATCACAATGTTCATGAACCTGGCATAGCCTAATTCAATAAACCGACATAAGGAAAAACAATCCCATACCATAAAATCCCATGACATAAAAGTACGTCCTTCAGGGCTGTTTGCTAGTCCACATAAATTATTGCAGCTGATCTTTCCGTTTTACGTACCATGGTTAGCTCAAAGGCTTCACATACACACAAAATTGCTCATTACCACTCTTCAGTTAGGGTTATTGACCTAGTTTCGCAAACCACTTATGTTGTGTGTGTTAATTCTATACATAAGTGGCGGGACCTGCAGTTTAAAGTCGACTCCGAACAACAGATTTTTTTGAAAAACTTTTCATGGCAATTTTATTTGGCACTCAAAGATTTTGCCAGAAATCTGCTGAGAGGAAGTTGCTGAAGAAATACTTTTTCTATTATGTTTTGATGTCTGGCCGGGGGCTCGAACCTTAGCATTACGTCTAATAATCCAACACACTACCTTCTAGACTACGGCGACTTCCAAGGCTTTAATATTCTTTAAAATCTTTGTTCCTTTGGCATATTATATGAAGTCGCCATAGCCTAGTAAGTAGTGTGTTGGCTTATTAGACGTAAGGCCACGATTCGAACCCCAGCTCAGTCATCAAAACTAAATTGTGAAAAAATATTTCTTCGGTGACTTCTGCACAGCAGATATCTGGCAAAATCTCTGAGTGCCAAATAAAATTGCCATGAAAAGCTTCACGAAAATCTGTCGTTCGGAGTCGCCACAACATAAGTGGTGTGAGAAACTGAAGGGTTGTAATAATAAATTATGTACGTTGCTTATGAGTTCAAAGTTTTCGTACCCTCAGACGAACTGTCCGTTAAAATCTTCAGATCATTTGCTTAGAAAATTATTAGGACATGTGTAGTCGATCAAAATTTTCTATGGATTCCCTGGATCAAGATGCAATCTAAAGTCACAGCCTACAGCATCCCAAGAGTCAACTGCTTTTTATTACCATCTTTTAGTCAAAATTGCAGCCTAACTACCTCCAATACCCAATTCATTTTTATATATGCGTGACGGCACCTACAATTTGACATCATCTCTGACCCTGCATAGGCTTTAGGGAAACTCTTCATAGCAATTTTTTTCCCTCTCTGAGTAAACTGCCTTTGGGTTGTAATGACCAATTATGAATGTCTCATATGATGCTCTGATGAAAACATCTACTCTAGTGGCCGTCTATATATCACATGGATTTGTGGAGATAGCACAAAAATCGTTAAGTTTGTCCAAACCTATCTAGTGTTCCAAAGTAGTCGTATTCGCTGCAAAATGCTATGTTTCTGGCATTTAATCAAGCAGAAGTTCATATTGAAGCTTATTCAACAAAGAATGTGTGAATGTAAACACCTTGCCTCTAGAGCTACTGCAAAGTAGTCTTAAATGGTTAGATAAACAACAGCAAACCGTAGATAGCTGCCAGACATAGCTGCCAGATAAATAAAGCATCAAATCGTCAAGTAATCGTCAAAAAAAAATTTTCAAAAACGTTCATGGAAATCGTTAAACTAATCGTCTCAAAATCGGCATAAAAATTCGGAGTGATTTCCGCTAGAGTTGAAGTGCCTTAGCTTCTTAAGAAAGCATAGGCCGTTGCCTAAACCTTTATTTTGAGACTTTTCGACCGCATACAAGAGAAATTGCCAAGTGGTTCGTTAATAAAGATAGCGTATCGAACTCCATTGATTCATTGGAGCATAGTTGCAATATGTTTCACTGAACGGATTTTGTTCGAGTGAAATAAGGGACTTGTTCCCGAGAATCATGTATTCGTACGTAATACTCGCCTTTCTCTGTGAGCACGTGTATCAGCCAAAGTTTCCAAACGTTTTCCCGCCAACTTTGTTTTTATTTCCAATAATTTGTGTCTGTGTTCACGCTCTTCGTCCAAATCCTCGCCAATTACGAAATTTTTTGTCTTCAATTTATTACCATCCAAATCATCATCGTATTTTTCCAAAATATTTCTTTCAATAGGATTTCCTAATTCGTCATATTGTTCCTCGTATACATTGTAACCATAAGCCAAAGGATTTTTCTTTTTATTCTTCACATTTTTACGATAGCGGGCATCATCTATCATATTAACATTAACTAAAGTGTCGACATCTTTTTCATTTAAGACGTCAGCATCTTTGAGGGTTAATATAACAGTTTTGCCCTCAGAAAACTCATCCATATCATGATCCACCTTTAGACCTTTCAGATTTTTGTCTGTATAAGCTTAATGGCGTGTCTCTTCTTTCTCCTTCTCTAACAATTCATCTCCACCGAATTCTTTATCCATTTTTTCTAGAGCTTTAGCCCTTTCTTGAGCTGCTTTTTTCTCATCCACCACCTTCTTGCTGCGCTCTACCCATTTGTTGATATCATCTACCTCATCATCCGATTCACCCAAAGTCTTAATGCGAGCTAATCTCTCCTCTAGGAAACGCTTTTCTTTGCGTTGTTTCAATTTCTCACGTAATTTTTCGGCTTTGGCCTTTTCTTTTAAATCTTCCGCGGGCTTATGTTAAAATTCGCCCCACTCATCCTTGTAAGAGGACAGATCTTTTTCTCCCGGTTTTTTAGCCTCGGCTGCTGTAGAAGAATCTACTTCCAAGAGTTTTAAACCCAACTTAGCTCTAAGTTTATTAGTTTCTTCTATTGACAGACAATCTCCAGCACCATTTTCGGGTATTGGAGAATATTCTTTAGCTTTTGGTTTTTCCTTCTCGTTCGATCTATCACGTTCCCTACTGCTATAGCGTTCAGGATCACGAGGCATATCATAATCCCTATCCTCTCTTGCAGACCGATGACGAGAGTGATACTCCCTGTCGGATCTTTCATAATCGCGTTCCCTTTCTCGCGTACATACGTACGTACATACGTATTTGATCGAGTGGGCAGTGGATCAAAATTACAGACAAAATTCTTTCCTTTGTCGGACTATGCGTATGAGGAAGGGAGTTAACTCCAGAGATTGTAATTTTTTGGCTTTTAAGGAATGAAAAATTGTGAATTTTTAATTTCTAAAAATCATCAAATTAAGGGCATAAATCGTAACATCGTCAATATGATATTTCTGGAGCATAAAATCATCAAAATTACAATAAATCGTCAAATCTGTCAGTTATGATGGCAATATACTGCCAAAGAGGGCCATTACAATACATTCTTATAAAAAATTGATTTTTCTATGCAATCTTTTGCCATGTAGGGTATCAAAAAGCTTCGTTTGACTGTTCAAAAAACTGCCTACTTTTGTGTTTATTGCCCTACAACACTTACTTACTTATGTAACACACATTAAAAGTTTCTGATAAATCGTTTAATCGTTTAACATGGGTTTCCTTTATGAATTGTTCAAACAAGTTTTTCTGTTTTTTTTAGAACACAATTCTTCATCAAAATTGAAAAACAATTGGAGAGAGAGAGAGAAAAAAAGTTTGTTTTTCTTCTTCTGATTCTAGTGATTTTATTATGAATTTGGCGCCTTTTGTGATTGCCAGTCAAATAATCTTGGAAAAGTTTTTGACATTTTGTCACCTCTTTGTTACACATACAATACACACACACACACATACACAAAATTGTAACAAAAAGTTTTTCTCTTTGTTTTGTTTCTTTTAAAAAGAAGTTTTTCCTGTTGTTCTATTGCCATAATCGTGTATCCTTTTTTTTACTTCCGCTTACATGTATGTGTACGAGGGTATATTTAGGCCAAAAGTTTTATTAACGTGTATGCCAGAATGAATGACTAAATGAGTATGAGTATGAGTGCATATGTATGCGTATGTGTAGAATGGATGTTTGGCTGTTATTGTAGTCTGAGCTGTTGCTCTTGTCATTCTATTGTTGTGTGTGTGTGTCTGATACATTATAAACGTTTTTCTTACATGTCAAGACCTAAAAGACACACACACACACACATACACCTACTTATACTACATATGAATACACTTCATTTGTTGAATTTATTATTGTTGTTGTCGTTTTTCATTTTTCATACATCAAACGGAGTTGTGTCAAGTTGTACAGAGCGAAAGCGAAAGAGAGTAAGTTGAGTAGTAGGAGACAAACAAAAAAAAACGAGTAACTTGGAGTGGCATGTCGGGCAGGAGTCCTGTTAACACAGTGAGCGAAAGAGAGATAGACAGATAGACTGAATGCCGTAACTGTTACAGGAACTAAGAAAAGAATAATAATAGCGTTACAGTGTGTGATAATGTTTAAAAAGGGAACGCTGAGATTGTTTCAAAAGTGAGAGGCAAACTTTTTCTTGTTTTTTTATTAATTTCTTGCCTGGTTGTTGTGCTGTGTGTTGTGATTTTGTTAAGAATTAAGGAAACACAATAAAACAGCTGGTGTTTGTTTAACTCAAAACCGTTATATTTCATTTCATTTTCTCTTCTTCTTTTTTTTTCATAAAAAAAAATAAATAAATCCGTTGTTGTTGGCAAAGTGATGGCAATCGGGTGTTGCCAACACAAGACAGGGTGTTGGCAACAGCTTTAAAGCATTGAAGAAATTTATGATTCTTTATTCTTTTATTTTTAAAGATAAATTCAGCCAGCCAGAGAGCTTTTGATGAACAGGCTTTTTTATTTTAAAAAAAAAATAAAAAGGAGGGGAGTCTGTTATTTCTACACCAGTCGACACTCTATATATTTAGTTATAATAACAATAATTATTGGTCAAACAAATGGCCATAAAGTGACTTAAATTAAGAGTAAGATAGTTCTAAAAATAATATTTTAAAACCGTTTAAAATATGAAATCATAGATTGCAAATAAAATAAAAATAAATTTTGTGTTTAGCTTTTAATTAAAATCATATATATTTTTTCTAAAGCACTTTTCTTTGTCGGTTGCAAATATCTCCCATACCACCGCATCAAATTCAGTGAATGATATCGCATTTTAAAGCTTATATCTAACACTAATTGCGAAAAATAATTAGAAATTGAAAAATTAATATTTTCATTAATAAATATTATATTTTATATAAAACTGCATAATAACATTGTTGTTATTATGATTATATGTTTTTATTTAAGCATGCTAATACAGAGTCGCTTATAGTATGTATTAAAATCTATTCTGGCAATACCATTATTTACTATAATGCCGTTTATTACTAAAAGCTGTTTTGGCAATACTTTGCAGTAGTTGTTAGATCAAGTGCAATAAAATGGGTCGCTTAATGCTAAACAGGGGTTAATAAATGGTACCAGGCTAATCGTAACAAACTTGGGAGAGCACATCATATTAGCAAAAATTATTCATACCGATAAAACTGTACTCGAATCAACCTTATGCCTTCTGATTCAACTGTGCCTTTCCGAATGACATGAAAACAATTCCCTGTGAAAGTTGCTTTTACGACGATAAACAAAGCACAAGGTCAAACCCTTCAAAAGGTAGATGGTTTGTATTTACCAGAACCGGTCTTTTCTCATCGGCGTACGTTTAAAGATATTTTTGTTTGTATTAAGGATTCGTACGGGCAAAAAGTTAACGATGATCATGTCATTACCTCTAACATTGTATTCAAAGAAGTATTATAAAAACATTTAAACATATGCACGAGTATGTATGTATGTAAATATGTATGATGTTATTATGATTTCCAATATTTTTATACTTTTAATAAAATTTCTATTAATTATTTTCATTTTATGTTACAAAAATGACAACTAACGGTGCGAAATATTCGCACGAGTCATCTAGTTCTTTATTATTCTCATAATTCTATGTGGCACTGTTCACAACTTGATGTAAACAACAACAATTACTCCTCTTTGTTATTCCTCTATTTATAGACCTTTGCATAAACAACAACAATTACTAGATAATTGTTCGAAAGATCTTTGTAACAGAGATCTTCAAGCTATGTGTCTTCATACAAGAATGACTGAATTTCTTTAACTCACTCAACCTGCTTGCCTTATATATGGCAGAGTAAACAGTCTGATGAATATTTTTAAAGGCGAATGTTTTTGATCTCGCCTTACTCCCTGACCCATCTAGAGATTAGGCCGTAATAGTGGCAGATTGAGAGATCAGGACCAAAGAAATTAAAGTGACAGCATTCGCTACTATGTCACAACCAATTGAAATTTTTTAAAACTGTCAACAAATCGTTGTGATATCATAATAATTTATTATTCTCACAATTCTATGTGCTATTATTCCCAACTTGATGTAAACAAGAACAATTGCATTTCTTTGTAATTCTTGTGCTTACACCCTTTCCAGAAACAATAACAATCTCTAAGCAATTATACGACAGATCTTCAAATCACGATTGCTCCCTTCAAATGCATCACGCCTTCACACAAGACTGACTGAACTTTTACTCCCTCATTGCCTACTTAGCCTTGTCTTTTATATAGCAGGGTAAATAGCCTGACTGAAGTCGCCGTGATCTAGTGGGTAGTGTGTTGCCTTATTAGACAAAAGGCCCGGGTTTGAATCCCAGGTCAGACATCAAAAACGAAAAAATATTGCTTCGGCGACTTCCTCTCAGCAGATTTCTGGCAAAGACTCTGGGAGTAAAAATTGCCATGAAAAGGTTCTCAAAAATCTGTCGCTCGTAGTCGACTTTAAACTGTAGGTCCCGCCACTCATGTATAAAAATTAACGCACACAACATAAATGGTGTGAGAAACTAGGTCGTAATCCTGACTAAAGGGTTGTAATGGCCAATTATGTATGTAAACAGTCTGACGAATGTTCTTGATGGCGAATGTTAGTGCCTTCGTCTTCTCGAAATCTCGATGTATGTAAATGTGATTCTTTCTTTATATCGGGTCCGTCATTTAACGTTTTTTTTTTAAATTTGTGCTTATTTCGTGAATGGTAACACAGCTCATGTCTGATTTTACAGATAATTAGTTTTATCCCTCCGCTGTAGACGGGGTTTCGCTACGCTAAGTTGACTTGTGATCGACTTACAGAAGATATTGATTTTGGCAACAAAAAAAATCATGTTTTCAGTTGAAGCTCATTTTGATCTTAGCGGGTATGTAAACAAGCAAAATTGTCGCATTTGGGGCATAAAAAATCAGCACATACATTGAAAAGCTGACGCACCTAAAACGAGTCACTGTTTGATGCGGATTTTGGTCCAGAGGCATAATTGGTCCATTTTTCTTTGAAAATGAGCAAGAAGTGGCCGTTACAGTCAATGACGAACGTTATTGGGCCATGTTGAACAAATTTTTGTTCACAAAAATTGAAATTGAATTGAAAAATTGGCAACATTTGGTTTCAACGGGACGGTGCTACATGCCACACAGCCGAAGCTGTACTGGATGTTTTGCGCCCTGTTTTTAAAGATCCCCTTTTCAGCCGCAGAGCTGATGTCGTTTTGCCATCTCGCAGCAGCGGTTTGACACCGTTGGACTATTATTTGTGGGGTGCCGTTAAAGATAAGTTGTTACGCCGACAAGCCAGAGACAATTGACGCTTTAAAAGACAAAATTCGTGAAGCAATTGGTGAAATACACCTGCTCACAATCCATAATGTGCTTAAAAATTGAACCGATTGTGTAGTCTACCGTATGGCCAGCCCAGGCAGCCATTTGAATGAAATTATTTTCCATTATTAACCGGAATGATTGTACATTCAAATAAAAAAAGAAATTTGAGAAAATATTCGGTTGCATTTAAGCATTTTCAAAAACAAAAGTTATTTGGTGAACCATCTTGTTGTTTGTGTATTTTGTTTACATTTATTCTTGTTGTGTGTGTTGTTGTATTTTTGTTTACTTGTTTACAATTTTTTAGGCTGGTGTTTGCTGTTATATTGCCCAGTGCGATAATTTGTAAACAAATCAATTGCTTTGTTTTTGTAGCTTTCGTTTATAATTTTAATTTTAAACGATTGTAAAAGTAAAACATATTTTTTCTTTACATAACACTAAGTGTTATGGCCAATGATGGAAGCAACCTTGTAGGCGATCCTTAATTTTTTCGCTTTTTTAATATTTCTTTACGTATGTATTTCCTATTGAAGCCTTTAATTTTCTTTAACATTTTATTCAGGGTAATACCACATTTAAATGAACTAAGGAGCGATAAAATATAACACAAAAAGTAATTGAAGTAATTGAAGTAATTCTTATGAAAAAATGTTCAACAGCATTAGCAGCAGCAGTTACACTTGAAAAATGTTTCCCCATGTAAAAAAAAGAACAAAAAATTCCAAAATGCTGCAGTAGAAAAATGCAAACAAAATAGAATAAAACGAAAACGAATAAAAATAACAATAAAAATAAAAATAAAAGAATTGCATATGCATTCATACTTGCATTACATCCAAACACTCATTCATTTACTCATGCATTTACTCGTTCATTCATTTCATTTCCATTTTATTTAAAGAAGAAGCAACACACGACGAGCAAATACAATATGAATGCCGCATTACCCAAGTACAACATGCCAGCCACACCAATAGAGCTGCTACAAGCATTTCACTGTGTACGTGTAAGTGTAAACGTATGTCTCTGGGTGTCATTTGATATTGTTGCAACAACAATAATACTGCCACACTATAAACAATGTGACAATATTTATTTGCTAGAAATTCTCCCCTCACCCCTCCCTTCGTATGTGTGTAAAACATAACCATCATTTAATTTAACATGCAACACAATACCATTTTCCTTTTCGAAAGAGAGAAAGGGGGAGAGAGAGTGGGAGAGGAGGAGATAGAGAGCGTGGCATGAATGATATCCAAGGGATATTTAAGTAGAATTCTACGAAATTGTAAGAATTGCAAGTAATAAGTGGAGGGATAAAGTTTAAGAAGCAATTGCTTTGAAATTCTTTTGAAAAAAATTGCTTTTTTTTTTGAACAAAATCGTCCATAAATGACCATAAATTTACCGAAACGTTTAAATAAAATCCATTGACCAGCATTTAAGCCAAGTTTTATGTAAAAGCTGGTAGAAAATAAAATATTAAAAAAACAACATTTTTTAAATGCACACAGACCCGTAACAATGGTTTGTAATATTTGTTACTACAGTAATGGCCACACCTATGTACATAGAGATGGCCGCAGACAGGCGTCGACCATCAAAATGTTGCCCAGAAGGAAAAATTTAAAATTTTACAAAAAAAAAAAAAAAAAATCTTTTTAAGTAGAAGTCGTAAGCGAAAAACTTTCTTATGGAACGAAAAAGAAGCTGTAACTAGAGCATTGAGTTTAAGTTTTTGAGGAAAAGATGGGGCGGCCTTTTCGACTACATATATACATACATTCATACATAATTGGTTATTATAATGCTTTGAATTACGACCAAGTTTCCCATACCGCTTATACCACTTATATTGTGGGTATAGACCTCCTTTGGCTTTTTATTGCTTTTTGCATAACTCAGAAAAAAACAGACTAGACTGGTATCTTCTGCAGTCGCCGTGGTCTAGTAGGAAGTGTGTTAGCTTATTAGGCGAACGGACCGAATAAAAATCCCATGTCAGACATCAAAATGAAACTATGAAAATATTTCTTCGGCGACTTCCTTTCAACAGATTTCTGGCAAAAACTCTGGGATCATAAAAAAGCTGCCCTGAAAAGTTTCTCAAAAATCTGTCGTTCGGAGTCAACTTTAAACTTTAGGTCCCGCCACTTATGTATAAAATTAACGCACACAACATGAGTGGTGTGAGTAGCAACATATGTACATACATAAGATACATAATTAGTCATTACAATACTTCAATCAGGATTACGAAATAAATTCTCACTCGACATATATTGTGTGTGTTTGTTTTATGCATGAATGGGAGGGCCTAGAGTTTAAAGTCGATCTCTCATGACAGATTTTTTAAATAATTTTCATGGCAATTTTTACTTATTCTTGCCAGGAATCTGCTTGGAGGTAGCCGGAGAAATATTTCCTTCATATTTCATTTTGCTGAAGATGTCTGTGCTGGGATTTGAATCGTAGTCTAACGTCTAATTTCCTAACATACTACAACTACAACGACTTTAACAGCTCTATATTGGCAAATCAAAATTCCTTATAAGCTTAACGAATGAATCATCCTTTGGTATTAAGGATATAACTTCGCTAAATAAACTTTCGGGCTGGTTTCGGACATAGTTCAGTTGTGTGCAGGATCTGCGCTGACCAACTTCATTGATGATTTGTATGGAATTCGACCAGTCCATGGACTGCGGTTATCACATTTGGTCGCTAAAAGAGGTAAAGCGAGGTCTTGTATTAAAGCCACCACTCTAATCTATCTACCTACCTGCGTACACTCAGGACGATAATATGGCGAAGAGTAGTTGCTAGTCTTGAATACAAAACAAACAATATTCTTTCTGCCAGTTTTATAACTACGGCAGGAAGTATACCACATAGAAAAATCTCTTATCATTAGATCCCTAGATAAGAAAGGGTGAGCAATTTAAAAATTAAAATTTCAAAATACAATAAAATAAAAACGTTTTGAAATTTTTTTAAATTGATTTTTTTGTTGTGAAAATGCGAAAGATCAACTAGAATATAGCCTAGAATTGCAGATTTTGTGTTTACTTTTAGGTTAGGATATATATTAGAATTGTCATGTCGTACGTAACTTGCATTTCTTTAATTCCAAATTAATGCGTATACTTACTATTTAATTGCCATTGAAATTTAAATATTACTCATACGCACCATACTACCTGTACTTGAATTGTTACTCTGAAAAGTATGCAATAAAAAATATTTCATTTTGTCATACATGAAACTTAACGTAATTAAATATTACTCATACGTCGCACATGTATGTATTTCCTACATATTTCTTACATACTAAATATGAGTGGCTAAATATGATGTGTGAGTGGTGTGGGTCATTTAAAATTTTTTATTTCAAAAACGGTTTTAAAATTTTACCAAATTTATTTCTTTGCTTTCAAATAAAATGATTTCGGTTGGAAATGGAATATTATTTCATTCATATGGCGGCCGTGGCTGAAGTCATAGTATCTTTTCCGATCATGCCAAATTTTCCTGCACTTTTTCGAGTATACGGGGTCGTATCTCGGCAGTGGTATCATGAATGTTGACCTTCAAATGCTTAATTGTCTCTTTTCAACGGTGTCTTGGCATCCAATTGCGATCAGCATTTCATCTAATTAAACAGCCATTAAACATTTGACACAATATATCGATTGTGGCGTAAGATGTGTGGCAAATTGCACCATGAAGAACAGGTACATAAAATAGATTAACATCGTGCGATAAGTGTCTCCATTAAACGTCATTGTTATTTTATTTTTACTTTATTTGCCTATTGAAATATTTCTTTCAGGTTATTAAGTAATATTACAAGATATTAATTCTAAAAGACCTATGGATTTAAATATCTACTTAATTACATTATTTTTTAAAACATTATTCGATAAAGTCGTTTTCATTTTCAAAGAAATATGGGCCAATATGTCACCACTCCACAAGCCGCACAAAACAGTCAGTGGTAATGGGTGCATTGGCTTCAATAGGACCACTTGTGCGTTTCTCCAGTCTTAAATACGGCAATTTTGCTTATTAAGGTACCCAGCAAGATGAGAATGAGCTTCAGCCAATCGACATCACAGTGCAGTTTCTTGTTAGCCCATCTAGCGAAGCGAAAAGAAAGCGGATGGTCTTGCGACTTCAACTCTTCAATCAATTGAGCTTTGTTGAGTGTTATACAGAGCTCTTTTCACAAAATTTATTGTAAAGATTGAATTCTTAAGGACGATGACGAGTTGATGCTGTTTACCTACATATACGAACACGCTCACATCTTGCAGCATCAACAATGAAGCCAGTTTCACGAATTGTGTACGCCGGCCACTGTTGGTCCTTTTATGTGACCAAATTTTCTACTACATTTTCGTACAGTTTCCGGCCAATTGTCTTTGTTTGGAAATAAATTTTCAATAAATCTTTACTTGGGGATGATATACTGAATTTTGTGATGGAATAGAATGACATTGGTATTGCCACATTCAAAATAAGTATTGCCAGACTAAAATTTAAGCCGTTAGTAGGCACTGCCGATATATCATCAACAGTTAACATCACAAAAAAGTCCAGCTGTGCCATCTCTTATGGATTCCAGATGGACAAAGTTCCTTACTACTTACGTCCAATACTAGAGACAATTATTTCTAGGCACCAATAAATTCCAACTCCATTATTTGTGGATAATTACCTGCTTATCTAGGAAACCCGTGATCAACGATTAGCTCTCTTACCGTACACATATGTTCTATTTATTTCTGCTGCAAAAGCAAAAGTTTGCAGGGCGATGGCTGTGAAAACTGAACTTTAAAAGGGTATTCTATAGGTCGCACTATTTTGTTGGACAGACACTGTTTTGAAAACCATGAATATGCAGTTCTAATATTTTACAATTTTTTTCTTGGATTTTTTTGCAAATTTTTTTTTTTCTGTTATTTTCCGTACCCTGGCCTTGCATTCCAGCAAAATATTTCGTTTTCCATTTATATTTTCGTATTCCAAAAAAAAAAAAGTACGGAAAAAACGAATATTTTTGTTGCATTTTATTAGAATTCTTTTGTGTGTGTGTGTATACGTTGTATACCTTACCATTGGTATGTAGATTTAAACAATTTTTTTGTTTGTTTGTTTTTATTCTCCGCAACAATATTTATAGTTGACAACATTGTTGTTAGTGCCGCCGTTATCGTTGCTTGCTGCGGCAATTGTTAAAAAGGAAAAGGAACGTGAATACATTTTGAAAGCGGCAACATTTAACGTTGCAAGCAGGCAGGCAGGCAAGCAACCAGGCAAGCAAGCAAAGGAAGACAACGTGCATACCGGAGCAGGAAGTATTGTGTTTTAGAAAATGGTTTTTAAAGAATTTTGATACTCTTACACAGAGCACACTGACCAACGTAGCAAAGGAGGTATAGAGAAGGCAAAAGTTTTTTTTCGACAAACTTAAATGGTGTTTTATTGTTATTGTTGTATACAAAATGCATTTCCGTTTGGTTTTAAGCACAAGGAATGTTTTTGAAAATATTTTTAAAGCAAGAAAAAAGAATACAAAAGAAAAATGTTTTTTTTTTTAAGAAAAAAAAGGAGAGAAATATTTAGCATGGATACCTTCACAGCTTTTGAAAATAATATCAAGCCTAACGTCAAAAGATACGCTTGTAAATTGGGGTTAGCATATCAAGTAGTAGTCGCCGTAGTCTAGTTGGTAGTATGTTGGCTTCAAACTCCAGATCAGACAGCTCCAACAAAGTGAAACATGTTGCAAATATTTCTTCAGCGCCTATCTTTCAGAAGATTTCTGGCAAAAACTCTGCGAATAAAATAAAATTGCCATGAAAAGGTTCTCAAAGATCTGTTTGTTCGAAGTCGACTTTAAACTTTAGGTCCTACCACTCATGTATAAAACAAACACACACACACACATACACAACATAAGTAGTGTGAGAAGGTAGATAGTAATCCTAGATGGAGTATTGTAGTGACCAATTATGTATGAAATTATGTATTTTTCCTGGCCTCGGCTGGATAGAAGGCACACTGCAAGGCTGCACAAACTCCAAAAAGATCTACTCAGTGCATTTGTGGAAGTCGTAACGGGTCATTACATTATGGGTGTCCAAGCGAGACTCATTGGTGTGTGGCATTTTGCGAATGATTTCTGTATACGCTGCAGGGACGAGGAAGAGGAAGAGATAATTCTCCATCTATTAGGAACATCCCCTGCACTATGTTAAACTATCATCTTGATGTCTACATATTGATGTCTACTATATCGATGATCTGAGTGATTTGTTGAACACTGATCTCGACAATCTGAGTCGCTTCATTGTAAGCTCAAGGTGGTTCCAGGATAGTCAGCGTGAACTGTGATATCACAATAAGCCCCACAGGGCCTAAGTGCGTCCATCCAATTCATTTGGGGGGAGATAGCCATCTGCCTATCTATGTATGTATCCAACCAAACACACCACCTCATACAAAATCGTACACAATAACGGTCGTACAAGAGAATTATTAGGAATAAGCACTTAATAAGAATCTCCCCAAGGTGACCAGGAATATTAACTCTTCATCGATTCTAGATTGTATAAACACCATTACTGGTGGCATATAGAGAGACTAGATACCTTGCCCAATACTATTCATTTACCAAAGATCAGGATGATGTTCTGTATTAGTGAGAATAATTTCCTATTTGATAGGTGCTCTGGTACTTCGTTCTGCGAATTCACTATCTTTATCATAGATTCTACATTTTGGGCACATATCAACGCTTCCATTCTAAGCACAATTAGAACATTTTTAACGTTCTTGGATTTTTAAATTCTACATTCTCTAACTTAAATACTATGAAAATTTGGTTAAGATGCACCGATCCGTTCCAAAGTCATAGGGAAAACTCTACTTAGAATACACATTTATTCGTATGGTGCGTGAAAACTTTGAGAGCTCATAACTCAGAACACACATTTTCAATTTAGAATGTTATAGAATGGAGGCGTTGATATGTACATACAAACATATTAAAGCATTCTCTGTCCTGAACAAATGAAGTTTGAGTTTACACTGGGTCCTGGAAACGCTGATCTAAACCCATCCTAGTACTCCCCTGAAGGTTTTTGTCCAAAACAGCGACGTGAAAGCTCTATTCCTTGCAGGCTTTACTGGCTAATTACTCCAAATTGCAATTCGACCTAGGACCCAATAGTAAGTAATCATTAGTGCGTTACTTGGCTGATTCGATTTCAGAAGCCAGATCATAATTATTTTCAGTTGCATCTCTAGAGAACCGAATACTCTAGAACCTAGCTGTCAGAGAATATAATTATGTCATTTATACCTTCTATCCAACTTGAATTGGGTTCATATGTACATCGATGGCATATATTTCAGCTAAGAAGATACCAACGGGTGTGTTTATGTGTTCAGGGTACTTCTTTTTCGTTTCCTCTCCTATATTGGCTCATAAGTATACTACAATTTAGTGTGTTCGATTTGTCTGCCATTATCAGAAGTCCATAGAATAACTCGCTGGCCTTCACTATCATAAGCAAGGGACTTACAACTATCAGAGCTTTTAGTTTGATTGTAGGATGGGTATGCTTTACTGGTGTTATACCAATATACGCTGGAATATGTACTGCGTCCAACTTCATTTGGGTTGTTTGTTTGTCGTTCGGAGTCGACTGGAAACTGTGGATCCTGCCACGCAAATAATTATAAAATTAACACAGACACACAACATAAGTGATGTGCGAAAAGCTAGGTTGTAATGACGAATTGTGAGTGTAAACTGGACTCCAAACCTACTACCCTCTCGTATTAACAGCTTTTCTGCAGTCATTCTTTTTTTGTATCGCTTATATTTCCATTAAATTAAACAGGCCAAACACAAATTCTATTTAAACGATTTTAATTTTCACTCTCCTTTCCTATTTTCTATGGTCTTATTCATGGAACTGTTTTCAGTTGCAAATCAATTATTCAAAATGAAAATTTCGTCCCAGTAACCCAGTTTTTCCTTTCTTTTTTCTTGCCATTAAATAAATACAAAAAAAAATCTCCTGATTTCCTTTCTATTCTAGTATTAAAGCTTTTAATTTCAGAAGATTAAAAGAAACAAAAGAGAGAGAGAGAGAGAAAGAGAAAGAGAAAGAGAGACAACGAGACAGCGTGAGAAATTAATATTTTTTCCGTGAGAAACGTAGTAGAAAAAGTGGAAACAAATGAAAGTGCGTTGTTTCTGGTTCAAATGATGTTCTTTGAATCAAATTTAAATGCTTAAGAAAATTAGAAAAAAAAAAACGTAGAAAAATGAAATCCAGGATAAATGCAAATAAAAATCAATATTATGAGGAACACAATTGAAAACAGATTTAATAATTATGAAAGTGAAAGCAGTTCTTTTCTTCCTTTAGAAGGAAGAATACCTAAACAAAGTAAAGTTGATGAAAAGGAGTAGACAAAAAGTAGTTTTAAGATTAAAGAGATTAAACATCGCAAGTTAAATTGTGATAAGGAAAATAGGGAAAATGTTTGCAGTATTACATACACACATACATACACACATACATAATTAGTCATTACAATCCTTCCAGTCAGGATTACGACCTACCTTCGCACACCACTTATGTTGTGTGTATTAATTTTATATTTGAGTGGCTGGATCAATAGTTTTGATCCGACTCCGAACGACAAACAAACAAGTATTGGCACGACAGGAATAATGCATAGCCATCCTACAGTAAAACTGAAACCTCTGAAAGCTTTAAGTCCGTTGCTTATGATAGTGAAGGCCAGCGAGTTATTCTATGGCAGGCAAATCGAACACGACTTTTACTAGAGACTTTCTGATTTCAGTGGCTCTCTTTTTAACAAAAATTAATGAAATATTCTGGAAGCTATACGCTCTTGTATCTCAGCAGATTTCTGGCAAAGTCTCTGAGAGTATAAATTGCCATGAAAAGCTTCTCAAAAATCTGTCGTTCGGAGTCGACTCTAAACTGTAGGTCCCGCCACTCATGTATAAAATTAACGCACACAACATAAGTGGTGTGAGAAGCTAGGTCGTAATCCTGACTGAAGTGTTGTAATGGCCAATTATGTATGTATGTATGTATGTATGTATACGCTCTTGTAATGAAACTTTAATTTGTAGTATACGTATGAGTCAGTATAGGAGAGTAAGCGAGTTTCTGGTCCCAGAAAGAAATATCCTGAGCACACAGACAAACCGTTGATGTCTTCTTAACTGAAATTCATATTATCGATATATAAATTGGGCTTCAACTTGGGTAGAAGGCATAAACAACAGGACATAACTATATTCTCTGACAGCTTTGTAGGTCACCTCACAAGTACTCGGTCCTCAAGAAATGCAATTTTAGATAATTAAGACTTGGCTCCTGAAATCAAATCTGCTAAGCATGGCACTAAGGATTACTCACTGTTGGCTCCTAGGTCAAGTTGCAATTTGGGGTAGGTTAGGTTAGGTTAGAGGACGTGTACTTGTCAATTCTGTCAAGTAAAGTACTCGGTGGTCGAATTGACCCGTTGCACAATGTCCTAGCTTCTCACACCACTTATGTTGTGTGCGTTAATTTTATACATGAGTGGCAGGGCCTACAGTTTAAAGTCGACTCCGAACGACACATTTTTTGAGAAGCATTTCATGGCAATTTTTACTCTTAGAGCTTTGCCAGAAATATGCTGAGAGGAAGTCGCCGAAAAAGTATTTTCATATTTTCGTTTTGATATTTGACCTAGGATTTGGGGTAATTATGCAATTTGGGGTAATTATTAATTAAAGCCTACAAGAAAGAGATTTTTGAGAACATTTTTCGTGGCATGGTAATCGGACGGGATTACCATCTAGTTTCTTAATGTGTTAATTTTATAAATGAGTGGCGCGAGATCTACACTTTACAGTCGACTTCGAATGAGAGATTTTTGAGATTAAGATTTGGCAATTCTTATTTACTCTTAAAGTTTTTGCTAGAAATCTGTAGAGAGGAAATTACCAGAGAAATATTTCCTCTTATCTCGCTTCGTTGCAGATGTTTGAGCTGGGCTTTGAACTGAGTTGTTATGTCTTATAAGCCAACACACTATCTACTAGATTAAGGTGACTTTAAATTAAACATGATCGCTGTAAATTTTTACAGAACACCAACAAGTAGGCCTAGGCTAACAAGATGACATTTGTGTAGGTCCATATAACACATAATTCATGCTCTTATTCTGATGAATACGCTCTCAATAAATTTCTAGCAAAAACTCGGAGAGTAAATAAAATCCATAGAATCCATAGAAATTTTGGGTCGGTTACATGTTAGGTTAGGTTAGAGGACGTGTACTTGTCAATTCTGACAAGTACAGTACCCGGTGATCGAATTGACCCATTGTACAATGTCCTAGCTTCTCACACCACTTATGTTGGGTGCGCTAATTTTATTAATTTCATGGCAATTTTTACTCTCAGAGTTTTTGCCGGAAATCTGCTGAGAGGAAGTCGCGGAAGAATTGTTTTCATATTTTTGTTTTGATGTCTGACCTGGGATTCGAACTCGGGTCCTTCGTCTAATAAGCCAACACACTACCTACTAGACCATGGCGACACGGGTCGGTTACATATTTTCTTATAATTTTCTTAGCAAATGTTGGACTGACAGCTTAGAATAGCAATGGCAATCAAATGTTGGACATAGTAGCTAGGTGCAGCTAGGTTGTGATCTTGGGTGAAGAGTTGTAATTGTCAATTAAGTTAAGTAAATAATGATACTCTATGGAAAACCATCACAATGGTCGATCAATTCTTTGTTATTAAAATTGTATAGGCTTTTCTATAAAGGGAATGACAAAAACTCTGAAAATAATTGCCATGAAAAAGTTTCTCAAAAATCTGTCGTTCGGAGGCGACTTTAAACTGTAGGTTTCTCAATTCATGTATAAAATTAATCACTTACAACATAAGTCGTGTGAGAAGCTAGGTCTTAAGCGTGACTGAATGATTGGAATGACCAATTATCTATGCAAGCATGTATGTTAGTGCGAAATGAGCCGCGAACTTAAAATTTTTTCCATAGAAAATGGTGCTTGTCTGTGCTAAATTAATTAATTTTAGTTTGTGTTACCACATAGTTTTAAGGATGCTATGGAAGATGCTATAGTCGCCGTGGTCTAGTAGGTAGTGTGTTGGCTTGTTAGACGTAAGGCCCTGGTTCGTATCCCAGGTCAGACATCAAAACGAAAAATATTTCTTTGGCGACTTCCTCTCAGCAGATTTCTGGCAAAGACTCTAAGAGTAAAAATTGCCATGAAAAGCTTCTCAAAAATCTGTCGTTCGAAGTCGACTTTAAACTGTAGGTCCCACCACTTATGTATAAAATTAACGCCCACAACATAAGTGGTGTGAGAAGCTAGCTCGTAATCCCGACTGAAGGGTTGTAATGGCCAATTATGTATGTATGTATGTATATGTAAATAATGATACTTCATGGAAAATAGTCGCAAAGGTTAATATTTTCTATAAAGGAAATGACAAAAACTCAGAAAATAATTGCCAAGAAAAAGTTTCTCAAAAATCTGTCGTCCGGAGGCGACTTTAAACTGTAGCTCCCGCCACTCACGAATAAAGTTAATCATACACACTATAAGTAGCGTGAGAAGCTAGGTCTTAAGCGTGACTGAATGATTGTTGTGACGAATTATGTATGTAAGTATGTACGTTAGTGTGAAATAAGCCCCGAACTTAAATTTTTTTTCCTAGAAAATGGTGCTTGTCTGTGCTAAATTAGTTAATCTTTGTTTGTGTTATCAAATAGTTTTAAGGCATGTTGCAAGCATGTAACCTAATGTTTAAGAATTTTTCTTAACATTTTAATTTTCTTATTGAACCCATTCGTTCGTTTCAAATAAACTTTCCTTTATGATTAGAGACTTAGAGACTTTTCTTGTATTTCTTGTTTAGCAGCGCGAAGTAAACATTTTGTATTTACGTATTCTGCTGTACTTTATTAGTTCCTTCCTTCCCGTAGTCCTGTAGTTAATAAATAGCAAAAAAAAGATAGATGAACGTTAACTTTAATGGCCTTTTGGTAGAAGAACATAATAATAATTAAGTTTGCGTCTAGTAATAGCACTACACTATAGGGATTGTAAAACTCCCAGCTCATTAATAATAGCACGCCCCGTGTACAAATATAATTGAAGTGTTTTTCACAGAACACCTCTAAAATTAATACAATAACAACAAAAAGGAAATAGGAAGAAGAAGGAGAAGACATTACTTACAAACGAATTAGAAAATGCTAATAAAGAAAAGAGCAGAAAATAAGGCAATACATCTTCAGAAAGATACAAGCCATAGAGGTGGTGGTGTTGGTGGTGGTGGTACTTAGTATAACAATTACAAGAATAGCATGAGACTCTCACATGCTCTTACAAAAGTTGATGTACTTGAGTGTGGAATATACAAGGCTAAGTAATGGCACCATAATGACCGAGGAAGGTACAAGCAAATGAATTTAATTTTTTCGTTTTTTTGGGGGGGTTTTTTGGTTAAAATATGACCTTAAACTTTGGCTAAAATTAGTAGAAAGTTATCGAGCATTGTCATGTGCTTTTAATATGGTTAGACATGTCTGCTTAATTTTTTTTTTTGGTAGACTATAGAAACCATGGCCAAAATATTCCAAAATCAACCACCCAACATGCCTTAATTAGGTTCCAGCCTGAAGCTTTCTATACTTCAGTTTAAGTTAAGGAATTTTCGTTTTATTTTAGTGTGTAGTCCTCAAAGTAGGTTTTTTTCTGTTTTTTCCTAGCACAGGTAATATGGCTTACATGAGTAACAATGTATACGTGTGTATGCGTTTGTATATTCATTAATTTTATTATAAAAACACACACATACACACATTAACACATTTCCCCCGAGGGTCATTGACATACATTGAACCTTTATTATTGCAAATGTATTCAGGAATATCATCACATAGCCAGAGAAACGAGAGTGATTCAAAGCAAGAGAATTAAAGGCACAAGTAAACTTTATGGTAAAATCATCAATGCTTTTCAAATAGACCAAGTCTAAGAGGAGCATGTAAATTTTTATGTCTTTAAGACAAATAAGAACAAAATTATTGGCCTGATCTTTGGCAAAAAAAAAAAAAAGGAAAAAGCAAAGGAGCAGAGATAACAACACACACACATTTTGAAGAATATGAATCCTAAAGTAGATTTAATTAAGTGGATGTGAGAACTGGTGCTAATGGAATAAAATAGCACAGGTTTCTGGTAATAATTTCTGAAAGCAGTACTGTAGGTCTCGCGCCTCTCATGTATAAAATTAACACACACAACATAAGTGGTGTAAGAAACTAGGTCCTAATACCGACCGAAGGTTTGTAATGACAAATTATGTACGTGATATATGAATTCGAAGCTAAAGGACCCTCAGACGAACTGTCCCTTGTTAGAATATTACAGTTCGAAAGCTTCAATCAGTTTAACAACCGATTTGTGGAGAGTAAGTTTGTGTCTGTATTCACTTCCAAATATTTTTATAGGCATCGATACAATATGTCTCTATTAAATATTACAGCTTTTAGTAACGGTAAGTACCTTCTCCCCATCCTATCTGGTTTTAGAAATGGCCACACTCTGCGACTTAATGTAAAGAGCATCCCAGTAAACAAGTTCCGTTTACACTCATTCCTTAAGAGTTAAACTTAACGATCTTTTCCCACTAACCTCTATTTCTCTTCCATAAATATGCAAATAAAGTCCACACTTCTCGTTAATGTCGTTACGTTTTTACCTTTTGAAAAGGTTTCAAATATAATCTCATAGATTACAAATAAAATAGCAATAAATTTGTGTTTAGTTTTTAAATAAAATTGTTTGTGGCACTGTTCACAACTTGATGTAAACAACAACAATTGGCCGTTTTTCTTATTTCCTTGTCCCATTATTTGACAGATCTATGTAAAGGAGATTTGCAAACACACGGCGTCTTCACATAAGACTTTCTGAACTTCACTTACTGCTTTGCCCTCCTTTTTATATGGCAGAGTAAACAGTCGGATAAATGTTCTTGAAGGCGAATGTTCATGATGTCGCCTTCTTGAAATCTCTATAAATTTTAACATCGTTGTTTACGTTTATTATTGTATTGTCGTTGGTATACTTTTGTTTACTAGTTTGTTGTTGTTGTATTTTTGTTTACTTGTTTAGCATTTTTTATGCTTGTGTTTGTTGTTGAATTTTTGTTTACTTGTTTACCATTTTTTAAGCTGGTGTTTGTTGTTATATTAAGCGGTACGATTATTTTTGTAAACATGTTTATTTACTACATTGTTTTGTTTTAGTAATTTTTGTTTATAATTTTAATAAGAGAATGTTAAGCACATCAGCATGCATTCCAACCGGGTAGTATTCACAATATTTGATGGCAATGCAGCCTAGAGTAGAGTAAAGTACAGTATATTACAGTAGAGTAGGGTAGAGTACAGTACATTTGAATAGAATAGAGTAGAGTAGAGTTGAGAAGACTAGACTAGACTAGGCTAGAATAGAATAGAATATAATAGAATAGAATAGAATAGAATAGAATAGAATAGAATAGAATAGAATAGAATAGAATAGAATAGAATAGAATAGAATAGAATAGAATAGAATAGAATAGAATAGAATAGAATAGAATAGAATAGAATAGAATAGAATAGAATAGAATAGAATAGAATAGAATAGAATAGAATAGAATAGAATAGATTAGAATAGAATAGAATAGAATAGAATAGAATAGAATAGAATAGAATAGAATAGAATAGAATAGAATAGAATAGAATAGAATAGAATAGAATAGAATAGAATAGAATAGAATAGAATAGAATAGAATAGAATAGAATAGAATAGAATAGAATAGAATAGAATAGAATAGAATAGAATAGAATAGAATAGAATAGAATAGAATAGAATAGAATAGAATAGAATAGAATAGAATAGAATAGAATAGAATAGAATTGAATGAAGTAGAAAAGAAAATCTGTCCTAGCAATATTGCTTATGCCCTTTTGCTGTCAACGAATTCCTCTAAAACGACTGGAGAAAAATAAATGATTTGACTAAGTCGAGTGGAAATCTATTCTCTGTAGTTTGTTGGAGATTTAAAGCTCGGTTTTAGCATAGGCTAGGTCATCAGTCAGGTCTATGTAAGAGCAACCTATGAATGAATCCCAAGATGAAGATAAGCAGGCTCTATCTTGAGCATGCTGTCTCAAGGACACAGTTTATCCAGTGGCTTGCGTTTCTCTAAAGGTTAAAGATTTTGGTGATAGGCGAAAAAGCTAGGGGACTATAAATTGAAAACATTACTCGATCATGATTCATGTTGGACTTAAAAAGAGTTTGCATGGCCATTTGGGGTGATTTCATTTCATAGCGTTTAGAAGCAAAAGCGATCATTCAAAAGCAGGGAGATGAAGTGCGTGGCACATGAATTGAAGGCGAAAGCCATTGAAAGGCAAGTTTTTACATTCGAAATGCTCTTTGATCGCTATGAATGACAGTTTAGAGAAACTTTTCATGACTATTTTATTTACTCTCATGGTTTTGATTTAAAAACTGTTGAAGGAAAAGACTTTTTGTCTCGATACCTGATGTGGTGCTGGATGTACTGTTTCTTATCCAATAAGTCAACACATTACTAACTTTAATATCAATATCTTAAGATCAGAAATTCATTTGGCAACGCCGTAATTTAGTAGGTTGAGGGTTGGCATATCAGAAGGGTGAGCCCTGGGATCGAACCACAGGTTAGACATCTACAATAAAACGAAATATTGAAAATGTTTTTCTTCGGCGACGTCTTCTTTGCAGATTTCTGGCAAAAACTCAAAGAGTAAATAAACAATTCTATTAAAATTGTCTTAGGAAAATGTGTTGTACGGAGTCGCCTTTAAAATGTAGGCCTCATCACTTGTGGATAAAATTAGTGCTCACAACATAAGTAGTGTGAGAAGCTAGTTCGTAATCCTTACTGAAGGGTTGTAATGGCCAACTTTGTGTATGCATGGCGAAGTCCATAGTTCTAAGCTTCTTCAATTTTTCGGGAAGTGCAGGCGAAGAGAAATTGAATTGCGTGGAATGAAATTCAATTGACTTTCAGACTTTTGTTTGCCTTTTCTTTGCTGTACTCTGATGCAGAAGTTCGAAAATGTTACTTTCATGTTATCTTGGCTCTATTCATTTATTTCCATTACAAATTACTTGCATTTGTTGATATTTGAAGGGAGAACAATTTAAAAAATTTTCAGGCAATTAGTTTAAAATCACAAAACAATTTTTGATTTTTTTTTTTTTAATTATCAGGGGAGTAATAAAATTCCTGGTCTTGCCATGACATGAATTATTTTCAACCCTCGTGTAAAAGTAAATCCTCAAAATGATTTTGTTAAAAGCAGAAAACAGTTATAAAAATAAAAAACAATAAATAAAAAGCCATAAAAATATAAAAAAAACAAAAACAAAGAAATAAAAACTGATTTATTTGCTAAGAAAACATTTGAAGAACAAAAAAAAAATAGGGAAAGAAAATAAAAAAAACCCCCTTAAATTAATGAAAGTGACAGGCTTTCTGCTTTGCTTTGTTTGAAAAACAATTTTCTTGTGAAAAAAAAAATTCCGTTTCACATGAAATTAAATGTCTTATAAAGAAATTACCCTCGTATAACCAACATACAACTTACCTGGGGTATGTGTAATCTTAGTAGGGGTAATAACTTCTTGATAATTGCCTAACAGGCGCACGCACACCTACACTTGCAACAACAGGCTAAAATGTAAAGCATAAAACGCCTAAAGGCAGACAATAAGAAATTGTAAATATGGGTGACATATTATAAAAATAATACAAATGCAATAACAACAACAACAAATGACAGAGAAACATACAAGACAAGTTAAGGAAAACGAAAAATTTTATTCGGTTTCTTAGGCTTTCAGATACAAACGTAAAGTCTGTGTTAAAGGTATGAACATAGCTCTAGGAGAGAGAGGAAAGCTGGCATATGTTAACAAAAAAAATTAAAAATATTTTTATTTACAGCAGCTTGGGTTTTTTCCTTCTTTTTTCCTGACATTGCCTTTATATGGCCTCAAAAGGCCCGAAAAAAGCAACGTTTTTTGTTTGTTTCCTTTTTTTTTACAGTTATCAAGGAAAAAGGCCATAAAAATAATATTTACAAACACAAACACAAATACAAATACATGTACAAGTACTCCAAAAAAATATAAAAAAAAACAACGACGACATTGACAAACAGACAAATAACTGGAGGAAATCGACAATGACAACCCGTAGTACCCACTAACAGCAAACGTGGCTGGCTGGAACATTGTACGTGTATTCCACAAAAAAAAAAAAGGAAAGAAAAATCGAGAAATCCGACTACACCGACAAAGTAATAAAAATCACAAATAAAATATAAAAAGAAGCAAAATGGCAACGAGATACACAACCGAAAAACCATATTTTTTTGCCTCTTCTTTTTTTTGTTTGAAAGGAAATCATTTGTTTGTCAGGGTGTATGTATAGTCAATACCGACAGACACATCGTATACATCCATTCAGAAAACATTTATTGAAGTGCCCATAAAGGTATACAAAAACACAGACAAGGTATGATGACATTTATTTGTATGTGTAGGGGGGGGGGGGGTGTTTGAAAAATTTATTGTAAAACATGGCATGGCAGTCATATGAAAAAGGTCCACGAGGATGTTGCAAAAGCCAATAGGAAGTCAGAATTTCCTTTCAAAGAACAGAGGGTTCATTTTTAATCACTGATATTCTCTTTGATTCAAACATATGCTTGAAAGGAAAATGCTTTAGAAATATTTCTTTAAATCTACATGCCAGATATGTTAATACAAACAAAGTCGATAAGAGCTTTATAGAGACTACCTATGTCCGTTTCGAACTTTAATAGAACGTACGTAAATAGATGGTTATTACAACCCTTCAATCAAGATTACGACTTAGCTCCTTACACGACCTATGTTACCTCCACGCATAAATAAGGAGGTACTTACAGTTTAAAATAGATTCCGAACGACAGATTTTTGACACGCTTTTCATGACAATTTCATTTGAGCTCAGAGCTTTTGCCAGATGTCTGCTGAGAGGAAGTCGCCGAAGAAATATTTTCGTTTTTAAGTTTGACCTGGGGTTTGAACTCGGGCCCAGGGAGACACAATCTATAAGTTATATCAACAGCTTCGAGGTCTGATTTCTAAAGTACATTTCGCTGAAATTGAAGCATATTTTGTTTGTACCACATCTCGACGATAACTTGATAAACGTTCCAAATTTTCCAACATCATGTGATTAGGTTAGGTTAGGTTAGAGGACGTGTACTTGTCAATTCTGATAAGTACAGTACTCGGTGGTCGAATTGACCCATTGTACTACGTCCTAGCTTCTCACACCATTTATGTTGTGTGTGTTAATTTTATACATAAAGGGCGGGACCTACAGTTTAAAGTCGACTCCGAACGACAGATTTTTGAGAAACTTTTCATGGGAATTTTTACTCTCAGAGTCTTTGCCAGAAATCTGCAGAGATGAAGTCTCCGAAAAATTATTTTAAAATTTTCGTTTTCATGTCTGACCTGGGATTCGAACTCGGGTCTTTCGTCTAATAAGCCAACACACTACCTACTAGACCACGACGACCTCATCATGTGATTATACGTGCAGACATGTTCACGTAAAAATGCATCGCAAAGAAAAGTGAGCCAAATCCTGAAATTACTCTCTCTGTACATACATACATACATAATTGATCATTTCAACCCTTCAGTCGGGATTATTGACCTAGTTTCTCACACCACTTATGTTGTGTGTGTTAATTTGTATACATAAGTGGCGGGGCCTACAGTTTTAAAGTCGACTCCGAACGAAAAATTTTTGTATTTTGAGGTTTTTTTTACTCTCAGAGAAGGAAATCACCGAAGAAATATTTTATTTTGATGTTTGGCCTGGTACTCGAATCCTAGCTTTAAGTCTAATAAGCCAACACACTACCTACTAGACTACAGCGACTTCATTCTCTCTCTCTCTCTCTCTGTAGCCATGCCATAATTGGCTTAGTTCTAGGTATTCTGGCACCATTTTATTCAAACTACACACAGTTTAGTTTACAACCTTCATTTCCAGAACAAGCAAAACTAGTTAACGTGGGTCCAAACTTGCTGCCACAGAAAATTTCCTGCCCAGACATCATTCTAGTCCAAAATATTTACTAAAAATTCACTTTTTCCAAAGACACTTGGTTCTCGATAATCTAGTCCGGATTTTCTGGGCTGAAAAACCAATGATTTTACTTGCTAACGTAGCCACCGCTGAAGAATATTTTTTTTCGAAAATTCTCCATTGAAAGTCTGTTGCCCTAGAACCCAATCTACATACCCTACAGTATTCTATGAGTCAGGGGGCTTGTTTTCTTACAAGAGTTGAACATTAAGAACATGAAGCTTAAAATCCAAGTTGAGCCATAGTATAGCCTCTGTTAGTAAGACCTTCGTGCTAACAGAGACTAATATTCTCATGAATTTGTACATTGTAACGATGATCAGGCATGACCTCAATTATTACTCTTCCAGTTGCCACAAATTTCTTAATAAACTTGTCAGCTATCAAAACAGTAGGTTGATTATGATCACCTCAAGCATGATCTTGTTTGAATAACATCAGCAGAAATCATGCAAGGCTAACATTGACAACAGTGATGCCTACTTGAAATGCAGTATTGCGTAAGCGGAATTGTTTCGTCATCCCTGGGTTAACTGGGTTTGACAATCTCAGTCTAGCAGTTGAATGTTACGTACGTAATTGGTCATTACAACCTTTTAGTCTGGATTGCAACCTAGCTTCTCGCACCAGTTATGTGTAGGTTTAGGTCGAAGTGGTATCTCTGCTATCACAAAACTCACTTGAGCCAATTATGTTGTGTGCGTTAATTTTAAAAATGCGTGGTGGGACCTACAGTTTAAAATCGATTTCGAAAGACAGATTTTTTTTTAAAAAGCTTTTCATAGCAGGTTTTTTTTTAGAGTTTTTGTCAGAAATCTGCTGAGAGGAAGTCGCCGAAGAAATATTTTCATATTTTCGTTTTGATGTCTGACCTGGGATTTGAACTCGGGCCTTTCATCTAATAAGCCAATACACTACCTACTAGACTACTGAGGCTTCAGTTGAATGAGTGCTCTAATATCTCTAGGAAGTATTGACCAAAGAGTGGAATTATTCCCAATTTCCAAATAAATCATGATCGGGAGGGCGTATCTATATTCAGTCTGGTACAGATCTGACCATTAGCAATTCTGTTTTGAAGTATGGATCAATGTCCCCAATGAACCCCAATTAAAAGAGAATAGCTCTTGCAAAAACAGGCGTGACATTTACCAACAAATTTGAAATTCTATAAGGCGTTCGAGAAGCCGAAATCGCCGTGTTTTAGTAGACGTAAAGCCAGTATCCTCCTTGGGTTAAGGTTTGGCAATTTCAGTCTAGCAGTTGAATAAGTGCTCTACTATCTCCAAGAAGTATTGACCAAAGAGTAGAATTTATTCATAATTACCAAATAAATCATGATTAAGAGGGCTTATATATATTTAGTCTGCTACAGATCTGACCATTAGCAGTGCTGTTTTGAAGTATGTATCTATGTACATGGACCCTAATAAAAGGCATCTTAGAATAGCTCTTGATTCTTGCAAAAACAGGGATGACATTTACCAACAAATTTGAAATTCTATAAAGCATTCGAGGAAAATTTTATTGCTGCCTGGATGTTCGGGTATAAGCAACCATTAAGTGGTCATGTAACACAATGGAACCTACAAAAAATAATGCTTTGGACAGAACTTTTCTTGATGTTGCCCAAACTATCCACTTCTACACAGAAAAGATGCAAAGAGTTTATGAATTAGACAGAAAGAAAGGTGAACGTAAAGTCGCCATAGTCTAGTGGGTGGCATGTTAGCTTTTTAAACATGAGGCCACAGTTTAAACCCCAGGTCTTAACTAACTGTAGTAAGTAATTATGTATGAATGTGTATATGTAAGCGTGAAAATACCTTGTTTATCTCCAAAAACTTTTTCTTTTTTTTTTTTAATTTTCTTTACAATACATTTGCCCTAGGCTTTTAATATAATTTTCAATTTAACAGCTGTTTGTAACGTTTTTTTTTTCTTTGGTTGCTTATGTAGTTGATCCACCATCTAAAAACTCCATTAACACTTTGACCTGCTGTAATTAAAACTCTAAACTTCCTACCCTTTACACCTATTGCTACTAACAACTGCCAACACTGATCAACACTCAATTGTAAACTATTCACACCGCATGGTTAAACAAGGAAACGATGAAGGTAGAGGGGATAGTTATTCGAATAAAAATTGCAGATAAATTTCATTAAATGCCACAAAACATTATGGCATCAAATTGAAGGCCCCATTATAACAACAGAACATAGAAATTGAAAGAGAGAGAGAGAAAATAAATTTACAACCCTTTAGAGATAGATGCTTAACAAACTGCGTGCGTGTGTGTGTCTGTGCAACAGTTGCTGAATGCATTCAACACTTTGCACACAAAACATTTGCCAAATTGATGAGCAGCAATTGTTATTGAAAGCGAATGGAAAAAAATATTAGAGAAAATGTTGGGATAGGGGGTTAAACAAGTAGGAAAAACTAAAAGGATAACAGAAGGGAAGGGAGGAATACAATAAAAATTCTCATGGCTTTGAAAATTTTCGAATATTTTATTTCTATTTCTATTTTTATTTGGTTTTTTTGGTTGTATTTTCTATTTCTTTTTCTATTTTTGTTGGGGTTTTCGCTCCCCATTAGTATGTTTTCGGTTTGCAATGCAATGGAATGGGAAGGACAAACAAAAAAAATGGGGAAAAAATATTTCAATTTATTTTGCAATCGTCGACGAGAGAAACCACTTGGGGCTGTTTAAAGTTTTTAATTTATTTTCAAATATTTTTACAATGAAAGACAGAGAGATATCGAGAGAGAGAGAAAGAGAAAAATAGAAATAAAGTGTCGATTGGAAAAATATGCCGGAGAGAGAGAGAGTGGGCTTGTGTTGCGTTAAAACTAAATTTTATTTTTAAATGTCCTCCTTTTAATTTTCATTTAATATATGCTACAGTAAGCTCTACCATCATCCCAACTACACTAAACTGTTCTCGCTTTACGTTTAAACTTATAAATGAATACAGTAAGCTCTACTTGGGATAACGGTAGAGCTCACTGTAGAGTAGAGGTAGCAGTAAGGGACCATGTAATCAACATATTCGTCTACAGTAAGCTCTACTTGGAATGACAGGATTTAAAAAGCTTTTAAGTTAGCTGTAGGGTACCATGTTTTTAAGTTGTTTTGTGGTATAATGCATGATCAGTCAACAGTTCAACAAGTATGATCATTACAACCATTCAGGCTTATGACTTAACTTCTCACACCACTTAAATTGTGAGTGTTAATTCTATAGCAGGACCTGCAATTTAAAGTCGACTACGAACAACAGATTTTGAAGAAAATTTAGACGGCAATTTTTATTTACTCTCAAAGTTTCTGCTAGAAATCTATTGAAAGGAAGTCGCCAGAGAAATATTTCTTCTTATGTCGCTTCGTTGGAGATGATTGAACTGGGGTTTGAATCGAGGCGTTATGTCCAATTAGTCAATCCACACCTACTAGACGGCTACTCCTGGAATCCATAGAAAATTTTTTGTCGACTACGCATTTTCTTATAATTTTCTTAGTAAATGATGGACCAACAGCTTTGAATACCATCGGCAACCAAATGTTGGACATAAAAGCCGGTGAATCTAGGTTATAACCTATGATGACCCGGTTGCATCTCTTCTTTGCTACAAAGACAAAAACATTGCTGATTCTATGAAAATTTTAATTTCGAATCCTGAACTCCAAGCATCTAATTTCCTTTTTTTTGAGAAGCTTTTTAAGGCAATTTCAGTTTTATATTTTGGAGTTTTTGCCAAAAGAAATATTTGTTTCATAATTCGTTTGGTTAGAGATGTCTAAGCTGGGGATTTGAGCTATGGCCTAACATCTAATAATTGATTACACCACCTACTAGGCTATAGCCAGTTCATGCTTACATATCTTCCTCTTTACCTATCTAACTCATGCAATCTCTAAAGCTTTTTTGTGCGGAAATGAATAGTTTGGGCAAAGCATAATTTGTCTGCAGGTTCCATTTTGACTTCCAGACGTAAGTCAAGGCTATCCTTTAGCAATTAACTGGTTGCTCATACCAGCACTTGCAGGTAGTAACAAAATTCTTCTCAAATGCCTTATTGAATTTCAAATTTATTTGTAACTATCACCGTTTTCTGCGGGAAGTGAAGAAATTATTCTAAGATATCTATTTTTAACGCTCCAGAAAAGAGTCTTGCTCATTGTTCGTCAGTGTGTATAGCCGATACAATTAGACACATCGTATACCTATTAAGGTGTAAAAATTTTATTGTAAAATATGGCAACATCCTCGAGGATGTTGCAAAAGCCAATAGGAAGTCAGAATTTCCTTTAAAGAAATAAACTTTTTACGACATGTTTCATTGGAAAATGCTACAGAAGTATTGCTTTAAATCTACTTGCCAGATATATTAACTTGAAAATCATGAAATCTTATAAAGAAAACAGCAATCCTGATGGCTAGATATGTACCAATGAGTATTCAAAAAGATGACTAGAATCGAATCATTTTCAATAATTTCTGATACTTATACGTATTCATATCCAGAATACAACCTCTACTTACATTCAAAGTTTGAAGGTACTCATCATATTTATATTTAACAATACGTACGGTGTTGTCGATTTCGATTCTCCATAACTCAACATATACACGAAACATACAAAATCAGTATGAATCGCATACGAATACTAAAATACTTACTAGAAGGTTGCGTATTTGCTCTGCTTGCTGTTCTGTCTTTTATACTTAGGCGTTAGGAGCCACCCGAATCATTTATAAGTTTTATAAATATTTTTCTAAAGTTATGAATTTGAATGAGTAGGCTTATGCATCAAACATATTTCGCTTGATATGAGTTTGATGTCAAATTTGTACTCATACGCATTGCAACCTGTAGCTATAAATCAAAGTTGTAGTGTGAGTATGAATGAATCAGTGTACATAGTTAGAATTCAAAATGTCATGAATGCTTATTAGTATCGAAAAATCGATTTATTGATGATCTCTGATCTGTACCACTATGGACATAATGCTGTAGAGAAAAGGCAGTTTCAATGTTCTCAGAGTCAGGTGAAATCTTGTAAATTATTTTGGTATTTCGGCTTCAATCATCCTGTCTAAATCTAACCCTGTTTACTATGTTTAATGATTTTCCTTCTTTAATTTATGACCTTTCAACTTTAAAAATGAAAATGATTTTTAAAATCTTTGCATATGTTTGCCAGCCCCATTAACTTTCTATTTTGTTTTTTGTCTTATCATTACTATGGCAATTTGCCATTCATTTTAAATTCTAATCAACGAACAAACAAAATCGAAATTGAAATTCAATTCTAATTGCATATGCTTTGCAAGTAAGCAAGCAGACAGACAAACAGACAGACATTTCCAAAGAAATCATGAAAAATGTTTCTTTTTTTCGATTTAATGAAAGAAACTCTCAAATTACCAGTTCAGCAGCAACATCATTATCATTAGAATTCACAAGCAAGAAAGTAAAATTTAATTTCTTGTGAATGCAATTCATTTAAAATCAATTACGAAAACAAAAAAAAATCTTCTTGATTTTTTCTTTAATTTAAGGCTACAATGGAATAATAAATTACAGAACAACATTCTCAGGCAAATGTTTAGTAGAAGAAATTTTTATTTCTTGCCTTACATTGTCGATGACTGGTGTCCTTAGTTTTGTTTATGTTCGTACGTACGTACGTATGTACAGTAGCGAGCACAAAAAATGCAACACTGTGCCATATGATCTTTAATAAGATCTGTTTCAAAATAACGGTAACTAATTTATCTATTTTCTTTTGCTGTTAATTCTTTCAATTCAAAGTTTTCAAAGTAACCACAGTTTATTCCAAATTCTGCTTTAAAAAGTTAAATATTTTTGAATTAGTGAAAAAAGTGCAAATTTTTAGCGAGTAAAAAAAATGCAACATAATAAAAAAAAAATACTTAAAGTAAGTTATTTATTTAATTATAATTGAAAATTTCTTAAATAAGTTATACAACATGTGTTTTGTAATAGAAGCAGCTCTCAGCTCTCAGCTGACAGCAAAACTGCAATCATTAAAGCCTTAGAAGAAGAAGGAAAATCCATGCGTGAAGTTGGACACCTCTTTGGTGTAATCAAATTAAATCTCGATTTTCCTTGAGAAATAGTGTGGAAAGGAAACCAGGTAGTGGTAATCCTCGAAAAACTACCTCTCGCCAAGACCGCCAGATGATTGCACTGGTTAAAAAAGATCCACGAAAGACCGCAGTGGACGTTGCTAATTTCGCAAATGAGCAAATGGGAGTCTCTATAGGCATTCACACATTTCGCCGTAGGTTGAAAGAGGCTAATTTGTATGCGAGACGACCCGCAAAGAAACCTCTCATCAGTGCAATCAATAAAAAGAAGCGCCTGGAATTTGCAAAACGTTACAAGGATTGGTCAAATGAACAATGGGCTAAAGTCTTGTGAAGCGATGAAAGCAAATTTAATTTGTTTGGCTCCGATGGGATAAATTTTGTTCGAAGACCGCCTGGACAGAGATATTCTCCAAGATATCAACTTGTAACCGTAAAACATGGCGGTGGATCAATAATGGTGTGGGGTAAGGAACGATATCTTTTAAAAGAAATTATAGATTTTACGTCACGTATTTACAGGTGCATTTTCCCGTGATGGGGTAGGTCCCTTAACTCAAATCGAAGGAAAAATGGACGCCAAGAAGTACTATGAAATCCTTGGAGAACACATGCTTCCTCATCTGCGGGAAAAAATCCCTCCTGATAGCATATTCCAACAGGATAACGATCCAATGCACTCAAGTCGCTTAGCTCGAAACTTTTTAAGCGATAATGATGTCAATGTTTTGCATTGGCCATCACAGTCTCCCGATCGAAAACCCCATAGAAAATCTATGGGAGCTATTAGATCGGGAAGTTAAGACGAAACATCCGTCAAATAAGAGGCAATTAGAAGAAATTTTGAAAAGTGAATGGGAGAAAATATCCATTAACACATTAATAGCTTTAGTCGACTTTATGCCTTCTAGGTTGCAAGAAGTCATAAAAAATAAGGGCTACGCCACTAAATATTAATTTTAAGATTTTTTTTTTGTAAGAATTACTATTTAATTTAAATAAACACATTAAAATGTATGCTGTTGCATTTTTATTGCTCGCATGAAATTCGCACTCTTTTTAATAAATGACAAAATAATTAATTAATATTAATTAATTAAAAATATTTACATAATGTTATTGATAATAGGTATCTATAACTGTAGGGATTAATAACCCAAAGAAATATTTTGAACTGGTCACCATTTTTTTAAAATTATCGCACTTAAAGATCATTTTACCCAACGTTGCATTTTTTGGGCTCGCTACTGTACCTCGCATAATGCCATTAAATTCAAATCACATCACATCACAACAACATACGTTTCTTATTCTTATTCTTTTCTGTTCAGTTCTCTTTCTTTTTCGTTTTGTTTTGTATGAACAAATTTGTTGCAACAACATTGCTATACTTAAACATACAAAGACTTTAACAATCTGTTGAGTATGGATGTGTGCGATTCAAACATTCTGCCAGCCGTACTGTATGTTGGCAAACTTTGTTTGTAAAGAAGCGTAACAAAAAACCTGCGATTTTTTTCTGTTTTTCGTTTAAATTGTTTTGCATAAAAATCCAATTAAACTTGAAATGACATAAAGCTGTGGACGAAAAAAAATTCTTTCCTTTTTTTTGTTCTTTTTTGCTGTTACAACAGCAACAACAACAATGCCAGTACAATAGCACTAGATTTCGAGAAAAACCTGAAAAAAAAAACAATTTTTTCCAAACGTTTTCCGCTGTCTAAAAGCACTTGTAAAGCAATGGCAACTACTACAAAAAAAAAAATGCCACGGCATACCAAACTGTGACAAGCCATGCCAAGCCAAGCCAAGCCCTGTCCCAGCCAAGGCAAGGTCATAAATTTTAGTTGGTAATGCTAATTATGTCTAGAAGCCCTGCTACTAAAATGTAGAAATGTGTTCATGTGTGTGTTTGCATTTATAATAAGCATACAAATAAACATCAGCTTGTTTGTAGTTTTAATAGCCGCCTTTTTTTATGACAACCTTTTTTCTCTCTCTTTCTCTCTTTCTCTCCCCTTCATTTTTATTTGTTTATTGTTGGCCGCTTTTTTTCACTTCAATGTTGTCGTCCTTTATGTATGGGGCATGAATAATGAAATGTTTTAAGTTTTTAAGTTTTGTGGTTTAAAATAAAACCACCACTTGAAATTAAATAAAAATACAAACAACAACAAAAAAACTTTCGAAAAAAGAAATTAAAACAATATATGCGCAGTTATTTTTTAAGTGGAGTTAAAAATTTTAAATTTTGATTACAAACATGTGCTACTGTGTTTACATTAAGTAACTTTGTAAACAACATTTCGTGAAATGATGATATAACAGTCGACTCATTCGGTAGTTTCCCTTATTCAGCGAAAATAATGAACATGAATACACAAACTTGGGAAGCTTTAGATGTAACCAGTAGACCTTACAAGTGTTACGCAACTATACTTAGTAATTAAATAAAATGGAGTAATTTGGAAGCTCCACACTCTTCTAAGATAGACAATTTTGTGTTATACAATCTTGGAAGAAGGGATAGCAACTCATTCCTATCATGACTTTCTCTTTCAATGTTTAAAAATCTAGATCAACGATCAAATGAATATCAAATATTGTAGACATCCTGGAAGAGAAGACATAGAGCAAACTTCCCTAATAAAAATAAGAACTAGATTTCAAGATAGAACAGCACTTTAGTAAAATTGTCAGAAAAATTGTAAGAAAATTGTAAGAAAAATTGACAGAAAATGTGACAGAAAAATATCATCATATTTATGTAGGTTAGAAAACTTATTGAAAATAATTGCTTGTAAAATTGTCAGCAAAATGGACAGAAAAATTGTTAAGAAATTATAAAAAAATTTTTCAAAAATATTTTAAAAAAAGATTGTCAGAGAAATTGTCTCAAAAAATAAATTCTAAAAAAAAGTCAAAAAATTTTTAGAAATTTTGTCAATTTTCAGAAAACTTATCAGAGTAATTGTTAGAAATATTGTCAGAAAAATTTATAAGAAATTGTAAAAAAATATAAAAAATTTTTGAAAATTTATAGAAAAATTGTTAGACAAATTGTCAGAAGAATTGTCAGGACAAGAAAGAAAAATCGTTAGAAGGGTTAACAGAAAAATATCAAAAATTTTCAGAAAAATTCTCGAAAATATTTAAACTAATTATAACAAAAATTGTTAGAAATATTGTCAGAAAATTTGATAAAAAAATTGTAAAAAGAAATAGAAAATTGTTAAAAATTTATAGAAAAATTGTCAGTAAAGTTGGCAGAAAAATTGTCAAAAAAAATTTTCTAAAAGAAGTCAAAAAATTATTAGAAATTTTGTCAATTTTCAGAAAACTTATCAGAGTAATTGTTAGAAATATTGTCAGAAAAATTAATAAAAAAAATTAAAAAAAAAAATTGAAAATTGTTAAAAATTTATAGAAAAGTTGTCAGTAAAATTGGAAGAAAAATTTTCAGGATATTTGCTAGAAAAAATTTTAGAAAAATTGTTAGAAAAATTGTCAGTAACATTGTTTGAAAAATTGTTAAAAAAAATTGTCCGAAGAATTGTCAGAAAAATATCAAAAGTTGTAAGAAAATTTATAGGAAAAATTGTTCCAAATTTTGTCAGAAAAATGTCAGGAATATAGTCAGAAAAGTTCTCGGAAATATTTAAAATAATTATAACAAGAATTTTCAGAAAAATTATCAGAAAAATTGTAAGAAAAATTGTCAGAAAACCTGACAGAAAAATATCGTCCTGTTTATGTATGTTAGAAAACTTATTGAAAATAATTGCTTGTAAAATTGTTAAGAAATTATAAGAAAATTTGTCAAAAATTTTGTAAAAAGAATTGTCAGAGAAATTGTCAAAAAAAAAATTTCTAAAAAAAGTCAAAAAATTCTTCGAAATTTTGTCAATTTTCAGAAATCTTATCAGAGTAATTGTTAGAAATATTGTCAGAAAAATTGATAAAAAAAAGTTTAAAAAAAAAAATTTTTAAATTGTTAAAAATTTACAGAAAAATTGTCAGAAGAATTGCCAGGACAAGAAAGAAAAATCGTCAGAAGGGTTATCAGAAAAATATCAAGAAATGTCAAGAAAATTCTCCGAAATATTTAAAATAATTATTTCAAAAATTGTCAGAAAAATTGTCAGAAAAGTTGTCAGAAAAATTGTCAAAGAAAGAATTCTAAAAAAAGTCAAAAAATGATTAGTAATTTTGCCAATTTTCAGAAAACTTATCAGACTAATTGTTAGAAATATTGTCAGAAAAATTGATAAAAAAAATTAAAAAAAAAATAGAAAATTGTTAAAAATTTATAGAAAAGTTGTCAGTAAAATTGGCAGAAAAATTGTAAGAAAAATTGTCAAAAGAATTGTCAGGACAAAAAAGAAAAATCGTCAGAATGGTTGTCAGAAAAATATCAAAAGTTGTAAGAAAATTTATAGGAAAAATTTTTAGAAATTTTGTCAGAAAAAATTTCAGGAATATTGTCAGAAAAATTCTCGGAAATATTTAAAATAATTATAACAAGAATTGTCAAAAAAGTGTCAGAAAAATGTTCAGAAAAAATGTAAGAAAAATTGTAAGAAAAATTGACAGAAATTGTGGCAGAAAAATATCATCATATTCAGAGAAATATCAAAAATTGTCAGATAAATTCTCGGAAGTATTTAAAATAATTAGAAGAAAAACTTTCAGAAAAATTGTCAAAAAATTGTTAAAAAATTCGCAATAAAATTGTCAGAAAGATTGTCAAAAAATTGTTAAAAAATTCCTAATAAAACTAGCAATAAAATTGTCAGAAAATTGTTAAAAATTTGCAAACAAAATTGTAAGAAAAATTTTCAAAATGTTGTTTAAAAATTGCAAATGAAATTGTCAGAAAAATTGTCAGAAAATTTTTAAAAAATTGCCAATAAAATAGTCAAAAAAATTGTCAACAAAATTGTTAAAAATTTGGAAATAAAATTTTCAGAAATATTGTAAAAAAAATTGTTAAAAAAAATTGCCATTAAAATTGTCATGAAAATCGTCAGAAAAATTGTCAAAAAATTGTCAAAAAATTGTTAAAAATTTGAAAATAAAATTTTCAGAAATATTGTAAAAAAAAAATTGTTAAAAAAATTTGCCAATAAAATTGTCATGAAAATCGTCAGAAAAATTGTTAAAAATTTGGAAATAAAATTCTCAGAAAAATTGTAGAAAAAAAAATTGCCAGAAAAATTGTCAGAGAACTTTGGAAAATATTTAGAGAAATTCTTTTTCTGTGGTATGCTTCGTCTGCTTTATTCTCCAATGTGTTCCGCAACATGCTAAATTATAAAAGCTACGAATATGTCGTAACCATTATCAATTTCCCCTTAAACTATGCTTTTATATTTATCATCAATCTGCTAAGCATTACTATTGCATCGACCACCACGACGTATGTTTATTATTTAAATATTCAAACCACAAACCAAAGTATTACTCATACGCCAGCAGTTCTTTGCAGTTGTTTTAAAAAGAAGAAATAAGAAGAAAATAAATCGAATAAATAATTTGAATAAAAATGCTTAAAATTATGAGTTTAAAAAAAATAAATTTTCCTTGATTTTATTGATTATTTTTGTTTATTCTGCTGTGGAATTCCTTTTGATTTGAGGTCATTTGCCTTTGATTTGTGTAATAGAAAGAAAATAATTATCTTTTCTTATTTTGTTGCGTTCTATACAATTATTTTGTAATTCAAGAAATTAAATTCGAAAAATCTAATTTAAAGGTTATGGCATGCAAATATGAAAGTAAAATATAGAAAAAATATAGAAATCTTTAATTAAAAATAAAATGTCAACAAATTTGTTCTTAGGAAAAAAATGAAAATCAAAGGAAATCCTTAAACAAATATTTGAAAATTATTTAGAATGCCACACAGATTATATATTTTATTTATTTTTGTTTTATTTTTTCTATTAAAATATGGAAATTATTATATAAATATTCGAATATTCCGATATTCTAAAAATTCTTATTAATAATTTTGTAAACAATTCCAATTCAAAAGGTTAGAGTGGTCATTTATAAGATTTAAACAAATGAATGAACAAATAATTAAAGAAATGCTATGTACTCGTATGTATGTATGAAATAAATGAAATCAATCTGAATCAATACATAAGGGATTGAATGAATGAATGCATGAGTGCTAAAATATGATACCAAATAAATAAATGTGGGCTTCTACAAAATGACAGACAACTAAACGAACAAATAACAGCAGTGATATGGATTGTCTTGTTATTTTGTAACCGGATTTAGATGGAGTCTCAAAATTATACAATTTGTTTCGAAATTATTTCCATAAACATCCATCACCCTACCTATCATATATCTTGTATTAAGAAAGACTTTTAATATGCCTTAGAGGTTTATACAATGATTGTAGATTAAGGCAGAAGTGTTAAAATGAACTTTAAAGTGATAAAAATTTGAATTCGTTGTCTTATATTATCACAACGAAATTCTGAATTGTTTTAGCAAATTTTTCTTACTTCCCTGCCTGCTCGCTAATCGCTCTTAATGGTTTTTATTTCTTATACTAGTAAGGTTTAGCATTTCACTATGCAATGCTCGAATGAACGAACTTAATCCATGCAATCGGGGGAAAAGTCTTGCACGAATCACATCCATTTCGGAGCAATTATTCCCGATTCAAAATCGGGGGGAAAAAATTTCATGATCTGGGCATTACCCCACCAAATCGGATTCCAAAAGCACAGATTGAAGGAAATATTGCTGGTGTTTAAGCAGCATTGCAATCGCCGTAGTCTACTAGGCAGTGTGTTGGCTTATTAGGCGTAAGGCCCGAGTTCAAATCCCAGGTCAGCAGATATCTGGTAAAAACTCTAAGACAAAAATAAAATTGCCATTAAAAGCTTCTCAAAAATCTGTCGTTCGGAGGCGACTTTCGCCTATAGATCCCCCGCCACTCATGTATTAGCACACACAACATAAGTGGTGTGAGGAATTAGGTCGTAATCCTGCCTCAAGAGTTGAAATGACCAACTAGGTATGTACGTATATATGTATAGGCCATTGTCTATGAATATCTTAACCCTTTTACCTAAGGACTTTTATATACTCCGAAGGTATACACTCAGGTTTTAGAAGGTCTTTGCCGTAATTGGTGAGATTCTCTTATTTTGTCTGAGATACTGGTGCGCTTTTTACGCTGTAGTTATAGTATATAGTAGGGATAGCTGCTTAGCTTACATTCTAACGTGAATCTGTATTGTTTTGTGTATTCCATGCGGAAGTCTTTACGATTACGAAGGCAGTGGAGCTAGCTTGGGAATGGAGTACGCCTAGGGCTATGGTGACAATCTAGGCGACTAGCAAAACCTGGACACTATATTAGTTCGAGATTTTAGTATCACTCTGCAGAAAGTCCCATACGATGCTTCTGTCCTGGAATAGAGTAAGTGCCGTGCTCCTTTCATGATGAAAGAGAGAATGAGGCTTAAAATGAGCCAACAAAAGAAGCCCCAATGGAGCTGTCCAGTCTACTCTGGGCGACTTCTATAGGCTGATGGATCAAATGTATGAATGAATAAGGAGACGTATGTAGTGACGATATGGTAGATATTTCCGAATATGGTAACTTGTAAGACCCAGATTCAGCCATTTTTAAAACAAAATTGATGCTGAAATGTATTAAGAGCTTATTAGGTTTGTTGCGGGCTACTGAGCCTTATGGGCAACGACTGGAAGGTAAAGCAGGAGCATCTCATCTTTCGTCAGTGTTTCGTGGTAATGTTTTGACGACAAAAGACGGGGACCTTGTTTTTGCCCACACCCTATCAGTTGCTGGTAAGACAAGTCGATCTTTTGACTCGACTATCGCTGAGAATATAAATAAATCACAAGTTGTCCCCACTAGCCAGTAAAACGTTGGTAACTATGACTGGACAGACACCAGAGACCTCAGAATCACAATCATCCTGGGCGTTGGCCATTTGATTGTGCCTCTGACATCCCCCTTTGGTTGACTTTACTGACAGTGCCGGGGTAATACCAAGGACCAGTAGAAACCACTGTCATCCGGAGGGCATGCCGTTTGACTGTTGTTCTGACTCAACCCCTTGACTCTTTTGGCACTGCTACTTGAAGAACCGTTGGACAGACACCAGAGGCCTTAGAACCACAAGCATATTGGACGCAGGCCATTTGGGGAAGGACCAGTATATGGGATGCAAGAATTCTGTGTTTCTTCTGGGTTTGTAGATATTTGGAGGAGATGGATGTTCCTATTGCAATGCTCTAGCACGCAGACCAGAATACTTAAGGTGAATTGAGAGAATCTTTGAGAATTGTTCTTGATTTTCTGATGAGGCATTGTTCGTTAAGAAGAAGAACGAATGATTGGAAGAGAAGCATTTCATCTTTTAGCCGAATTTGTGGTAATAAATTAGAGCCAGAGTCTATTGAATATATTCTGAATCAATGATCTAACGAAGAATTAGCATTCTTGGAATGGGGGCTGTTAGCTTCAGTTAACAATTCTGAACTAGTTTTTCTCTATTTATCTCTCTCTCTCTCGCTTCCTTACGTTCTACACTTTTGAGTACTTCAATCTTCCATGAAGTTGCCTAGTAGTCTAGTAGGTAGTGTGTTGGCTTTGTAGACGTAAGGTCACGGTCAGACATCACAACGATAATATGAAATAAAAAAAAATATTGCTTGGGTGACTTACATAATTGGCCACTACAACCCTTCAGTCAGGATTACGACCTAGTTTCTCACACCACTTATGTTGTGGGCGTTAATTTTATACATGAGTGGTGGGACCTACAGTTTAAAGTCGACTCCGAACGACAGATTTTTGAGAAGCTTTTCATGGCAATTTTTACTCTTAGAGTCTTTGCCACAAATCTGCTGAGAGGAAGTCGCTGAAGAAATATTTTTCGTTTTGATGTCTGACCTGGAATTCGAACCCGGGCCGTTCGTTTAATAAGCCAACACACTACCTACTAGACCACGGCGACATTGATTTTAAACAGTAGATTCCACTAATCATAGATAAAATTAACACACACAATAGAGGTGGTGTAAAAAGCTAGGTTATCATGACCAATTATATGTAAGTGTGTGTGTGTATGTGTACGTTTATGTATGCATGTGTATGTGTGTATTTCATATTCACATTGCATTCAAGTTTTTAATCGCTGGTTTTGGTGTGACTTTCTTTTCCTTACCCAACATAGCCTGGCCTTCATATACTTTGTAAAAGCTCTTTGTAGATTTCTCATCTTCTGTGATTTATTTCATTATTTGTGTGTAATTTAAAATTCGCCTACTTGCGGTTGCAATAATTTATTTATAAACGTTATATAGCCTTCATAAATAACATCACAAGATATTTCTATATGTCTGGGCGGATGGTTGGTTGGCTGGCTGGCTGGGTGGCTGGCCTGTCTTTTAATGGGAAAACTGACTGACTGATAATTGTCCTGTGATAATTCATTTTAATTGTATAATCAGGGCCTTAATAAAGTGATGAGACGTTAGTGGTGGTGACGGTAATGGTGATACTGATACAAATGCTGATGCTGGTGGTGATGGCTTAAAATGAGATTTTCATTTTGAAATTATTTTCATGCTAAAATGGAATACTTAATGATAATTGAAGTTGCCTTCACCAAATGCTGATGACAATAAATATGTTGATGAAATTAAACCTAAAAACTTATTCTCATCGTCATCATCATCATCATTATTATGAGTGTTCAACATTCTCATGAACAGCAACAGCATCAGCATCCAGCTTCATTATTATCACTTCGGTTGTGTACACAAAAATCTTTTTGAATTATTTACTTTGGTTTGTCATCATCGTCATCATAACCGGAGTGTGTCTGAGAATTGTTATGAAAATATTATTATTCAATGAGTGTATTTAAATAAGTCTAGTATAGTATGTTGGTCAAGTGGGTGCTCACACACAGAGATACGTTTACCAAAAATCAGAATATTTTTGTTGGCATTAGTTTCATCTCTCTTTCTGCCCCTCTTTCTGTCTCTCTGTGCTGTTTTTGTTTGCCTTCTTAACCCAATTAAGGTCAGAGCATATTGTTAGTATTTCTCTTAAGCCCAGCCATCACTTATACATTCAAAATCTAGTTAAACTTTCGTTAAATAATTAAAAAATATTTTTCCTCATTTCTTAGAGAACTGAAATGTGTATGCATACATTGCTTATTAGAGGCATAGGGCAGGGGTATGAGAAAGGAAATTTAAATTTAAATTAATTCCTGCAATGTCCTTTTACTATGTAGGTTGTCTACTTGCATTAGCCTGGAGACTTATACATACATTGGCTTGCCTTCAGTTGACTTGGCTTGGCTTGCCTTCACTTGGCTTGGCTTTGGGCTGTTGAATAGACACTCATTGTCTCACACACACTATCATAGCAAGTGAGGAAATTTTATTTAAACGTGCAGAAATAAATATAAATTTTCTTGTCGTTGATTTCTATTTATTTTCACTTGTTTTTTTTCTTTCTCTTTCTTCCATTTTCCTTTTTTGGCAAATGACCAGCTTTTCAAGAGTATCTAAATGACATTCGGTAACAACTCGAAATGTTTATGGTCTTCCAGATAATGATGATATCGGTTACATTGCCAGTGTTTGGCAGGCAACACAAAACATAAAACGGAGACTGACAATTAGACAGATAGTCAGTTAGTTAGATAGTGCAGAGCAGCTTGATTACAACCCAGAAATAAAGTTTCTTTTACATGGAAATGAAAATGGAAATGAAAATGAAATGAAGACATGAATTTCTTTAAAAAATAATTCAGCAAAAGGAAGGAAAGTATGTATGCAAAAGGGTGATTTTTTAGCTATTATCTTTTTAGCAACACTGGTTTAAACAGCTTACGCACGTTTCGTGTTTTGTTTCACTGTCAAACGTCTTCAGTTTGGTCTATAATTAAACCATGAATCGTCTTACAAACGAACAACGCTTCCAAATCATTGAATTTTATTATCAAAATGCGTGCCTTGTTAAGAAAGTTCAGCGTGTGCTTCTTCCATTTTATGGTCAGTTTAGTTGAACCACTGAAGCGGCTATTCGGGTTATTGTGACTAAATTTCCCACCAAATATCCATTGTTGGACATTAAACCACCAACATGCCTACGTAGAGTGCGAACTGAAGAAAATAACGCAGCTGTATCGGCCAGTGTTAATGATGACCATCAATTATCGATTCGTCACCGTTCGTCGCAATTGGGCCCTGTTACTCAACAACGTGGAAAATTTTGCAGAAGGATTTAGGTTGTAAAGCCTTTCAAACTACAGCTGATGCAAGAATTAGAGTCGAACGACCAACCGCAACGCAGAATTTTTGGTGAATGGACTCTTGGAAAGTTGGCCGAAGATCCACTTCCTTATCGAAAAATTGTGTTCAGCAACGAAGCTTTTTTTGGGCTCAATGTATACGTAACTAAGCAGAATTGTCGATTTTGGAGTGAAGATCAGCCAGAAGCATTGCGCGAAAGCTACCAATGTATCCACAAAAAAAGTCTCAGTTTGGTGGCATCATTGGACCGTATTTCCACTTCCTTATCATAAAAATTGTGTTCAGCGGCGAAGCTCATTTTTGGCTCAATAGATACGTAAGTAAGCAGAATTGTCGATTTCGGAGTGAAGATCAGCCAGAAGGATTGTAAAAGCTTCCAATGAATCCAGAAAAAGTCACAGTTTAATGCGGTTTATAGGCTGGTGGCACCATTGGACCGCACTTCTTCAAAAATGCTGCGAATCGTAACGTAACTGTGAATGGTAAGCGCTAGATGAGAGATGATATCCAACTTTTGTTTGCCCAAAATGCAAGAGCTTGACTTGCATGATATGTGGTTTCAACGAGATGGTACCACATGCCAAATAGCACGCGTAACAATGGACTTATTGAGAGGGGAGTTCGGTGAACATTTTATTTCACATTAGGGACCAGTCAATTGGCTGCCTAAATCGTGCGATTTAACGCCTTTAGACTATTTTTTATAGGGCTATGTTAAATTTCATATCTGTACAGGCAAGGCCGCTTCAATTGACGCATTAGAAGACAACATTAAAGCATTTCTTCGTAAGATACCGGCCGAAATGTTGGAAAGAGTATGGCAAAATTAAACTAAACGGGTGGACCATTTGAGGCTCAATCGCGGTCAACATTTGCATGAAATAATCTTCAAACATTAAATTATATGGACCGTATTAGCAATTCAAATAAATATTTCATGAATTTTCTGAATTTTAGGTGTTTTTTTTATGAAAAATTTTCCTACGGCTCTTAAAAAATCACCCATTATATGATAAACTGAATTGAGATTTTATTTCTCGGAAATCAAAAAAGTATTTGCATTCCCATATTGCTAGAAGTTGCTGTCAAACCAAAAGTTTGAAGTTCCCATTAACTTGTGAATACTTTTTAATAAAAATATTCCTTAAATGAAATGGAGTATCAGGAATGGTTTCTCCTTTAAACCAATACGGAATAAGGAAAACAATTGTTCTTTTTTATTAATTGAAGTCGCCGTTGTCTAGTAGGTTGTCTGTTGAGTTATTACACTAGTGCGTCTCGCTTCAAACCTCTGGTCAGATTAGGTTGAGTCGGAGTGTGAGCTCTGTTACCACAAAGCTCACTTGAGCACGCATAGTGGCCCGTTGTGACGCTACGGGTAAACGCAGTTTCTGTACTGATCAAGTTCCACCAAAAGCAGGAAAGAGGAAGAAATTGGCCAGCGTATGGGCTGCACAAACCTCTGGTTGGACTGGATCTCCATGAAATAAGACCACCTCTTCACAGATCTCTGTTAAAAACTCTGAGAGAGAGAGTTAAGAAATAAAATTGTCATGTAAAGTTTGTCCAAAATCTGTTGCTCAGAATCGACATTAAACTGTAGGACCCGCTACGAAGAGATAAAATTAATTTACACAACATAAGTGGTGTGACAAGTTAGTGTCAAGGCTTGTATTGACCAATTGTGTATGTATGTGTGCCATATTCATAATCTTAAACATTTTTTCTTGCGAAACTTTAATACCATAAGCCGTAATCATCCTTACATTCAGAGCTTGTCAGTTTACAAGATATTTTAGGGCTTATAACGAAGCCAAATCATTAAGATGCCCCTTTGGATGGATGGTATTCAACAACATGTGCGAATAATAAAATAGTAGGGCACGAAACGAATCTTCAGTGATGAAATCTACTGCTGGATGAATGAATACATAATTAAACAAAATTGTTGGATTTGGAACGATACCAAATCCCCCAGATATTCAAACTGTGTTCACTACATCATGAGAATATCACAGGCTGGTAGGGGTTTTGAGATGGTGATCTCAACAAAAAAGTCGCGGTAGTCTAGTAGGTAGTATGTTGGCTTATTAGACACAAAGCCAGGGTTCGAGCCCCAGGTCAGACATCAAAATCAAATACAAGAAGTATTTCCTCTCAGCAGATCTTTTGGCAAAAACTCTGAGAGTAAATAAAATTGCCATGAAAAGTTTCTCAAAAAAAAAATCTATCGTTCGGAGTCGACTTTAAACTGTCGCACTAGACCGAAGATCTTACGTAGGACTTTTCTTTCGAATACTCTCAAGGCTGCTGTATTAGTGCTTAAGAGGGTCCATGTATCTGCGCTATAAAGCAGAAGAAGATGAACATGCAAGCAGTTATCGATAAATGTAGAAAAGAAAAAACGATAAGAAATGAAAAGATCAGTCAATTGGTCGAGCTATGTTAAGTCATACGGCATAGCAGTTCTTAATAGTTTTGTATTGACAGTTATTTACAAAGACTAGATGACCCGTGCGAATATTTCGCACCGTTAGTTGTCATTTTTGTAACATGAAATGAAAATAAATAATAGAAATTTTATTAAAATTATAAAAATGTTTGACACCATAATATATTATACATATTTACATACATACATGCATACATATGTTTAAATGCTTTTATAATGCTTCTTTGAATACAATGTTAGAGGTCATGACATGATCATCGTTAACTTTTTGCCCATACGAATCCTTAATACAAACTAAAATATCTTTAAACGTACGCACTCGAGAAAAATCCACGTATAACTGCCCATGTGAAAACAGCGGTTCTAGTAAATAGAATCTTCCCTTTTGAAGGGTTTGACCTTGTGCTTTGTTTATCGTCATAGCAAAAGCAACTTTCACAGGGAATTGTTTTCATGTCATTTGGAAAGGCACAGTTAGATCCGAAAGTGTAAGTTTGATTCGGGGTATGAGTACAGTTTTATCGGTATGAATAATTTTTGCTGATATGATGTGCTCTCCCAAGTTTGTTACGATTAGCCTGGTACCATTTATTAACCCCTGTTTAGCATTAAGATTTCTGATTAACATTATAATTGCATTTGTCTTTTCAAATGCACGTTACTTATATTCTTACATTGCACGTTATTTTTATTCTTATTTTTCTTAAAACTTTTACAACTTTATATATTATTATGTGGAATAGCATTATAATTAAGTGACCCTGTTCATCGCTCTTGATCTAACAACTACTGCAAAGTATTGCCAAAACAGCTTTTTACAACTTAATATACATATTATATGTAACTGACTTAGTAATAAATGGCATTATACTAAATAGCGGTATTGCCAGAATGGATTTTCATACGTACTATATTATGTAGAACTGCATTACTATTAAGCGACTCTGTATTACCACACTTGAACAAAAACATATAATCATAATGACAACAGTATTATTATGCAGTTCTATATAAAATATAATTTTTATCAATGAAAATATTAATTTTTCAATTTCTAATTATTTTTTGCCATTAGTGTTAGATATAAGCTTTAAAATGAGATATCATTCATTAAATTTGATGCGGTGGTATGGGAGACATTTGCAACCGACAAAAAAAGTGCTTTAGAAATAACATATATGATATTAGCGATGTAAGAAATATTTTCAACCAAAAAATAGTGTTATTTGTACGGCCCTTTACAGCCTACCTTGTCGATAATCAAAAATTTTCATTAAATTATCACACACATTAATTGTTTACACTACGATAAGCTTGTGGTACGTTTTTTTTGTATTCATTAAATAAAAAAATAAAAAAATTAAAATAAAACAGAACAGAAAATTTAATTATTTCATCATTGAACTGCTCAATATGTTGTTGACATCTCATTAAGTGTTGACAAATACACAAGAGCAACATTAACAGCAGCAACCGAAACAGAGCAACAGCAAAAAAACCCAGAAAAAAAGAGGCCAACAATGATGAGAAGGACAACCACGCAGCAATAAAGGTAGGGCAGATGAGTAAAGAAAAAAAGCGAAAAAAAATCAACAGAAAATATGAATTAAAAACCAGTGAAGAATAAAAATTCCAGTTTTTTTTAATTTATTTTTTTCAAATTAAAACACACACACACACACACAGCCGCTCTTGTTGACTTACATTAAAGGTCAAATTTGTTAAAATCAACGAGAATATTAAATAAAAGCGAAATAAATCTGAAAAATATTTTGCAAAAAAAAAACACACAAAAAAGAATATGAGAAGTACAGAGAGCGACAGTAGAGAAAAAAAATTATAAAAATAACCTCTCCCTGAACAATTAAAAGCCCGTTTTTGTTAACTGTCTTTAGCGGACGGGGGGCGGGGGAATAAAAATAAAACGAAACTTGACTATAAAAGTGTTGGTAAAAATTGAGTAAATCTCAGCACAATATAATGAAATTAACACACTCAAAACTCAATGAGTGAAGGTTGATGGCGAAACATTTTTTTTTTAAGCTGATTTCATCAGAAAAAAACACAACGAATGATAAAAAAAAGAAATTCGAAAATTTAAATGAAATGAAATAAGAGCGAATTAATGTATGAGGGAGGGTAGAGAGACAGACAAACAGAAATCTGTTTAAATATAAAATGTTAATGAAAAAACCGGGGGGTGGGGGGTGTGGTTGAAAAAAAGCCAGAGAAACTGAAAATTATACGCAAATGAACGAAATGAACAGCAAATTTAATGAACAAGTCAAGAATGCCAAAAGAAAAAAAAACATTGTCGATATTAATGTATGAGTACTCAAAAAAATACATTTAATTACACACCCTCCTAGCTAAAGGGTGATTTTTTAAGAGCTATTGGAAAATTTTTCAAAAAACACATAAAATTCAGAAAAATTCATGAAATCTTTATTTGAATCGATAGTACGGTCCATATAATTTAATGTTTGAAGATTATTTCATGCAAATAATGAACATGACCTGAAATGCTCCATCCACTTAGTTCAATTTTGACATACTCTTTCCAACATTTCGGCCGGTATCTCACGAATAAATGGTTCAATCTCGTTTTCCAATGCGCCAATTCCATTTCATTTAAGGAATATTTTCATTAAAAAGTATTCACAAGTTAATGGGAACTTCAAACTTTTGGTTTGACAGCAACTTCTAGCAATATGAGAATGCAAATACCTTTTAGATTTCCGAGAAATAAAATCTCAATTCAGTTTATCATTTAACGGGTGATTTTTTAAGAGCCGTAGGAAAATTTTTCAAAAAAAACACCTAAAATTCAGAAAAATTCATGAAATCTTTATTAGAATCGATAGTACGGTCCATATAATTTAATGTTTGAAGACTATTTCATGCAAATATTGACCGCAATTGAGCCTCAAATGGTCCATCCAGCTTAGTTCAATTTTGGCATACTCTTACCAACATTTCGGCCGGTATCTCACGAATAAATGCTTCAATGTTGTCTTCCAATGTGTCAATTGAAGCGAGCTTGTCTGTATAGACATGAGCTTTAACATAGCCCCACAAAAAATAGTCTAAAGGCGTTAAATCGCACGATCTAGGAGCCAATTGACCGGTCCCGAACGTGAAATAAAATGTTCACCGAACTCGCCTCTCAATAAGTCCATTGTTACGCGTGCTGTGTGGCATGTGGCACCATCTTGTTGAAACCACATGGCATGCAAGTCAAGCTCTTGGATTTTGGGCAAAAAAAAAGTAGGATATCATCTCACGGTAGCGTTCACCATTCACAGTTACGTTACGATTCGCAGCATTTTTGAAGAAGAACGGTCCAATGGTGCCATCAGCCCATAAACCGCATTAAACTGTGACTTTTTCTGGATTCATTGGAAGCTTTTACAATTCTTCTGGCAGATCCTCAGTCCAAAATCGACAATTCTGTTTACTTACGAATCCATTGAGCCAAAAAGAAGCTTCGTTTCTGAACAAAATTTTTATGATAAAGAAGTGGAAATACGGTCCAATGATCACCAAATTGTGACTCTTTTTGGATTCATTGGAAGCTTTTACAATTCTTCTGGCAGATCCTCACTCCAAAATCGACAATTCTGCTTACTTACGTATCCATTGAGCCCATAAAGAGCTTCGTTGCTGAACACAATTTTTCGATAAGAAAGCGGATCTACGGCCAACTTTCCAAGAGTCCATTCACCAAAAATTCTGCGTTGCGGTTGGTCGTTCAGCTTCAATTCTTGCACCACCTGTAGTTTGAAAGGCTTTACACCTAAATCCTTCCGCAAAATTGTCCATGTTGTTGAGTAACAGACGTCCAATTGCTGCGAACGGCAAAGAATTGATAATTGATGGTCATCATTAACACTGGCCGATACAGCTGCAATATTTTCTTCAGTTCGCACTCTACGTAAGCGTGCTGGTGGTTTAAGGTCCAACAATGGAAATTTGATGCGAAATTTCGTCACAATACCCGAATAGCCCCTTTAGTGGGTCGATCAAAACTGACCATAAAATGAAAGAAGCACGCGATGAACTTTCTTAACAAAGCACGCATTTTGATAATAAAATTCAATGATTTGCTAGCGTTGTTCGTTTGTAAGACGATTTATGATTGATTACAGACCAAACTGAAGATGTTTGACAGTGAAACAAAACACGAAAAGTGCTTAAGCTGTTTAAGCCAGTGTTGCCAAAAAGATAATATCTAAAAAATCACCCGTTATATGAGTGTATATATAAAATCTACTTGTTTGTTCCAGAACAGTATCGACCATAAGATACCTGAAACCAGCGTTGAGAGATGCTGGCTGTTTACTTACTTTTACTTACTTTTCTTCCAGTTATACTCACATACATGAACGCTCATTACAACCCTTCAGCCAGGATTACAACCTAGCTTTTCACAACACCTACGTATATTGGATGTAGGTTAATTTAATATAATGAGTAGCGCGATTTAGGTTTAAAGTCTACTCTGAATGACAGACTTTTTGAAGAAAATGTTCATGGAAATTTTTTGTATTTTTTCTCAGTGTTTTTGAGGGAAATCGCCGATGAAATATTTTTTAAGATTTCGTTTAGTGGTAGATGTTTAAGCTGGGGTTGGAACCATGGCCTCACATCTAATAAGCCAACACACCACCTGTGCTAGACTATAGCGACTTTAACTTCTATCTCCATTAAGTTATCGGAGGCAAAACATCAGATATTGTCCGTCTGCACATTTAGAAGGTAGAATATCTTCGAAAAATTATGCAAATCTTTTGGCCAACGACAGATTGTGAGTACAATTAAATCAGCAATCTTTTGTCTTGGATAATATTTTCTTACTTCCCTACTTAATTGGCCATTAACAACCCGATTAATGGATGTCGACATGCCATAACACATACTTCTAGGAGCCTCTGATTCTTTTGCGTTTACGTCAGTTGGTCACACCAATCGATGACAAGGCTTTCTCGATTTGGTTCTTGCAACGTAAACAAGGTCGTCCTCTTCGACGACTTGCGTAGATCCCCGCTTCAAATACCCAACTCGCTGGAACATCCTCCACCATATGAACGACAAGGCCGAACTAGCGCAGCCGCTGGATGTTAATACTCTTTATAAAGTCTTGGTCGTTGAGGAGCTCATATAGCTTACTGTTAGATCGGATGTAGAAATCATCGGCAACTCTCACTAGACTGAAAATCTTACGTAAGACTTTTCTTTCGAAGACTTTCCAAAGCTGCTGCATCAGTGTTTAATAGGGTCCGTGCCTTTGTGTCATAAAGAAATACGGAAAGGATGAGCTTCTTGCAGAGTATTAGTTCTATCGTACGAGAGAGGTCTGCGCTATTCAATTGCCTGTTGAAACTACAGAAGCACAGGTTGGCAACAGTATTCCTGCGCTTGATCTCCAGTCTGTTATAATTTTAGAATCAATTTTATTTTAGAAACCAAATTGCTTTTACACCGCTAGCAGAAAACTGTCTAGAGGCCAGGACAATAGCTCGGAAATTAAGAATTTCCAAAATGACTTCTGAAGGAACTGTAATGGTATTCGGATTCAGCCTTTAACAGCGCTCTGTTAATATGATGTGATGTGATATGCAGGCAAGTCGCCGTGGTCTAGTGGGTAGTGTGTTGGCTTATTAGACGAAAGGCCCGGGTTCGAATCCCAGGTCAGACATCAAAACGAAAAATATTTCTTCGGCGACTTCCTTCTCAGCAGATTTCTGGCAAAGACTCTGAGAGTAAAAATTGCCATGAAAAGCTTCTCAAAAATCTGTCGTTCGGAGTCGACATTAAACTGTAGGTCCCGCCGCTCATGTATAAAATTAACGCACACAACATAAGTGGTGTGAGAAGCTAGGTCGTAATCCTGACTGAAGGGTTGTAGTGGCCAATTATGTATGATATGCAGGCATTATTCAAAACTTTATCTGGAAACCAATTAACGATTGGGTGTCAGTAAATTATTTTAGGATCCAAAATAACACCAGGCAGGGATCAAAAATTGCTGCAATGACTTCTGATAGAACTGCTATGAAAAGGAAGTAGAAAAAGTCTCTCATCACTTGGAGAACTGAAGCATCTGGTTACACAGATGGGTACACTTGTAATACTCGGGATGTGAACTTATCTAGAGTTTTTATTATCTTCTGATTTGTATAAAATCTACAGCGTATTGGATTAAGAAAGCCAGGCCTATATACTTCAAAGTCCATTTCAAACAAATCCAATAAAACGAAATGAGAAAAGAATTTCTTCGGCGGCTTCTCCCAGCAGATTTCTGGTAAAAATTCGTCAAGGTTTGAAAACTTGTCCAAAAGTCTCTCGTTCGGAGCCGATTTTAAATTGTAGATCCCACTACTCATGTATACAATTAACACACACAATATATGTGGTGTGCTAAGCTAGGTTGTAATCCTGACTAAAGGGCTTTAGTAATTAATTTAGTAAACTAAGTAAGGCCAGCAACCATTAAGAATTACCATTTTACAAAGATGTTTTGATTTCAACTGCATTTCTTTGTAATTTTCGTGGTCAGTTGCTTTACCTCTACAAGCTTTCCTCGAGCCTTATCGAATTACAATTTTTGCTGTCCATTAATTAATATTTTCATGTTGCAATTATCCTATGTGTCCTTGTACTTGTACCCCAGTTTACCTTAATTCACAAGAAATCTTAAATTTGTATGGCGAAGCAGAGCGGGCTACATTGTCAAGTGTTCACTAAACTATCGTATATAAAACAAAAATATAAATTAATTAATGTCATGATGTCACACCAATTTCTTTACCTCTCCACCATTTTGTCTGTTTTTTTCTCGTGTTGTGTTTGTATGTGTGAATCCTTGATTTTTGTAACACTCTTGCCAATTAATGTCTTGATTATTTACATTCACTGCTGCATTGAATTGGTGTTAAATCATGGAAAACAAAAATAACAACAACAACAACAGCAACAATAATTATAATAAAATTTTAATAAATAAACAAACAAAAAACCAACAACATTTCATATGTAAATAAACATATTGAAGGGAAAACAACAACAACCGAACACTTTAATTAATTTAAAATTGTTAAAATGCGATTGCGAAGTGAAAACAGAATTAAAGGAGTTGATTTCTGAAATAATAATTTGAATAAAATTTTCATTGTATTGAATTCACATGTAATCAGGATTAATTAAAAGTTTAATTGTATTAATTAATATGAAAAGCAAGGATTTGTACTATATATGGGCCCTTAATAGACTCAAAAAAATGATAAGGTAAAGAAAGCAGGGCTGCTCTAGCCATTTCTATGATGTTTTCAATTGCAATTGGTCATGCATATGGGTGTACTTGGCGTTCTGTTGTTACTTTTTTATTTAAAATATGATAACGTAGTTTACAAATAAAATAGAAATTAATTTTGTGCTTAATTTTCACTAAAATTCTTTATTATTCGCACTTTTTTTTTTTTTTTGAATAAAAACCAACACTCAGGGGATGGCTCCTATTCATGCAGTGCATTGGGCTGGTTTAGGAAAATAGGTTACAGGAAGGAGGAAAGAGGGAGTAGTGTTTGTAGGCATTCGATTTAAATTCACCAATATCGTAATTGACGGGAAAAACCCTTTGCAGGAAGATCATTCCAAAAGCGAGCAGTGCGGGCAAAAAATGAATTCTCCCTGTAATGCATTGTGCGGTTCACTGGACAATTAACCACAAAAGGATATGCTCTGTGAGAAGCTCGAATACCACTTAAAAATATGTGGTTATCGGGAACCAAGCCCCTTATCTCTTGAGAACACCTCCCATTATAGTACCGATAGAACAATGAAACACAAATCTGTGTACCACTGTTCACAACTTGATGTAAACAACAACAATTGCTTTGTTTGTTATTCCGTTTTGCACTCTTTTGCATAAACAATAACAATTACTAGACAATTGTTTGACTGATCTTTGTAACGAAAATCTTTAAATCATAATCACATACCGCGTCTTCACACAAGACTGACTGATCTTTTACTGACGTAGTTGCTTGTTTTGCTTTGCTTTTTATATGGCAACGTAAACAGTCTGATGAATGTTCTTGAAGGCGAAAGTTTATGGCATTGCCACACCAATTATGTTGTGTATGTTAATTTTTTACATGAGAGGCGGTATCTCCGGTTAAATGTCGATTACGAACCACAGATTTTTTTGAGAAACATACATGGCAAATTTAATTTACCCTCAGAGTCTTAGACTTGCATAAACAATAAAAATAACTAGACAATTTTTCGACTGATCTTTGTAACGGACTACTTCAAACCATGATTACTTTCTTCAAACACATCGCGCCTTCACACAAGACTGACTGAACTATTACGGAAGACTAAGAGAATACGAATGCAAAACCTGTCGTAATATAAATTTGTTTTAATGCTTTTAAAAAATCTCTCGAGTCGTTGGGTCTTTGTGTAAGAAGTGCTAAAGCCTCCTCTTTTTCAATCTGATCTGTCTGAGCATTGCTGTGAATTTCTAATTGATATGGAATGCAGCTATGAAATCGTCATAGTCTAGTAGTTAGTGTGTAGGCTTACTAAACGAGAGGCCACGGTTCAAACCCCAAATCAGACATAAAAACGAAATTTTAAAATATATTTCTATGGCGACAGCTTCTCAGCAGTTTTCTGGCAAAAACTCTGAGAGTAAAATAACTGTAGGCCCTGGCACTTATGCATGAATGTAACACACACAACTGAAGTGGTGTAAGGAATTGGGAAGTAATTCTGAATTAAATGTTATAATGACCAATTATCTATGTCTATATGTAAGTTTGGAATCAAGGGGCCTGCAGAATCATTAAAATAGTAAGGGGGCACCATGTACGTACTTAAGCACTTGATGCTGATGAGTAAGGGTCGCAAATTCTTTCAGGCGAGCAATAAGAAATGAATTTAATATGGAGTACGATATACGATATAATATGGAGATGGTATACCACCATTAGACAAACTTGTCTTTGATTTTTTTACCTCACGGTAGAATTTTGAACCGACATTTCGGTCGCTTAAACTGAATTATTTCTAAGATTACATGAAATTGTTTATTCAGAGAGTTTCTCAGAGTGTTGTTATGAAGCTGGTCATTGTATTCTTTAAATGCTTGCTTTAAAATATCAAAGATTTCTATTTCCCTTTACAATACGCTACGTGAGAATCCCTATCCAATTATTAAGTGCCATCACACAGCCACAATACTTTTTATTATTTAAGTATTCAACACTTTAACTGAAGCCTCAACCTTTTTATTACAAATATTTTGATTTTTTTCAGATTCTGGTTTCCTTTTTTTTGTTTTTCTTGTTAACTTCAAATAAAATAAAAAATTTTCTTTTGTTGTACAAAAAGAAAAAATCACAATCAACTGCCAACGCAGTCATTCTAACCGCATGCATGACACAAAAAGTAATTTTCACTTTTGAATTTCATTTCCAATTTCCAAAGCCAATTGCAAAACATAAAAATGCGTTACTGACTGACTGGCTGACTGACTGACTGACGGTTAAAGTTTTTTAACATTCCGTTGACTTGAAAGAAGAAACCAAAGAGAATCAATTATTCATGGCAATTCGTGACTCGTTAATATAATAAACAAATAATTTACCACATACAGTGTGACACAGCGGCCTGTGAGGGGGGGAGATATGAAATAAAAAAACAACAACAATACCGATACTAATAATAAAAGTTTACCAATGAGGGTATTTACAATACAAGGGAAGCATTTTTAGTGAGGAAGTTAAAAAAATAAAAAAATGTTAAAATTTAACGATTTTGCGAACAGAAATCAAATCACAAATGTGTGCAGACAATAAAAATAAACCAAAAAAAGTCGTAAAATGAATGCACAGTTAGGTTTAATAGTTATAAAGTCAAGAGAGGCTTATGGCAAAAACGACATTAATTTGGTTCCAGAAGAAGCTTTGAATAATGCCTGAATTCAAGGCTCTCCATAGATTCATTAGCAGCTTGGGCTGGTTGAGAGGTGCTAGGGCTTCATAAGTGTAGTCGCACTCTCAACCTCTTTTGTTTTGTGTCTCCTTACCTGCATTCCTATATCCTCTATTTCCTTCCTCCCCTAAGAACAATGTACAATCGGTCAATTTCGACTTCCGGATACTGCGCTTGTCTTGACCGACAGGTGCACGTCCTCTAACCTAACCTAACCTATCATATCACACCATATTAACAGAGCGCTGTTAAAGGCTGAAACCGAATACTTCCTCTTCATTACAGTTCCTTCAAAAGTCATTGTGGAAATTATTAATTTCTGAGCTATTGTCCTGGCCACTAGAGAGTCTTCTGCTAGCGCTGTAATCGCAATTTGGTTTCTAAAATAATTTATAATCGTGAGGATGCTCAATCCTTAATCATTTCCACTTCCTAATACTTGTGAAAAAAAATCTAAAATGATGCCAGTCTGGAGATAAAGCGCGGGAACACGCTTGCCAACAAGTGCTACTAGGGTCTCAATAGGCAATTGAGGAGCACAAACCTCTTGCAGAAGATAAAACTAGTAATCTACAAGATGGTCATCCTTCACGTATTTCTTTATGACTCAAAGGCATGGACCCTATTAAGCACTGATGCAGCAGCCTTGAGAGTATTCGAGAAAAAAGTCCTGCTAATAATTTCGTTTCAGTGCTAGTTGCCGATCATTTCAGCATCCGATCCAACAGTAAGCTGTATGAGCTCCTAAACGCCATAGACATTGTGCAAAGTATTAACATAGAGCGACTGCCCTGGCTCTGCCTTGTCATTCGTCTGGAGGAGGATATTCCGGCGAGAGGGGCATTTGAAGCAGAGATCTGCAAAAGTCAGCGAAAAGGACGACCTTGTTTGCGTTGCAAGGACCAAATGGAAAAAGCCTTTTCATCTATTGGTGTGACTAACTGGTGTAAACGCACAAGAATCAGAGGCTTCTGGCAGTATGTGTTATGGCAGACCGAAATCAATTAATAGGGTTGTTAATGGCCAAGTCGCCGTAGTCTAGTGGGTAGTGTATTGGGTTATTAGACAAAAGGCCCGGGTTCGAATACCAGGTCAGACATCAAAACGAAAAATATTTCTTCGGCGACTTCCTCTCAGCAGATTTCTGGCAAAGACTCTGACAATAAAAAGTGCCATGAAAAGCTTCTCAAAAATCTATCGTTCGGAGTCGACTTTAAACTGTAGGTCCCGCCACATAAGTGGTGTGAGAAGCTAGGTCGTAATCCTGACTGAAGGATTGTAATGGCCAATTATGTATGTAATGGCCAATTAAGTAAGGAAGTGAGTAAATAGTATCCAGGACATTTTGCTGATTTAATTGTACCTACAATCTACCGTTGGCCAAAAGATTTGCATATTTTTTCGAAGATATTGTACCTTCTAAATGGGCGGAGGGGCAATATCTGATGTTTTGCATCCGATAACTTAATGGAGATAGAAGTTAAAGTCGCCATAGTCTAGCATAGGTGGTGTGTTGGCTTGTTAGACGTGAGAATATGCTTCTAAACCCAGGTCAAACATCTACCACTAAATGAAATCATAAGAAATATTGCTTTGGCGATTTCCCTCAAAAATACTAGGAAAAAATAAAAAAAAATTTCCATGAAAAGTTAGTCAAAAAGTCTGTCATTCGGAGTCGACTTTAAACTGTAGGTCCCACCACTCTTGTATAAAATTAACGCTCACAACAGAATACGTGTTTAGACACCACTGTAGACCTACGCAAATGGAAAACTTTACCTTTAACGAACCTGGGAAGATAACAATCCATATGAAATGTAAAACAATCAAATAATATTCAAGAATTTACTTCTTTGGATCTACACAATAGTAGTCATCGGAAAATACTCAGTGGGTGTTAGGCAAGCTAAGGAGGCTAGTATATCGTGATCGAAAAAAATTGAATAAATGGCTTCTACCTCCTTAAATGTCATTTGAATAAAGCAAACATATGCTCTAATTTTGTAAAATACTTTGCAATGGAACTAAGTAATGGAAGTGAAGCAACCTAGTGCTTAAATACACGTTTAAGAGAGCGAACATTCAGTACGATACTAATAGGTAAACTTTTCTGTTTTCATGGAAAAAATCCCGGATTTCCAACTGTGAATCTACGCTATTCAAGGATGTTTTCGGTTAGGGCCATAAGCCAGCTATGATATGACATGGAACTGTAACAGATCCATGAGCAATGATAGAAGCTTTCATGCCACTGATAGAATTTTTAAAATTGAGGCACATAACATTAGTGGTGTGAAAACCTGCTTTGTCATCCTGACTTAAGTGCTTTAATGACCAAATGGGCAATATTTTCTGACAGATTGATTTCTATCTGAACATTAGACACTTTAAAATTAGCTCGAAAATATGAAACCGAAACTGTCTGAAGGATGTCTTAATCAGCTAGACAGGGGAAATAGCAAATACATGAGCTTCCAACGAAAGGAGATTCCAACTAACTGAGAGGAACAGAACTTATTAGCGAAGTGGATAGTGATATTTAAAAGTGTGTACCCATGGCAACTTTGTAATTTCTAAATATGTTTGATATAAAGACGAGGCAATTCAAAGCTAAGATAAAAACGCTGTCAATACAATGGATTGCATTGAGAAAATCATCAGGATTAGTTCATATAAATATACACTGAGCGCACATAAGTGAGCCAATACGCACAAGAATTTTAAATTTATTATTACTGTTACAAAAAAATATACCTCAAGTGGATTTCGTAATGAAATTTTGTGCTGATGGCATAATCCGGTAAATTTCTTCGAAAATAACTCTGGCCATCACTGTCATTAGGAAGCTCTATAGGTCGCTGATTTCATATTGCTGTTGAGAGTATGATCATCAGAAATGGATTTCATCGAAATTGTATGATTCATCCCGTTTATACTTTTTCTTGTGGGATTTTCTTAAGTCTCAGATGCAGCTACTACTTATCCGTAGTTTAGATGCTACATTAACGATCTTAAGTGATTGCAACCACTAGAGTTTTTCTGGTGCAATAATTTTTAGAAATAAAATTTGAATTATTTTCATAATGGCCAATCCCAATCGTCATAGCTATCTACCTACACCATATGCAAATCCGTGACACATTTTTATATCCTGGCGATTGATGTGTGCCACCGCATTTGCAATTGATTTCCTGATTAAAGTTGCAAAAGAATAAAAAACCGAAAATGAATTAAAACTGCAAACATTACTTACGACACTCGAAATAAATCAATAAAAAACCAAAAAAAAATAAAAATCAAATCGTTAACCGTTAACCATTAACCGTTATGTTGAAAATGGTTTATTAAAACAGAAGTTAACGGTTGTTAATAAAGAACGCTCTCCTATATTTTTATGAAAAAGCCATTTTTAATATTACGGCCCCCCCCATTTTGAACACACATACATATGCATACATATGCAAGTAAGCATATGTTGTGGTGGTATTCTCTCACAATGAAAATATCCTGTGTGTGTATGTGTATGTGTGTGTGTGAATAATTTATTTCTTTCACATAAAAATATTCACAATTCAACTGTAACATGTCATGCTAAAAATATCATTTTGAAAATAATAAAAAAAACTTTATTTCCATAATTTTTTTGTTCTATTTTTTCTGTTGTTTTTTGGTGTTTTATGGATTTAATTGTTTATTATAACGTCGTCATCAATGTTTTGTGTTTGTTTAATAATAAATTTATGAAAATAAATAAAAAAAAAAAGTAAAAAACAAAAGCACACACCTCGTATATAGAAAACGAAATTGGTTTTTGGTTATGAAAAGCAAGTGTGGCATATGTATGCCACTAATAAACATGCGAGGATTGTAAAAAACGAGGATAAAAATTTTAATTTCAGTCCAATACACTTCAATAGTTAGTTATCCTGTATATATTCAAAATTGAATTGGCATTCATCTACAGAACTTTCATGCTTAGAAATAGCAAAACTGCTTTTAATACACGATTTTCCTATCGCCTATATGCGTTCGGGAAGCCTCAAAGTATGGATTCACATCATCCATAGTAAAGAAAGCAATTAGGGTACAAAGCTTCTAAAGATAATTAAAAACTTGCCGGTTCTAGTAAGCTTTTGATAGAAATTTAGATGCACAGGGCAGCAAGAACCACACTGAGCGTCAAAAGTGAGTAAACACCACTGAAATAATTAATTTTCTTAGGATTGCGAGAAAAGTAAGTGAGAATAGTCGAATAAATTTCCAAAAATTAAAACTTTTTATTTATTATTTATGAAATCTTAAAATAAAAACATAAAACAAAATTATTATTGTGCTACAAGTATTTTTTTATAATAGAAAATTTAAAATTACTAGATGACCCGTGCGAATATTTCGCACCGTTAGTTGTCGTTTTTGTAACATAAAAATAATTGCCAAAACAGCTTTTTACAACTTAATATGCATCTTATATATAACTAACTTAGTAATAAACGGCATTATAGTAAATAGCGGTATTGCCAGAATGGATTTTAACACATACTATATTATGTAGAACTGCATTACTATTAAGCGACCCTGTATTACCACACTTGAACAAAACATATAATCACAATGACAACAGTATTATCATGCAGTTCTATATGAAATATAATTTTTATCAATGAAAATATTAATTTTTCAATTTCTAATTATTTTTCGCCATTAGTGTTAGATATAAGCTTTAAAATGAGATATCATTCAATAAATTTGATGCGGTGGTATGGGAGATATTTGCAACCGACAAAAAAAAGTGCTTTAGAAATAATATATATGATAATGGGTGTTGCCTCACTTATGGTGCTCAGTATACATCTTTATAATTATGAAACAATCCTTTTTTAAGATGATAAATAAAAACGTTCATAAAAATGCAGCTGCTTTTGCCTTTTTGGACATGATTTTCTCAATGCAGTCCATTGTAATGACAGCGTTTTTTTGCCTTAGCTTGGAATTGCCTCGTCTTTATATCAAACATATTTAGAAATTACAAAGTTGCCATGGGTACGGACTTTTAAATATCACTATTCAATTCGTTGATAAGTTCTGTTCCTCTCAGTGAGTAAAAATCTTCTTTTATTGCAAGCTCACGTATTTGCTATTTCCCCTGTTAAGCTGATTAAGATTCTTCAGACAGTCTCTGTTTCATATTTTCGAGCTAATTTCATAAAAGCCTAATACTCAGATGGCGATCAAACTGTCAGATGATATTGCCAATTGATCATTAGAGCAGCACATCAGTCAGACTTACCACATAGGTTCTTACACCACTTATGTTATGTGATTTATTTTTAAACATGAATGGAAGGACCTACAATTTATTTACTCTCAGAGATTATGCTAGAAATCTACTGAGAGAAAGTTGCCGAAGAAATATTGTTTCATATTTCGTTTTGTTCTAGACGACTGACAAGGGGTTTGATACGTGGCCTCACGTTTAATAAGCCAACACAGGAGGGTCACTACCATCCATGAGTATTCAATATTAAATATCAATTTCCACTCCGCAGAAAAAGTTCTATCATTAGTATAAATGCTTCTATCATTGCTCATGTATGTGTTATTTAAACAGCCCCATGTCATATTTTCCTGTTAATCTAATAAGAGTCTAATACCCAGATGGCGGTCTAACTGGCTTATGATATTTCTATGGACTGATCGGCCCTTGTACTCAAATCGAAGACATAATTCGATAGCGTAGGTTCCCAGTTGGAAATCTGAGAGTTTTTTCATGAAAGCAGAATAGTTTAGCTATCAGTATAGCACTGAATGTTCGCTCTCTTAAAAGAGTACATAATCACTAGGTTGCTTCAGTTCCCTTAGTTAGTTTCGTTACAAAGTATTTCCCAAAATTAGAGTGTCTGTTTGCTTTATCCAAATGACATTTGAGGAGGTAAAGGCCATTTATTCGATTTTTTTTTAGATCACGATATACTAGCGTCCAACTGAGTAGTTAACAGTGCTCGATGACTACTATGGTCTTTGGACTACTTTTTTGTCTTTGGCCAGGGGTGGGAATCTTCGAAAGATACTTTTGTTCCAACAAAAGCATGCACGATTCACCATCGCTGGTGCCTACCTAATAAACCCACCCCCTATATTCTTCAACCACTCTCGCCCCGCAGGACTGCTGTACGGTATTACTTCACAGAGAGCTGGTTAGCTTTAAAGCCTTATCACGTTATATCGAGTTTCGCCTTCGTTCCTCCAAATTTCGGAGTTCCATCATTACTTCGGCCATTTTCTGGCTTTATTGGCTCCATCCTAGAATTCAACAGCTCCTCCATGAGCCAGTTTGATCTTAAACTCGTTTCTCCTTGCCATCTAAATCAAGGGCTGCATGTTGGCATATGCTGCACATGTTCCTCCTCCTCTTCACAGTTTGGGCATATAATTGTAGGGGAAGTATCGTGTTCAAATCTGTGAAGGTAGTTCCTAAAACATCCAAGACTAGTTGAGAATTGGGTTACGTAATAATTCAGCTTGCAATGTTTATTCTCCATCCAAGGGGTAATATCAGGGACAAAGTGAAATGTCCATCTTCCCTTTAAACTGTTCTCCCATCGTGACTGCAATTTGTGCATGGCATTTCTTCTTTTCTCCGCTTTTATAGCCACTGTCGGTCGTGGATATTCGAAACGCCGAAAGTATTTCCGCCTCATCTCATCCGTCAATTTGTCTATTGGTATTGTCTCTGCCAATACCAGTTTCGCTTCCTCAGACACTGTCTTGAAGCCCATTATCTGTCTAATCCCACTAAGACGGTACACCGAGGACAGTTTTCTTTTTGTCATCCTCATGGAGAGTACCCCCGACCATAAAGACACTAGTCTTTAGCCCACTACATTGTTTACACATACATAATTAGTCATCTTAACTATTCGGCCAAGATTACAACCTAGCTTCTAACATCACATGTTGTGTGTGTGTGTTAATTTTATACAAGAGTAGCAGAATCTACAGTTTAAAATAGATTCAGAACGACAGTTTTTTGGCACAAACATGACTTGTAGTTTACAAACTTGTTCTTTCTCGGTATGAGGCTCTTTGGAAGGTTGACATCACGAGGCAGTGAGTATATGTCTTCCCAATACAATAGGGTTACGATTAGGTATCCCATCGCAATATGCAGTGGTCGAATAAAACATTTTTTCCTAATACATTGAGACTAAACGATGTATTGAAATAGAAAATTAAGTGTTTTGAACCGTAACTTCACGTCTAGTAAGACCAAATGCTATCGACTAGACTATGGTCACTACCATCCATGAGTATGCAATTTTAAATATCGCTTTCCACTCTGCAGAAGAGGTTCTAACAGCGGTATGAGGGCTTCTGTCATTGCTCATGTCATATTTTCTAGTTAATCTAACAAGAGTCTAATGCCCAGATGGTGGTCTAATTGGTTTATGATATTTCTATGGGCTGATCGTCCCTTGTACTCAAATCGAAATCATTCTTCGACAGGGTAGGTTCCCAATTGGAGATCCACGAGTTTTTCCATGACACTGCATTCTAAGCTAGTTTTTGCCAAAAATTTTGTGAATACTTAAAGAAAATGATGCTGATAGTTCACACCATAATTTTTGTGTTTATTGTGGATTCGGCAGATAGAGACTTCAGTCGTTTCCGTCCAGATAATTTCAACAGCTTAACCAATCTATCACTGTGTTAAGTATGTTTAAGTGTGGCCCCTGGTTCGCCTTAACATGAGTATAACAATGTTGCCTCTTTCCCTCTAAACGTAAAGCTTCATTTGGCTGCTACAAAAACTCAATCTAGTGTATTTTGCTAACGGCCCTCGTACATTTGTTGTATGTGCTTCATAATTTAGAAATTCGAACATTCGATTGACTAGCATTGTGTCACGAGGTCATAAATTATTTAAAATAGTTTTGTTAAGTGTTTTATGAATTTATTTTTATTATGGTCCCCCTGAACTTTGGTTCATTTTGTATCATATTTCGATGGCAAATATGTTGTTGTGGCTGTTTAGTGTTGCTGTTATTGTTTGCCAACAAACAAATCATAAAATTTCCATGAAATGAAAATCATGTGTGGTGTGTGCCATTTCACAATTCCATTTCTCATTTTTGCCAGTGTTTTATTTTCGGTTTTTGTTGTTGTTGTTTTTGCTTTTATTTTTATTGAATTATAAATGTTGGCGAAAAATGAAAAATAAAACATTTTTTGCTTTTAAACGTGGCCTTAATTGGTTTTTTTTTTCATTCTTTTTTTTTTTTGGTTGAAAATATATACTCTACTCCCACAATCACTCTCTCTCTCTCTCTCTCCATCATTCTCTCTTTATTTATATAGTTTATAAGTTTTAGGTCATACCGTGATTAATGTGTGCATAATAAATTAAATATTTTACTCTCCTCATACCCGTAGAGGTAGTTAGTTAGGTAGTGAAGGTAGCCGCAAATGGTTTGCCAATGGCTGGCTGTTGAAAGCATGATTGAGAAGGTGTAGTGTGGTGTGGTGTATAGGGGAAGGCGAGAGAATTATAACGAAAATGCAATTAATACTGTTTAAATATTCTCTAAATAAATCATAATATTAAATGAGGATTACTGTAGACTAAAAATACTACGTATGTATGCATTAAAATAAATATGAAATGTTTTACAATATAATTCCATAATAAAATAGGAAAAGATTTTATAGGTGGATGGCGTATAAGTAATAAAATATTAACGAATAAATATTACGCATACACTGGGCACGCATCCCATTAATGCTATGCATTATATACTCAAGTAATCAAATTGTTGTGGGATAAAAAATTTTTATATTAATGATCTTAGTTTTAACGTGTTTGATGATATTGGAATACACCTCTTACAATCACTATTTTGTGGCAAATACCTTAAAGAATTTTGTTTTTATGTTGTAATCTGAACAAATGTAATCTTCCTGCAATTTTATGCAAAAGAGAACCCTCGTTTCTTACTTTAATCAAAGGCTTGATTGCTATTTGGTTTCAACAAACCGGTGCCACTTGTCACATTATATGATGAACCCAAGGACAAAAGAGTTTTCTAAGCAAATAACTAGAGTTTTTGAAACTGAAATAATACTTTTTGACGGTACTGAAGATACATGAAATCTCCTGTATACGGTGTCAATATCGACACAGTTTTGGCTGTGGAACACAACATTACAAGCAAGTAATGAAATGCAGGCCGAAATATTGGGAAAAGTAAGACAAAACTGAAAACCCATAATATTGTTACATTTTTACCATTTTAAAAACGTTAATATAAGTTCATTGATTGCAAATAAAATAAAAATAATATCTGTGTTTAATTTTAAATCAATTCTTTTCTGTTCACACCATTCCGTGTGCCATCTTTAGAAATTGATTTACACAATAACAATTTACTTTTATTGCTACGCGTAAGCAATGACAACTGTTCGTTATTATTCCCTACTTACAACCTTTTTTTGTAAGCAACACAATAATAATCTCTTCACACACAACGTGTCTGAGAGAATTCTTATTGAATCCCAGGTAACGTCTTCGCACACGACTGACTGAATTCTAGCTCAATCTTAGGGATCTTCTTCACCCATGACTGACTGAATTCTAACTCAATCTCACGTGTCGTCTTCACACACGACTGACTGAATTCTGTCTGAATCGCCTTTGCCTGCTCTGTCTTGATTTTGATATCGTTGGATCAATAGTATGATGGATGTTTTCGAAGAAGGATGATGGCCTTCGGGAAATATCTAAAAATCTAAACAAGTTGTTTTCATTATTGTTGTTTGTGTATCTTGTTTACGGTTCATCCGCTCTGCATTTTTTATACAGCATTTTGTTGTTGATTGTTTACTTCTCTTTCCGCTGCACTTTGTTGTTGGTTGTTTACATTTTTATCCCTTTTTTATATTGATGTTGTTGATACATTTATGTTTATTCTTTGATCATGTAAAAAAGTCTATTGTTTTTGTTGCTATATATTCGCCTTATTCTTTGATCAAGTGAACAAGTCCATTGTTTTGTTTTTGGAGCTTTTGTTTATCATTTTTATTAAACCATTTCCATTTACATACATACATACATACATAATTAGCCATTACAACCCTTCAGTCAGAATTACGACCTAGCTTCTCACACCACTTATGTTGTGTGCGTTAATTTTATACATGAGTGGCAGGACCTTCAGTTTAAAATCGACTCCGAACGACAGATTTTGAGAAGCTTTTCATGGCAATTTTTACTCTCAGAGTCATTGCCAGAAATCTGCTGAGAGGAAGTCGCCGAAGAAATATTTTTCGTTTTGATGTCTGACCTGGGATTCGAACCCGGGCCTTTTGTCTAATAAGCCAACACACTACCCACTAGACCACGGCGACTTCCATTTCCATTTACGTAACAATAATTACTTGAAACAATCTGTGAAAGCATCAAAGGAAACGCAACTTTTCTAGTAGCAGTCTAGTAGAATTCTAGTAGCAGTTTAGTGGTGGACTAGTGGTACTCTAGAAGTAGTCTTGTAGTAGTCTAGTAGTAGTCTAGTAGTAGTTTAGTAGTAGTTTAGTAGTAATTAATAAGTAGTCTTGTAGTAGTCTTGTATTTGTCTATTAGTAGTCTAGTAGTAGTCTAGTAGTAGGCTAGTAGTAGTTTAGTAGTAGTCTAGTAGTAGTCTAGTGGTAGTCTAGTGGTAGTCTAGTGTTCGTCTAGTAGTAGTATAGTAATAGTCAAGTGGTAGGATAGTAGCAGTCTAGTGTAAGTCTAGTGGTAGTCTAGTAGTAGTCTAGTGGTAATCTAGTAGTAGTCTAGTAGTAGTAGTTTAGTAGTTGTCCAGTGGTGATCTACGGTATCTTTTGGTAGTCTAGTAGTAGTAGTTTAGTAGTCTAGTAGTAGTCTAGTAGTAGTAGTTTAGTAGTTGTCCAGTGGTGATCTACGGTATCTTGTGGTAGTCTAGTAGTAGTAGTCTAGCAGTAGTCTAGTAGTAGTAGTTTAGTAGTTGTCCAGTGGTGATCTAGTAGTAGTCTAGTGGTAGTCTAGTAATAGTCAAGTTGTAATCTAGTAGTAGTCTGGTGGTAGTCTAGTAGTAGTCTAGTGCTAGTCTAGTGCTAGTCTAGTGTTCGTCTAGTAGTAGTATAGTAATATTAAAGTGGTAGTCTAGCAGCAGTCTATTAGTAGTTTAGCGTTGGTCTAGTAGTAGTCTGGTTGTAGTCTGGTGGCAGTTTAGCAGTAATTTAGTAGTAGTCTTGTAGTAGTCTAGTGGTAGTCTAGTGGTAATTTAATAGTAGTCTTGTAGTAGTCTAGTGGGAGCCTAATTACAGTCTAGTAGCAGTTTAGTAGTAGTCTATTAATAGTCTAATTTTCAATAAGGCAGTAAGGAAGTTAAAAATTTTCTGTGGTGTTTTCAAATATCAAACTTTAAATATTATGAAGGGATTTCTACATTAACCTATTCTGTAGCTTATCAGCAGTTTCTAAATAAAATAAATTTGAGGAAATTCAAGTTTTTCGAGTAAAAAAAATTAAAAATTTATCAGAAATTATATTTTAATCGCACGCCTAAGGCAACTAAAAAAACATTCCATATTTTGTATGTATCAAACTACAATAATAAATAGCACAAAAAAAGCAACAAATAAATAAAATTTAATCCTTTAAATTGTTGTGGCCCTTACTTAATATGTATTTAAACAAAATTTTTTTTAAACCATTTTTTATTGCATTTTACATTTAATTTGTTATCACAAAATGCCTCAATCCTCAATGATGATGATGATGATAACACTTACAATGTATTATTATCCTTATCAATCCATTTATAATATTTATCTGTCCTTAAGCGTTGTTGCTTCATGACGCTGAGCTGAGCAGGAAAAAACGTTAATTTTTTAAAATAAAAACCGAAAAGGCAGGCAAATAAATGTGTTATAAATTAATTGCCGGATATTAAGTTAAATATTGTTCATTTAAAAGCATTGTTTTTGTTGTTGTTGTTGGTTTTATAATTTAACTCTCAGTTACAAATTAATCTACAATACTTTGAAGCATTACTTTACATTATTATTACAATGTCATTATTATATAACTTCTGGTTAATATTACATTGATACGGTGTTTCCTGGCACTTTTCTTTTTTTTTTATTGAATTTTTAATTTAAATTTTTTTTAGCAATTTTTTTTATAAATTTTTACAATCGTAAAGTTTTTTTATAGTCGCATAAAAAAAAATTAAAAAGAACGATTTTTTTTAATATTTTAAAAATATTAAAGAAAATTTTTCTGCCTATTTTGCTCTCCAGTGTAAAAAGTGGCTTTTAAAGGGCCGATTTGTTGTTTTTAAATGTTGCAATTAAAATTTAATTGAAATCTATTTGTGTCCATCGTGTTTCCTATGCAGGGAAAAGGTGTTATCGTTTGTTGCTTGCTTTTGTTGTCCACTTTTAATTGCATTTTGTGTGGGTGAGTGTGCTATTGAACTTATTTTTAAATGCCTTTAAATGTCAAAATAATAAATTTTTAATTAAACAATTGTTATTTTACATGTAATCTGTACTGGACTGGTATGTATAGTGTGTGTATTTTTTATTTTAAAACTACTTTAAAAAGGCTTCGAAATTTTCTCTATTTCTCTGTCCTCTGGGAAACTGAACTTTATTGAGATCACTGCGGCAACTAATACTTCAATCCTGTATAACAGCCATACATACATAATTGGTCATTAGAAACCATCAGTCAGGATTATTGACCTAGTTTCTCACACCACTTATGTTGTGTGTGTTAATTTTTTATACATAAGTGGCGGGACCTACAGTTTAAAGTCGACTCCGAACGACAGATTTTATGAGAAACTTTTCATGGCAATTTTTATTTACTCTCAGCGTTTTTGCCAGAAATCTGCTGAGAGGAAATCGCCGAAAAAATACTTTTTGTATTTTGTTTGGATGTCTGGCCTGGGACTCGAACCCTGGCTTGTACGTCTAATAAGCCAACACACTACCTACTAGACCACGGCGACTTCCAACATAACAGCTATAACAGCTATAAGATAATCAAATTTCTTTCAGATAGAACATGTAAGTCCAAGTTGGTTGGCAGATTCCCAAACACCATTGATTTACACTAACTGTGGAACACTTCCATACATAGCTAGTCATTACAACTCTCCTGTTAGAAATACAACATAGCTTTCCACGCTTCTTATGCTATGTGTGCTAATTTTATGCATGAGCATATAGGGATACACTTCGAACGACAATTTAATTTTTTCTAATAAAAATGAACTGGAATATAAAACACAGCTTCTCATCTAATAAGCAAACATACTGTCATACATACATACATAATTGGCCATTACAACCCTTCAGTCAGGATTACGACCTTAGTTCTCACACCACTTATGTTGTGTGCGTTATTTTAATACATGAGTGGCGGGACCTACAGTTTAAAGTCGACTCGGAACGACAGATTAATGAGAAGCTTTTCATGGCAATTTTTACTCTCAGAGTCTTTGCCTGAAATCTGCTTAGAGGAAGTCGTCGAAGAAATATTTTTTCGTTTTGATGTCTGACCTGGGATTCGAACCCGGGTCTTTTGTCTAATAAGCCAACACGCTACCCACTAGACCACGGCGACCAACATACTGTCTGTTAAACTAAGACTAATATTTACTTCCGTTTGAAAAACGTATTCCTTTTTCATTTTCAACTTGCCTTGTAAGGAATTGCTAATGCAAAGTGTTTAAAGAGCTTTCGAAGAGACCAGCTACAAATATCGATGAACGAACGAACGAATTTTTATTGTAGTTTTCGAATTGTAAAAATCAAAAGATTTAAATTCCCATAATTTTTCGCCAATAGTCGTAGAAGCGTTATTGAGTAGATTTTCAAATCAGTATTGCAACTTCTTATAAACAAAAACAACAACAGTCTTGGAAAGCGAATATACGCAACTTAGCTTTCAGTTAGATGCTGATATGGAAATGCCTCATCAGATCAAACAGTGATCACACCAATATTAATCAGGAGTATAGTGGTAAGACAGGACTCCCTAGATAACATGTCAATACATACATACATAATTGACCATTACAACCCTTCAGTCAGGATTACAACCTAGCTTCTCACACCACTTATGTTGTGTGCGTTAATTTTATACATGAGTGGTGGGACCTACAGTTTAAAGTCGACTCCGAACGACAGATTTTTTGAGAAGCTTTTTCATGGCAATTTTTACTCTCAGAGTCTTTGCCAGAAATCTGCTGAGAGGAAGTCGCCGAAGAAATATTTTTCATTTTGATGTCTCACCTAGGATACGAACCCGGGCCGTTCGTCTAATAAGCCAACACACTACTTACTAGACCACGCCAACTTCAACATGTCAATATTAACTATAACTTTGTGAACGTAGGAGATAATTTTGCCTTCTAGCGACTTTCGGGAATATTGATTACATGACTCTACGTTATGATTTTTTGCTAATGTTTGCCACGATCATATTTCGCAAAGAGGGAAATAAAAAAAATTATTTAATGCAATGGATGGCAGTGTTTTTTTTGAACTAGACATGCTTGGTCGATAAGGCCACTAGGCGTTTATAGCACATTCTAGACGGCAGTATCTACCACAACAGCTACCGAGAAATTTCTTCGGTTGTCCCATAACTATAAAGAAGATCATTTCAGAAGGTTTTGTGGCTCTCTAGATTCCGGCAGTCGTGTATAAAAATAATGTACACAACATAAGTGGTGTGACAAGCTATATTGTAATCCTAACTAAAGGGTTGTAATGACCAATTATATACGTATGTATGTATGTATGTAACACCAACATCACGGGCCATTCCTCTAGCATTGCAATATAACAACAACTCACACTTTAAATATCATGATTCTGTGATTATGTTTAGTTTTTAGGCGAGGTGTAGTTCTATAGACCGAAATGATTAACATATTGTAGTTCCTGACACCATATACTCTATTAGTTTGCGAACTCTATAGAATCAGTTATAATGTGTCCACTCTTTAATATATTTAGTTTGTCAGTGTAATGCATTAAAAAAAAGGCATAAAGGTTTTAAATTAATTGTAGTTCTCTTACATTTTAATTTTTTTTTTATTTTTCGCTTTTTAATTATACATTATGTGACTGTTTATTATGTCAACGGCTATATAAACACATTTCATGTAATAAATATTTATTTTTATTGTTAAGCGATTTAAAAGTATAATTATTTATTCCGTTTTTATTTTTTATTCTTTTTATTATTTTTTACATCAGCAAATAAAAAGAAAAATTATTTGAACCACTACAGTCAGTATAGAACGAGTATAAAAGTTGGATTTCAAATTGTTAAGTTATTACCTTTTAAAAATGTTTAAAATATAAAATCGTAGATTCTAAATGAAATAAAAATACATTTTTGTTTAATTTTAATTAAAATTCTTTATTATTCGCACAATTCCATGTGCCACTGTTCACAACTTGATGTAAACAACAACAATTACTTTATTTGTCATTACCCTTTGCGACAAATCTAAGAACTGCACTGTTATATATGAGGTGTTCGATAGTTTCCAATTCCTCTTCATCGCGACACACACACATCAATAATCCGGCTGAAATCCCTGTCACCGATTTAATTTCGCTTTGGCCTGTACTAAAATCAAAAACTATCTTCAGGTTGGCCCAGCAGCAATCTTTATCTATCACTATCTATAGCAGACCATCGACTCCTACATGTTGTTACGTTTTTTTCTTTTAAAAACGTTTAAAATATGAGCTCGTAAATTGCAAAAAAAATAAAAATAAAACTGTGTTTTATTTTAATTCAAATTCTTTATTATTTGCATAATTCTTTGTGCCACTGTTCACAACTTGATGTAAACAACAACAATTGCTTTCCTCTGTTAACATACTTTACAAAAACAATAAAAATTACTAGATAATTATTCGACATACCTTTGTAACGGTGATCTTCAAAATACGATACTCTCTCATATACTTCGAGTCTTCACACAAGTCTGACTGACTGAACTTCACTAACTCACTCGCCTGCTTTGCTTTGCCTTTTATATGGCAACGTAAACAGTCTGATGAATGTTCATGAAGGCCTTTTTGAGATCTCTATAAACATAATCATCGTTCTTTCATTATTGCTGTTTATGTATTTTGTTTACATTTATTCTTCTAATGTTTGTTGATATATTTTTGTTTACTCGTTTATCATGATTTTCTTTATACTGATGTTTGTTGGTATATTTGTGTTTACTTGTTTACCATGTTTGTAGGTTTACACTTTTTGCATAAACAATAGTCATTTTTAGACAATTATTCGTCAGATCTTCAAACAAACGCACCGCATCTTCACACAAGACTGACTGAACCTTTTCTAACTTACTCGCCTACTTACTTGCCTTTTCTTTTATATAGCAACATAAACAGTCTAATGAATGTAATTGAGGGCATATGTTCGTGGCTTTATCTTTTCGTTCTCTATAAATGTAAACATAGTTCTTTCATTATTGCTGTTTGTGTATTTTGTTTACATTGATTTTGGCAATTTTTGTTGGTATATTTTTGTTTACTTGTTTGCCATCATTTTCATTTTTGGCATCTTTTCAGTCTGATGAATATTCTTGAAGATGTTGTTTGTGTATATTTGTTTACATTTAATCTCGTAATGTTGTTTGTACTTGTTTACCTCTTTTTTATGCTAGCAATTGTTATTATTTCAATCAGTACGATAATATGTAAACAGGTTTGTTTACTACATTGTTTTGTTTTTGTTGTAGCTTTTGTTTATAATTTCAATGTTAAGCGAATCTAGATTTTTTTTTCATTTTTGTAACAATAACCTATGAAAAGTGGTTGTTGGATGCAGGAATCAATTCTTTCCCAGGACAGAGGGAAACTTTAAATTGTAATTTAATATTTTTTAATACTGACTATAGAGGCTCTTTAATAAAAACTGAACATTATCTGCTTAATTATTTGAATTGCTAATAAAAATAAAAATAAAAATTCAAAAAATAATAAAGCGAAGCAGAAAAAACATACAAAAAAAAAAATTTAAAATAATTACAAACATAGGCAATATTATTAATGATTTACGATTCGTTAGGTTTCTGCATTAATTTGAGAGCATTAATGTTTATTTATTTATTAAATAAAACGAAAAAAGAAAATTTTTTGAAAAATTAAAAATAATTCGCTGTAATAAAGCTGCCTGAAGTCATTTCAGTTTAATGACTTTCTATGAAAATGTCACAAAAAAATATGCTCAAAAATTGTCATAAAATTTAGTAAAAATTAGAAAGCAAAATTAAAACCCCTTCCGTTTTACTATTATTTACAACAATAATCGTTTTTATTAATTATAATGCCTCTTTGGCATTAAACAGAGAATATTTGTTAATATTTTTATTTGAAAGGATTTTTATTGAAATTTCAACACAACAGTGACGTTAGTTTAGTGAAGATATACGAGATGAGTTTTAATTTCATATGATAATGAAGTTATCAAATGCATTGATTTAACCTCAAATTCAAAAAGTCATTTCCCGTTATTATATACACTTAAATGCATACACACATTGACTTGGATGAACGGACATGTCTCTCTCTCTCTCTCTCTCTGTCTCTCTGTCTCTATACATATTAAAATAAGTACTCACACATACTTAAGCACGACATGTGTAAATAAATCAACATTTATTGGGTTGGGGAAAAAATATAATGTAACGTTTGGAATATGAGCTCACACAATTCTATGTGTCACAGTTCACAACTTAATGTAAACAACAACAATTGCTTTGTTTATTATTCGTCTCTTTACACTCTTTGCCTAAACAACACAAGCGACAGATTTTTGATCATGGATTGATATTCAAACCATGATTACTTCTTTAGAACACATAGCGTCTTCACACAAGAGTGACTGAAGTTCACCAACTCACTCCCCCGCTTTGTTTTGACTTTTAGATGGCAGAGCAAACAGTCTGATAAATGTTCTTGCAGGTGTTGTTTGTGTATTTTGTTTACATTTACATTTTGTAGTGTTGTTTGTGTATTTTTGTTTACTTTTTAATACTTTTTTTATACTGGTGTTTGTTGTCAGGAGCATGAGGGAAATCTCTATCATCTCGTTCCAAAATTATTATCTACTCTAATTCCGATAATGAAAAATGAAGAAAGGGATCTAGGGATGTAGATCTTAGGTTTACAAACAATGAGAATATTTCACAATTGCTACAAATTTTGATATGAATTAAATGGGATCCTGCAAACGATCCGCCAAACGAAGGTATTCCCCAACCAAATGTGGTGCACCGATATAATATGGACATGAGCAGCGTTAAAAAGATGGATCAATTAGTTGCAGTCTACCGCATGCGAATAAGACAAAAGAAATCGTGCTGGCCAATGTTGGCACATCTCTTTGCTGCTTCTCTTCTTATTTTTCGTTGAAATGAATCTACATCCTACTTAGAAACTTATGGTAGCCCGATATGATGGCAGAAACCACCTCTTTGAATACTCGAAAACTGAAAAATGATCTAGACATTGCGGGAAAAAAAGCTAAATTTATTTGTAAGAAGTGTAAAAAAAAAAGTCTCCCCAAAAGTTATCATACGCTAAGTGTACCTACGATCCAGTGCCCCTTCTAACGGACGGTCCATAACTGGAAAACGATATTTTTTAATAAAATATTTTAAAAGTGAATTAAATATATTATTTTTATTAATAATTGGTAAAACTTATTAAAGGAATTTAAGGAAAGTGCCCATGGAACTTCTTCCATTAGTGGGTTAAGCAGTATGATATTTTGTAAACAGGTTTGTTTACTTTATTGTTTTGCTTTGTAATTTTTTTTCTTTATACTTTTAATGTCAAACGATGCAAAAGCAAAACACCAGTACCTTGATTATTCATTTTCGTAACAATATGTATGTATAGTTCTACTTATTTTCTTCCCAAGGCCAGCCGCTGAAAAGACATCAGTCCCATCTTTTTTTTGCTCTGTGTTTTCGAATCTCAACTGACTGTACGTTAATCATTGAATTCGATTAAAAAGTAGCCCAATATCTACCTCAAAATACAAAGACTTCTGTATGGAAGTAAAATTTTTTTTCATTTTAAAGCCTATATTAACTGTTACCCCTACCCAATAATTACATACTTTACATATGTATAAGTTCGCTTTTACACACCAAATAGTCTCCTGTCCTGTCTCTTAAATATTTCCTATACGGTTAAGCCACCTTTCAGTTTTTTTTTTGTTTTGTTTCTCTTTTAGACTGCTGTTGTTGTTGTCGTGGTGTACATAGTACAAAGTGGAACCTAAATATGGGACACAGAGTAAACAGAAATAAAAATCCAATCCAAAAGAGATGAGAGAGGCACAAAGAGGAGGGAGAGAGAGAGAGATATTGGCAAACATTATATTATTTTAATGGGCTTTCGTGGTTACAAAAATGTGGTTGTTTGGTTAAAAAACATGGCACTAAATGAAATTGCATGCAACACTTACATATACACACACGTACTACACACACACACTTTCACATAGATTTACAGCAGAGACATTAAAAAAAACAATTTATTCCTCCAGCATATTTTAGTATACAAAGCTATACAGAGAGAAGGCGAGAAAGAGAATGAGGGAGAGGGAGAGGGAGATGGAGAGGGAGATGGAGAGAGAGAGTGTATGGAATATTTGATAAACATAAAGAGCGAGAGATTACATATGTAATGGGGTCAGGACAGGAACATTTTGCTGTACAATCAACAACACACATTATATTCATGCTTATGTATGCCTGTGTATGAGTAATTTTGTTAAACAGTACCAGGACGTATGAGTATTAAATGCAGACACACACACACACACATACATACACAATTTAATTATGTGAAAATGAAATGGATTTTTTCGGAAGGAAAAAATAAAATGCAAACAGCAGCAGAATTTTTCATTTATTTAAAAAAAAATTCTTTTTGTGGGTAACAGATTTGAGTTTTACCGTCTAATTGCTGTACAACAAATTGGAAGTAGTCGCTGTCATTTAATTGAAATGCTTGGCAATCAAATCAAAACTGGTAGTTTGCTTTTTTTTGGGGGGGAGGGGGTGTTCAAAGTGTTGTGTTATGATTATATTGAATTTTTGTTTTTTGTTCCCAAAACTTTATTTAATGAAGTTGTAAACGCTCTGTTTTTATTCTAAATTTCAAAACTGATTGCCCTTAATGACAAATGTTTCTTGTTTTTCTTTCATTTTAGGTAAGTTTTAAAACCAATTAACATTCTAATGTTGTGCTGTAAGTCAATAAACATGGAAAAAATTACAAGTTTAATGAAATAATCAATATTGCCACATGCTAAAAATGATGGGTTCTTTGTATATAACAAGCATGGTTGTCATATGTTGAAGTTAGAAGTCATAAGGAAAAGAAATCATTTGTTATACAAGAAATTTCCACTGAGCTGCTTAAGTGCAATAAACGTACGAGTAGAACAATTGAGCCGGCCACGCTTCCCTGGTAGTCTAGTGCACTAGCTATTAGCTAGATTTCCATCAGGGATTCTGTTCTGTTACACCGTACCGAGCATGAGATGAACATACGTGTACTTAATTGCTCACTAAAAGCCTTCAGTCAGGCCTGCAACTTAGCTTCGCAAACCATTTATGTTGTGTATAATTACGTTTTTATCTTTCTAAAAACATTTAAAATATGAGCTCAAAAAATGCAAATAAAATAAAATAAATTTGTGTTTAGTTTTAATTCAAATTCTTTATTATTTGCATAATTCTTTGTGCCACTGTTCACAACTTGATGTAAACAACAACAATTGCTTTCCTCAGTTTACACACTTTACAAAAACAATAAAAATTACTAGACAATTATTCGACATACCTTTGTAACGGTGATCTTTAAAATACGATTACTCTCTTCATATACTTCTAGTCTTCACACAAGACTCACTGACTGAACTTCACTAACTCACTCGCCTGCTTTGCTTTGCCTTTTATATGGCAACGTAACAGTCTGATGAATGTTCATGATGGCCTTTTTGAGATCTCTATAAACGTAATCATCGTTCTTTCATTATTGCTGTTTGTGTATTTGTTTACATTTATTCTTCTAGTGTTTGTTGATATATTTTTGTTTACTCATTTATCATGATTTTCTTTATACTGGTGTTTGTTGGTATATTTGTGTTTACTTGTTACCATGTTTGTAGGTTTACACCCTTTGCATAAACAATAGTCATTTTTAGACAATTATTCGTCAGATCTTCAAACAACGATTACTGTTTTCAAACGCAACGCATCTTCACACAAGACTGACTGAACCTTTTCTAACTTACTCGCCTACTTACTTGCCTTTTCTTTTATATAGCAACATAAACAGTCTAATGAATGTAATTGAAGGCATATGTTCGTGGCTTCATCTTTTCGTTCTCTATAAACGTAAACATCGTTCTTTCATTATTGTTGTTTGTGTATTTTGTTTACGTTGATTTTTGCAGTTTTTGTTGGTATATTTTTGTTTATATGCTTGCATCATTTTCATTTTTGCCATCTTTTCAGTCCGATGATATTCTTGAAGGTGTTGTTTTTATATTTTGTTTACGTTGATTCTTGCAGTTTTTGTTGGTATATTTTTGTTTATATGCTTGCCATCATTTTCATTTTTGCCATCTTTTCAGTCCGATGAATATTCTTGAAGGTGTTGTTTTTATATTTTGTTTACGTTGTTTCTTGCAGTTTTTGTTGGTATATTTTTTGTTTACTTGTTTTGCCATCATTTTCGTTTTTGCCATCTTTTCAGTCTGATGAATATTCTTGAAGATGTGTGTTTGTGTATTTTAATTTACATTTAATCTCGTAATGTTGTTTGTATTTGTTTACCATTTTTATTATGCTGGTGTTTGTTGTTATATTAAGTAATACGATAATTTGTAAACAGGTTTGTTTACTACATTGTTTTGTTGTTGTAGCTTTTGTTCATAATTTTAAAGTTAAGCGAATCTAGATTTTTTTTTTCATTTTTGTAACAACAACCTATGATAAGTGGTAGTTGGATGCAGGAATCAATCCTTTCCCAGGATAGTGGGAAATTTTAAATTGTAATTTAATATTTTTTAATACCGACTATAGAGGTTCTTTAATAAAACTGAACATTATCTGCTTAATTATTTGAATTGCTAATAAAAATAAAATTCAAAAAATAATAAAACGAAGCAGAAAAAACATACAAAAAAATTAAAAATAATTACAAACATAGGCAATATTATTAATGATTTACGATTCGTTAGCTTTCTGCATTAATTTGAGAGCATTAATATTTATTTATTTATTAAATAAACCGAAAAAAAGAAAATTTTTCAAAAATTAAAAATAATTCGCTGTAATAAAGCTGCCTGAAGTCATTTCAGTTTAATGACTTTCTATGAAAATGTCATAAAAAAACTTGCTCAAAAATTGTCATAAAATTTAGTAAAAATTAGAAAACAAAATTAAAATCCCCCCTCTTTCACTATTATTTACAACAATAATCGTTTTTATTAATTATAATGCCTCCTTCCCATTAAACAAAGAATATTTGTTAATATTTTCATTTGAAAGGATTTTTATTGAAATTTTAACACAACAGTGACGTTAGTCTAGTGTAGTTATACGAGATGAGTTTTAATTTCATATGATAATGAAGTTATCAAATGCATTGATTTAACCTCAAATTCAAAAAGTCATTTCCCGTTATTATATACACTTAAATGCATACACACATTGACTTGGATGAACGGACATGTGTCCCTCTCTCTCTCTCTCTCTCTCTCTCTCTGTCACTCTGTCACTCTGTCTCTATACATATTAAAATAAGTACTCACACATACTTAAGCACGACATGTGTAAATAAATTAACATTTATTGGGTTGGGGAAAAAATATATGCATAAAATGGAATAAAATCAAATGAAAGTTATATAGTACGGTGGTCCATCGAATTCTTTACATATTGTTACGAAAATGGAAATGGTGTTGTTAAAATAATAAACAAAAGCTCCAAAAACAACACAATACTGGATCATGCATAAAATGATAAACAAAAGCTCCAAAAACAAAACAGCGCACTGTTCACGTGATCAATGAATGAGTAAAAAAAATATACCAACAAAAATAAAGCGCTTGTTTACAAGATCGATGAATAAACAAGAATAAAGGATAAAAAGACGTAAATAACCAACAACAAAATAAAGGGAACCAAGAAGTAAACAAGAAACAACAATGTGCAGTATAAAAAAGGATAGACAAATAAACCAACAACAACTAATCTACCTGCTCGAATGTAAATAAGAAACAACAAAAAAATAAGAATAGGTTGTTTACATTCCTAGATTGTTCCCGAAGGACGTCATCGTCCTTCAAGGGCATTCATCACACTGATGATCCAGTATTATAAAGGCAGGCTAAAGCGAGCAAGAGATGATTCAGAGTGCGGAGTTTGAATTGAATCGTGAAAGACGACGTCACGTTGGTTGAGAATTAAAATCTATCGTGGATTCAGAGTTTGAGTTGAATCAGTCGTGTGTGCAGATGGCACGTTGTATTCGGAGTGTGAATTAAGCTAGTCGTGTATAACAACATTACGTTGGTTGAAGTGATAAATCAATCGGTTGTGTGCAGACAAGTTGCGTCTGAAGGAAGCCGTTGTTAGTGTTGTGCTTACAAAAAGGTTGTAAGCAGAGGATTATCACGAACAAACACATATTGTGAAAATTATTGTTGTATACGTGGAATAAACTGGAACAGTGGCACAAAAGTTGTGCAGATAATAAAGAATTCATTAAAATTAAACTCAAATTTATTTTTACTTTATTTGCAATCTACGAACTCATATTTTTAACGTTTTTAAAAGGTAAAAACGTAACAATATAATAGAAGAGGTTTAGTATTCTGACTTAAGTAAGGAGCAACATAAGTCATCAATTCTACTTACCTAATTGATCATTACGTTAGTCAGGATTACAACCTGGCTTCTTACAGCATTCTGTGTGAGTTAATTCTATTCAAAAGTAAAAAGTTCAACCGCTTAATGTATACTCCCAACGGTAGTAATTTAAAAATTGTTCTTGGTCATGTTTTCCCAGAAATTTGCTGAAAGGAGGTCACCGAAAGAAACGTATTTTTTTTTAATACGTGTTTGGTCGTGAGGTCTAAGCCTGAGTCACTGAAAGAAACATGTTCCGTATTTTAATCGAGATATCTGAGACTAAAGTTGAACCGCGATCTCTGGTCTATTAAGCAAGAATACGAAGTTTGTGCCTTATTCACATACACACCGAACCGGATCAAATCGCTTTATTTCGATAACCAGTTCACATTATGTCCCCATAAGGCAACAATGCCTTCAAATCGCTGCAGAAAAATATACAATGTGGCATCTTCTGTGTGGCACGAAGCACCATTCTCTGGGTTCCCTACTATCCTATTCAAGTCAGAAAAAGTTAGCAATCGTTGGCCTATACTATACGTCATTGGCATTGATGGCCTGGCCAACATGGTTTTCAAAGAAATATGCATCAATAGCGGTGTTAACTCAAAATCCACGCCTAATAGTGGCTTTTTCGCAATGCATTGGAAGATAATGGATTTCGTGTGGCTTGGTATCGATTCAAATTGAATGATTTTGTTCATTTACATACCCATTCATCTAGAAGAGAATTTTTTGTTGATTGTTGTTTAAAATAACGACAGGAAAATGTATGAAAGAGAGCATCTTGTCCACTACTATACTTACACTATCCTTCGAAAATTTCCTTCCTTCTTTTTTAAAAAAATTTGGTTTGAATAACTGTCACATGTTGCCACAAAGGGCAGCTATGCGTGCTTAAGTGAGCTTTTAGTATCAAAGCTATCATACTAACCTAACCTAACACTAACCTGTTGTAGTTGCCGTAGTGTAGTAGGTAATGTATTGGCTTATTAGACGTGAGGCCATGGTTCATATCCCAGGTCAGATATCTCGAACAAAAAGAGAAATATTTCATCGGCGCTTTCCTCTCAGTTGAGTACTATGCAAAAAATCTCAGTGAAAATAATAAATTGCCTTGAAAATTTTTTAAAAATCTGTCATTTGGAGTAGAGTTTAGACCCGCTACTCCAAGTAAAATTAACATAAACAATATTGTTTCGTTTTACCTTTTAAAAACGTTAAAAATATGAGTTCGTAGATTGCAAATAAAGTAAAAATAAATTTGTGTTTAATTTCAAATGAATTCTTTATTATCTGCACAACTTTTGTGCCACTGTTCCAGCTTATTCTACGTATACAACGATAATTTTCGCAATATGCGTTTGTTCGTGATAATTCTCTGCTTACAACCTTTTTTTGTAAGCAACTACACTTGTTAGTTATTCCTCGCTCACAACCTTTTTGTAAGCACTACACTAACAACTGCTTCCTTCAGACGCTTCTTGTCTGCACACAACCGAAAGATTTATCACTTCAACTAACGTAATGTTGTTATACACGACTAGCTTAATTCACACTCCGAATACAACGTGCCGTCTGCACACACGACTGATTCAACTCAAACTTTGAACTCTGAATCCAAGATAGATTTTAATTTTCAACCAACGTGACGTCGTCTTACACGATTCAATTCAAACTCTGCACTCTGAATCATCATTCCTCGCTAAGGGCTTGCCTTTTATATCCCTGGATCATCAGTGTGATGGATGCCCTTGAAGGACGATGACGTTCTTCGGGAACAATCTAAAAATGTAAACAACTTATGTTCATTTTTGTTGTTTCTTGTTTACATTCGAGCAGGTAGATTAGTTGTTGTTGCGCTATTTTATACTGCACATTGTTGTTTCTTGTTTACTTCTTTGTTCCCTTCATGTTGTTGTTGGTTATTTACGTCTTTTTATCCTTTATTCTTGTTTATTCATCGATTTTGTAAACAAGCGCTTTATTTTTGTTGGTATATTTTTTTTACTCATTCATTGATCACGTGAACAGTGCGCTGTTTTGTTTTTGGAGCTTTTGTTTATCATTTTATGCATGTTCCAGTATTGTGTTGTTTTTGGAGCTTTTGTTTATTATTTTAACAACACCATTTCCACTTTCGTAACAATATAACTGGTGTGATAAGCTAGGTTGTATTCCCTATATTGTAATGACCTATAGCCTACACCATTACCATCGGCGGCGCCTGAGTTTTGGCGGCCAATTGCAGGTGTAAATTTTCAGCTGACCTCTTTAGCAAGTAAACACGATCATTTATTTGTTCACATCGCAGAAAACCAAATTCGGTAACTGGCCACTTTCGTGTAAGCGAAGAACTCCTTGGCTCTTTCCAGTCTAACTTTTTCCTAGCCCTTCAGTGAGCTCAATATGTATTGCATCCGTTCTACCCATATGTTCAGCTCATGAATAATTTTTCTACCACTGCGGCATGGATTTCAATCAAATCTGGCCTTCACTTTTCGGATCATTTCTGGTGTTGTTACCTTTTTTTTCATCCACTTTTTGGACGCAATGCAACACTGCCAGTATCACGGTAACGAGAAACAAAAAAAAAAACATTTAAATGCTGGAGGGCTTTAACGATAGCCAACTGTGGTTTTCCAGCCAAATATAAAGCAATCCCATTATCACGCTTGAATTGCATTACGAATAACTTTTTTTCTGAATGCAATAGATCAAAATGCTTTTGTAAGCTTATAAATAAGAAAATAAACTGCCACTGATGATACAAATGATAACAACCTGAAGTTAGTTGCAATACATATCAGCCACCCTGTAATAATTTCTTTTCCTTATGACTTCTAATTGATTATGTGGTAATCCTGACTGAAGGCTTATAATGATAAATTATCTATGCATGTGTAGTTCCACTTATTTTCTTCCCAAGGCGCGCCTATGAAAAGACATCAGTCCCCCCCCTTTTCTTTGCTCTGTGCTTTCGAATCTTAACTGACTTTACGTTTATCATTAAATTCGATTGCAAAATAGCTCAATATCTACCTCAAAATACAAAGTCTTCTGTATGGAAGTAAAATTTTCTTTTCATTTTAAAGCCTAAATTAACTTTTACCCCTACCCAATAATTACATACTTTACATTTTAGTTTGTTTTTACATACCAAGTAGTCCTGTCCTGTCTCTTTAATATTTCCTATACGGTTAAGCCACCTTTCAGTTTTTTTGTTTTGTTTCTCTTTTAGACTGCTGCTGTTGTTGTTGTTATTGTTGGTGTGGTGTACATAGTACAAAGTGGAACCTAAATATGGACACAGAGTAAACAGAAATAAAAATCCAATCCAAAAGAGATGAGAGAGGGACAAAGAGAGAGAGGGAGAGATATTGGCAAACATTATATTATTTTAATGGGCTTTGGTGGTTACAAAATGTGGTTGTTTGGTTAAAAAACATGGCACTAAATGAAATTGCATGCAACACTTACACATACACACATACATACTACACAAACATACTACACACACACAAACACTCTTACATAGACTTACAGCAGAGACATTAAAAAAAAACAATTTATTCCTCCAGCATATAGAGAGAAGGCGAGAAAGAGAATGAGGGAAAGATAGAGGGAAACGAAGAGGGAGACAAAGACGGAGAGTGAGTGTATGGAATATTTGATAAACATAAAGAGCGAGAGATTACATATGTAATGGGGTCAGGACAGGAACATTTTGCTGTACAGTCAACACACACATTATAATCATGCTTATATATGTTTGTATGTGTGTCTATGTATGAGTAATTTTGTTAAACAGTAACAGGACGTATGAGTATTAAATGCAGACACACACACACATACATACATACACAATTTAATTATGTGAAAATGAAATGGATTTTTTCGGAAGGAAAAAATAAAATGCAAAGAGCAGCAGAATTTTTCATTTATTTAAAAAAAAATTCTTTTTTGGGTAACAGATTTGAGCTTTACCGTCTAATTGCTGTCAACAAATTGGAAGTAGTCGCTGTCATTTAATTGAAATGACAGGCAATGAAATCAAAACTGGTAGTTTGCTTTGTTTTTTTATTTTTGGGTATTCAAAGTGTTGTGTTCTGATTATATTGGATTTTTGTTTTTTGTTCCAAAAACTTTATTTAATGAAGTTGTAAACGCTCTGTTTTTATTCTAAATTTCAAAACTGATTGCCCTTAATGACAAATGTTTGTTGTTTTTCTTTCATTTTAGGTAAGTTTTAAAACCAATTAACATGCTAATGTTGTGCTGTAAGTCAATAAACATGGAAAAAATTACAAGTTTAATGAAATAATCAATATTGCCACATGCTAAAAATGATGTGTTCTTTGTATATAACAGGCATGGATGTCACATATTGAAGTTAGAAGTCACAAGAAAAAGAAATCATTTGTTATACAAGAAATTTTCACTGAGCTGCTTAAGTGCAATACACGTACGAGTACCACAAATAAGCCAGTCACGGTTGCCTGGTAGTCTAGTGCACTAGTTGTTAGCATGAATCCCATCAAAGACTCTGTTCTGTTACAACGTACCCAGCATAAGATCAACATACGTGTACATAATTGCTCATTATAAGCCTTTAGTCAGGACTGCAACTTAGCTTCGCAAACCATTTATGTTGTGTATTATTACGTTTTTACCTTTCTAAAAAGGTTAAAACTATGAGTTCATAGATTGCAAATAAAATAAAAATAAATTTGTATTTAATTTTTAATCAATTCTTTATTGTCCGCACTACTTTTGTGCCACTGTTCAAACTTGTACAACGTATACAACAATAACTAACACAATAAGTGCTTGTTGTAACACTAACAACTGTTTTCTTTACACACAACTTGTCTGCACGCAAGACTGACTGAACTATAGCTCGATCTCATGTCTTCACACACAACTGATTGAATTCTCACTGCAACCAACGTGACGTCGTCACACACGACTGATTTAATTCAAACTCCATTTTTGCTCGCTTTGTTTTGCCTTTTATATCGCTGGATCAATAGTGTGATAGAAGAATGCTCTCGAAGGAGGATGACGCCCATCGGGAAAAACCAAAAAATGTAAACAACTTGTTTCCATTTTTGTTTGTGTATCTTGTTTACATTCGTCCAGGCAAAGTAGTTGTTGCTTGGCGGGGCATACAGTTTAAACTCGCCTCCGAACTATAGATTTTTGAGAAAATTTTCAAGACAAATTCTATTTACTTTCAGAATTTTTACCACAAATCTTCTGAGTCGCCTAAGAAATATTTGTTTCATATTTTGTTTTGTTAGGGATGTCTGATTAGCTGTTTGAACCTCGCTCAACGAATACAGCACATTCTAGGCTACAGTGATAGTAATAAATTCAACAAAAAAGAATGATCATATAGGCCCTTATAACTGATTAATAATAAATCAAATGCCCCCTTAATAGTCAATGAAATTTCGAAAGGGGAACACCAACTTTAAGACAGAAACAAGACAACCAACAGCCATAGAAACAGTTCAAGTATTATCCTGGAACAATTTGGTTGGTAAACGATTTTCAATGCCAGTCTTTGTCCAAGGATTTTACAAAGAAATTTGAAATTATTCAAATACTAACGTTTCTTGGGTTCCATAACACCGAGATATCGTTAAAGATTGGATTGCTGATAAAATGAACAGGGGTAGTTGCAGAGATTCGCCATAGCCTAGTAGGTAGCACGTTGGCTAATTAGACATGAGGCTGTAGGTCAAACATCTCGAACAAAACGAGACAAGAAAGAAAATATTTCCTCGGCGACTTAATCTCTACAGAATTCTAGCAAAAACTCTGAGAGAAACGACGAGAAATTATGCGGGCAAGAAATATCTTTTGCAATAAAGTCATATTCGCCCGAATTGTGTGGCATATGGGAGCGTCTTGTTGAAACCACTTATTCTCCAAGGCATATTCTTCAAAAGTTCGGTTATCATATGGCCATAACGCTTCGAATTGACGGTGACAGTCGTTCTATCGTCGTTTTCAAAGAAGAAAGGTCCAATCATACCTTCGGAGCAAAGAGCGCACCAAAGAGTGACTTTTTCTGAATGTAATGGCCTCTCTTCAATTACTTGAGGATTCTCAGTACCCCAAATACGACAATTTTGTTTACTAACATACACACCAAGTGTGAAATGTGCTTCATGGCTGAAGAAAATTTTGTTCAAAAAATCGCCATCCACTGCTTGTTGTTCAAGCACCCATTCCACGTATCAGCGGCGTTGTGAATGGTCAGCTGGCTTCAGTTATTATGTGAGCTGGACTTTATGTGAATGTAGGTGTAAATCTTAATCCAAAATACGCCATAATGTGCCGTAAGGCAGTCCTAATTCCTGAGAACGACGAGGAATCAACGCATTCGGGTCTTTGGCAACACTTTCACTTACAATAGCGATATTTTCAGTGGAACGAGCTAAACGCTGATGCACAGGCCTTTCAATGTCTGTAAACACTCCAGTCTCTCCAAATTTCTTCACAATTTTACCAATTGCTTGTGTAGTTGGACAATTATGTAAACCATAATCTCTTGTTTAGATATCGCCGTGGTCTAGTAGGTAGTGTGTTGGCTTATTAGATAAAAGGCCCGGGTTCGAATCTCAGGTCAGACATCAAAACAAAAAATATTTCTTCGGCGACTTCCGCTCAGCAGATTTCTGACAAAGACTCTGAGAGTAAAACCTGCCATAAAAAGCTTCTCAAAAATCTGTCGTTCGGCGTCGACTTTAAACTGTAGGTCCCGCCACTCATGTATAAAAATTAACGCACACAACATAAGTGGTGTGAGAAGCTAGGTCGTAATCTTGACTGAAAGATTGTAATGGCCAATTATGTTATGTATGTAATCGCCTGTTAAAGCACCATACGTGGCTAAGGCAGAATCAACATTTTTGTAGTAGGTTTTGATAATTTATATGCGTTGTGTGTGATGGTTAAGCACACCATTTCCGTCAATGTCAGACTTTCAACTGAAAAGAGAAAACATTGGTTTCACAACTTAGTTTGACAGATGTCAAATTCCAATCCCATAGTTTTGAAACCACGAAATGGATATTTATAGTCAAGATACAGCCAGTTGACTCTGTGGAAAAACAATTTGGGATAAAATTATTTGCCTTAAATGCAGCTTTTTGGCCGAATAATAAGCGAAAAAATGCGCTTGTCCCTAGTGAACATAAACAATTATGCTTTTAATGAATTCTTTTTTATTTTTTTGTTATACGAAATATATTTTCGTTAGTAATTTTATGAAAATCGAACTTTTTATTTCATATTTAAATTATAATTAAACACAGCACACTTTTTGCCAAACAACCGTAGTTCACATGATATCTGATGTACTAAATTCTTAATTTTATGGTGTCATATTAACACCTAGAGAATGTTACAAATACACATTGTGGTCAACAAATACGCACTCATTTATACTCATACACATGCATATATGACAGACATACACATACGTGTAGTCGCATGAGAATAACGTTACAATTTTAATGCATATTCATAGGCATTTTAACAATAGAAAGAGGGGGGGAAAGAAAAGAATGAAAACAACCAGAAAATAGACAAAGTCATGCACTCTGTCAGTCATCAAAATTAATTGAAAAACGCATTTACACTAATACCATCATCATCAATTCACACACACACACAGCTTTATAGCATTTACAATTACATACACATATGGATACGACTTACAAAGGAGACAGAGAGAGAGAGTGGCAGAGACAGGCATGTCGTACTCGTAAATACTGTGTATGTGTGTGTGTGTATAAAGTGAAAGTGTTGCAATATAATCAATACTGGATTGTAAATATTGAATGGAAAATTTATGTGTATGTGTGTGTTATAGTTATTATAACATTACTTTACTAACACATACACACATACACATATAGCCCATGCATGTAAGTGCATTTGTACGTTCTGCCACACACACACATGACACACATTTATTTACATTGTGTTTGTAAGGCAAAAGTGCCTTGATTTTCTGCTTTTTGCCATGCCATACCATGCCATTCCTTGCTTTAGTTTATAACGACAATGTACGCCTTATGCCTTTTGCCAATCCTGCTGTTTTTTGCCACTGCGTATGTACGAATATGAATTTACAATTTTGCTAACAATTCAATTAGTTTGAGATTGAAAAGTACTTTTATGCGCAAATTGCTTTTGAATTATTAATTTTTTTTTGCATTTCTGTTTAACAATGTGAAATGAAGTGAAGTGTTTGGCTGCAAAACTGCATTTAAAGGCGATTGACTGCTACTACTCGCAATAGGCCATCAGTTTATTTAACGTTTTTTTGTTTCTTGTTTTCTGACAACAGTTAAGAAGTTTAATTAAAGGTTTGTTAAAGGAAATTATAAACTTTGTTTGATAGTCTGTCACATAAAGTTTACTTTAAGCTATTTTGAAAGGGATTTTCAAAGAAATTTTTAATACATAAAATAGGACTCATACTCCAATCATAGTTCTATTAAAGAGAGTTCCAAAAGACTATGTCAACAAATATTTCGAAACAAATCCTTGAATTGAAATTATAGAAAGAAACAAGGAAATGTGTTACGAAAATGTAATTGCAAACCAGACCCCTATAGATTCCTATCTACCTCTAGGAAAAATTGGTTTCCTGGTAAACATACATAACGTACAATGAGTCAATTTCAACCTTCGGGTACTGTGCTTATCTTGACCGACTGGTGCACGTTCTCTAACCTAAACATACATAACACACATATTGTTTCGTTTTTACCTTTTATATACATACATACATAATTGGTCATTACAACCCTTCAGTCTGGATTATTGACCTAGTTTCTCACAGCACTTATGTTGTGTGTGTTAAATGGAGGGACCTACAGTTTAAAGTCTACTCCGAACGACAGATTTTTTTTGAGAAACTTTTAATGGCAATTTTATTTACTCTCAGAGTTTTTGCCAGAAATTTGCTGAGAGGAAAATCGCCGAAGAAATAATTTTTGTATTTTGTTTTGATGTCTGGTCTGGGGCCCGAACCCGTGGCTTTTCGTCTAATAAGCCAACACACATCCTACTAGACTACGGCGACGTTTTTACCTTTTACGAACGTTTAATGTAGGCTGAAGAGCATTCCAAGCCTTTGAAGGAGCCCCTTCCCAAGGTCTTCAAACTACTAAGAACTGCACAGTTGCACAGAAAGTCTTCCGATCGTTTCCAACTCCTCTTCATTGCAACATACACTGCAATAGTCCGGCTGAAATCTGTTACAGATCCCTGTCAGCGATTTTATTTTCGCTTTGGGCTATACTAAAACCAATAACTAACTTTAGGTTGGCCTTATCTAAGCCCATCAGCAATCTTTTTCTATCACTTTCTATAGCAGGCCATCGATTCCTATATATTGTTACATTTTTCTCTTTTAAGAACGTTTAAAATATAAGCTCATAAATTGCAAATAAAATAAAATTAAATCTGTTTTTAGTTCTAATTGAAATTCTTTATTTTTTGCATAATTCTTTGTGCCACTGTTCACAACTTAGTGTAAACAACAACAATTGCTTTCCTCTGTTTTCACACTTTGTATAAACAATAACAATTACTAGACAATTATTCGCCAGATCTTTGGAACGGAGATCTTCAAACCACGCTTACACTCTTCATACACTTCGCGTCTTCACACAAGACTGGATGACTGAATTTCACTAATTTACTCACCTGCTTTGCCTAGCTTTTTATATGGCAACGTAAACAGTCTAATGAATGTTCTTGAAGGAGACTGTTCGTGGCTTTGCCTTTTCGAGGTCCCTATAACTGTAAACATTGTTCTTTCAATATTGTTGTTTGTGTATTTTGTTTACATTTATTCTTGTAGTGTTTGTTGGCAAACTTTTGTTTACTTCTTTGTCATGATTTTCTTTATGCTGGTGTATGTTGGCATATTTTTGTTTACTTGATTACCATGTTTGTAGGTTTACACCCTTTGCATAAACAATAATAATTTCTAAACAATTATTCGTCAGATCTTCAAACAACGATTAGCTTCTTCAAACGCACCGCGTCTTCACACCAGACTGACTGAACTTTTACTAACTTACTAGCCTACTTTGCCTTGCCTTTAATACGGCAACATAAACAATCTGATGAATGTACTTGAAGGCGAATGTTAGTGGCTTTGCCTTTTCGAGATCTCTTTAAACGTAAACATCGTTCTTTCTTAATTGTTTTTTGTGTATTTTGTAAATATTTATTCTTGCGATGTTTGTTGGTATATATTTTTGTTTATTTGTTTATCATCATTTTCTTTATGCTGGTATTTGTTAGTTTATTTTTGTTTACTTGTTTATTATGTAAACAAGTTCATTGTTTTTGTTTTCTAGCTTTTTTTACAATTTGAATATTAAACGATGTAAAAGTAAAACACTAGTATTTGAATTTTTGCATTTTCGTGATAATATCTGTCAGAAAATTAATGGAATGTGTTATCCGGCATTGTTATAATCAAATCAGATATTAAGTGGTAGTAGTAGGAAGACCACAAAATTCCTAACATAACCATAGCTTCTATATCTTAGAATCGCCGAAATTCAGTAGACGCAAGGCCAAGCTTCAAGCCTCTTTTCTAAACGAAACAAAATATGAAAGAATATTTCTACGGCGACTTCCTTTCAACAGATTTATAGCAAAAACTCTGTAAGAAAAATAAAATTGCCAATGAAAAGTTTGTCAAAAAATCTAACCTTCAGAATCCACTATAAACTCTAGGACGCATGTATAGAATTAGCTTACACAACATAAGTGGTGTGGGAAGCTAGGTTGTAATGGTGACTGAAGTGTGATAGTGACTAATTAAGTAAGTAAGTAAGTAGCTTTTACAGCTCCATGACACCAGTTATATATCCAAGTTTCAAACCAATTGTTTCACCAACAAGTCTGATTGTGGTCTGCTAAGAGAAACTCTGTTGGATTCTTTGTTGTCCTGTGTAACCCTGTGTATTATTCTTAAATGTTCTTAAATTTCTATTCAATTAAACGAATATTTTAATTAAAAAATAAACAAAAATACTCTACTACCGGGCTCTTAGTATTTCTAACCTTAAAATTAATTTCGTTTTACTCAGTCAAGCTACTCTAGCCATCATTGTCGTCGTATCTACGTACCTAAGAGTACTTCTAAGTAAAAAACAACACCTCTCTGCATATGAATATAACACTTCAACGCTATTTAAATGTATGTATGCATGGATGTATGTATGTGAACATGATTGTTCATGTTTATGTGCGTGCATTGCTTGGTTGGTTGTCTTTTGCCTCAAGACATGTTCGGTATAATGGTGCGAATAACTTGAGGCGTTTCGTGTTTGCCTGCACGTACATACGAGTCGCATATTGCAAAAGTAAGACTTGGTACGTATGTATGAGTGCTAGAATACTGGTGGTGGTTGTGCTGGTGTTGGTGTTGCTGCTTTTAATATAATTTATAACGTATCAGTGTATGGATATGCGTGTGTATGGATGTGTGTGTAATGTATTCCGGGTATACTTATCCGTGTACTACTAATCAGTTTAATACAAAATCCCTGTTAAAATTTGTTTTTGTTTTTGTTTATTGTATGTGGCTGTGTGTGTGTGTAAGTGTGATTTTATGAGTGTTTTCTGTTGTGTGTTGTGCTGCTGTTGTTGTGTTTTGTCTGTGATTCATTTGGTATTTTTTGGTTTTCCTTAAAAACGTGCTTGAGGTGTCATTATATTCGTTTTCCTTTAACTGTTTACCTGTTTTGGTTTCTTTGCTTTCAATCTCTAGTTATTATTGTTGTTGTTATTTTTATTATACTTTTTTATGGCTTTTTGCTGTTGTTGTTGTCGTTTTTTATTATTCACATGGTTTTTGTTTACAAACTAATTTTATCACTTTATGCTTTACGTTCTTTATGTGTTACAGAGAAACATATTTCATGTGTTTTTTGTTTTTTTCTTTTTTTTGTTTTCTTTCCTTATAAAGCTCAAGCTCTTATGTGTGAATGTATGTACGTATGTATGTATGTGCCTTTACAAATTGTCTATAATATAGGCAAAACAATAAAATCAAAATTTATTACTTAAATTATATGAAACGCAAGTTAAAGAGGAAGAGGAAGAGAAAAGAGCATGTAAGGAAGTAAAGAAATTTCGGTAATAAAAGTTGGTTTTAAGAAAGCATAGGATAAAGCCAACTGCAATGGCTTTATGCGTAGAAAAAATTTAATAATTTTTTTAAATTTAAGGGAAAATTTTCAATTAATTGATTAGATTAGATGGCATCACTACACATAAAAATACTTGACTAAAGCCAATATATGAGGATTTTTTTTACCCTAACACAACATTGAATTAAAAAGAGACATTCCACAATGTACACCATAAAAAAGGGGCCTCTGACAATGGCAGATGCGTTATATTATAAATTTGTTTCATGTTCCAAAAGGGTTGTCAATAATTCGATTCTTAGCGGTGTAACCTGCGATTGTTTATCTTTGACCAAGCAACCAGACCACCAATACATAGATAACATAGTAAAGGGTCCGCCAAATAACTTTTTTTTCGAAAAATGCTTCAAAAATAACTACTCGAACTGAATATTTTCTCAAAATTCTTTTTTTTATTTGAAAGTACAATCCTTCCGGTAAATAATGAAGAATAACTTCATTCAAATGGCTGCCTCGGCTGGCCGTGAAGTAGCCTACACGATCGGTCCAATTTTTAAGGACTTTATCGATTGTGTGCAGCTGTATTTTACCAATGACTTCACGAATATTGTCCTTTAAAGTGTCAATTGTCTCTGGCTTGACGGCGTAACACTTTTCTTTAAAGGCACCCCAGAAATAATAGTCTAACGGTGTCAAATCGCAGCTCCGAGTTGGCCAAACAACATCAGCTATGCAGCTGATAGAAGTCGCCGTGGTCTAGTGGGTAGTGTGTTGGCTTATTAGACAAAAGGCCCGGGTTCGAATCCCAGGTCAGACATCAAAACGAAAAATATTTCTTCGGCGACTTCCTCTCAGCAGATTTCTGGCAAAGACTCTGAGAGTAAAAATTGCCATGAAAAGCTTCTCAAAAATCTGTCGTTCGGAGTCGACTTTAAACTGTAGGTCCCGCCACTCATGTATAAAATTAACGCACACAACATAAGTGGTGTGAGAGCTAGGTCGTAATCCTGACTGAAGGGTTGCAATGGCCAATTATGCATGTATGCAGCTGATAATGCGATCTTCAAAAACAGGGCGCAAAACATCGAGTGTAGCTTCGGCTGAGTGGCGCGTTGCGCCGTCCTGTTGAAACCAAATGTTGCCAATATCCTCCTCTTCAATTTTTGTGAACAAAAATTAGTTCAACATGGCCCGATAATTATTGCCACTGATTGTAACGGACACTCATTGCTCATTTTCGGAGAAAAATGGCCCAATTATGCCTCTGGACTAAAATCCGCACCAAACAGTGACTCGTTTTGGGTGTGTCAACTTTTCAATGTATGCGTGCGGGTTTTCTATGCCCCAAATGCGACAATTTTACTTTTCAACATACCTACCAAGATCAAACTAAGGTTCATCTGAAAAGTTGATTTTTTTTTACCGACATCGGCATCACTAGTTGCAACAAAAAATGTTAGATGGCGGACCCGATATATTGTGTGTTTTTAAAGTCGGCACCGAATGACAGATTTTTAGGAAACTTTTCATGGCAATTTTATTTCACTTTGACAGTTTTTGTCAGAAAGCTTTGTTTTATTTTCGTACCGATGCCTCACGTCTAAGAAGCCAACATGCTGTTTCGCTCAAATAATGTGATCGTTAGATTCTAGACAGCGTAAGGAGACAATCTAATATTCTTGATATCTGAACCCTGACGACGATTGTTTAATTAAAATACAGTAAGCAATGCTAAGTTGTCTCCTGGCAAGTTTTGTTGCGTTGCTATTGAGAAATTCCTCAAAATTTGTTCTTGATTTCAACTAATTGTCTACGGCTTTGATAATTTTGCTATCCAAGACTTCTTATCTAGTTCTAAAGGCTTATATTGCATAGTACTCCTCCATATAAACAATATATTTCTGTAAATCTCTCTATCCTACAAACTTCAAACTCTTGAATTTATTTGCTGCATATTTATAGGGGCATATATTTCAATATTTAAAGTGTGTATGTTTAGGCATACACACACACAATTCAGAATTATTGCTGTCTATGAAAATCTAATAAAATTAAATTTATCTTCATCTTAAGCAGACATTTCTTTGTGGCATAAATAAAATAAAAAATAAAATAAGAAAATAAAATAAGAAAATAAAACCATATTGCTTTTATTAAATATAAATTGTGGCATAAAGGAAATAAAACATAAAACATACATAAAAAAACACAAAAAATATACAAAAATTTTACAAAAAACATCAGAGTTTATCTCTTATTTTTTGACAAGAGAAACAATTTTTAAAGATTTTTTCTTCCATAGACGGCAGTATGTGGGTTTTGTTACTCAATTTAAATGGTATTTTGCACATAATAAAACAATTCTCTCTTTGTCTCTCTCTCTATCTCCCTATCTCTTTCATGGAAGAAAAAATTTTAAATGATTGTGGGTTTCCTTATTTTATTTTATTTTTTATTGTGAACTTTTTTTGTTTGTTTGTCTGCATTTATAAAAATGTAATAATAAATAATTGTCTAAAGATGGATGATTTTGCTTAAAAATTTTGTTTGTTCCATACGAATATTTTTTTGTTGCCATTTTTCTGTTCTCTTCTCTTTTTTTTTTTTGTTTCTTATTTTGGTTTATTATATAAAAAAGTCTTTTAACCATCATTAATCTTATTCATATTGTTAAACGTCTCATGCTATACAAATAAATGGAAAGAATAATAAGGAAAAAGAAGTCATATTCGGTCAAGGTAGACTATACGACTCCCTTTATATGCACAAAAGTTTTATGATAAAATACTACCTACGGATATTACTGGGTAAAGCAAAGAATATTGGATTAGATGTGAAGATTATCACTTCAATGGTCTGAGAAATGTAGACCCAGGCTCTCATGTGTAAAATTAACCCACACACACAACATAAATGATATGAGAAGCTAGGTTGAAAACCTGACTAAAGCGTTGCAATGGCGAATTATCAATGTATGTTATGAACTCATACAACATTGTCACGGCAAACGACAATATGGTGGTGGATTAGACCGGAAATGTTTGATCTAGAACCTGATTATACAATACATCTCCAACATCATCATAGGAGTCGCCGTGGTCTAGTGGGTAGTGTGTTGGCTTATTAGACAAAAGGCCCGGGTACGAATCCCAGGTCAGACATCAAAACGAAAAATATTTCTTCGACGACTTCCTCTCAGCAGATTTCTGGCAAAGACTCTGAGAGTAAAAATTGCTATGAAAAGCTGCTCAAAAATCTGTTGTTCGGAGTCGACTTTAAACTGTAGGTCCGGCCACTCATGTATAAAATTAACGCATACAACATAAGTGGTGTGAGAAGCTAGGTCGTAATCCGGACTGAAGGGTTGTAATGGCCAATTATGTATGTATGTAATTAAAGACCTTCAGTCACTTAATTATCAATTTGAATCCAAATATCCCTCCTTCTTTATTTAGTTTTTTGTTCATTAAAAACCTTTACTCAGGGCCAGGATTTACAATCATTATCCTCAACATCATTTATGTCGTGTAATAATTTTACCCATGTCGTCTTTGAATATCAGATTTCTGACAAAACAAACAAATAAACAAAAATACAACAACAAACACTGCAATAATAAATATAAACAACAATGTTTACGAAGTCAAGACGTTTCGCCTGCAAAAACCTTCATCAGACTATTTACCCTGCCATAAAAAATGCAAGGCAGTAAAGTCCTGTCAGTATAGTATGAAGACGCGGTGCCTTTGAAGAGAGTAATCGTGGTTTGAAGATTTCCGTTACAGACATCCGACGAACAATTGTCTAATAATAGTTATTGTTTATGCAAAGGCTGTAAACAGAAGAATAACAAAGGATTGCAATTGTTGTTGTTTACATCAAGTTGTGAACAGTGGCTCACAGAATTGTGCGAATAATAAAGAATTTTAATTAAAACTAAACACAGATTTATTTTTATTTTATTTGCAATCTACGAGCTTATATTTTAAATGTTTCTAAAAGGTAACATAATATTTCTTTTATTTCAAATGTTACAACCATTAGTTCAAACACAATTTACTACTATTTTGAGTAGTATTTTAGGCCATAAAAATGTTCTAAAAGTGGGTAGTTGAAGGCGAGGGAAGGAGAGTGAGAATACAAGTATATATGCTCTGTGTACAGGTCAAATGTTTAGGTATTTGTAATTTATCTTTTTGTGAAAAACTTTTTTCTATTTTCCCTTACATTCCTACTCAATCTCTCACTCTCTCTCTCTCTCTCACGCTCTCTCTTTTACTGTCTGTTTGCAAAGGCTTTTACAATTATGTTTACCGTACGTATGAAGACGAAGAAGTATTGTTAATAATATTTTGATAAATAGACTCTTATCGCCCTGTCTTACAATTCTTACATGCACATCCCCCGTAAAAACCAGGAGAAGGAAAAAAGAAAACATGAATCACAGTCTATAAGAATAACAAGTAAATTATTGTGGCGGTTATTTATTATGGGTCAGTAACACAAGCAAATTTATCACGTTTCATAAAGTTAAAGGAAACATTTTGATGTTTTTCGTTTTCGTTTTAGGTTTCTTTTTTATTTTTTGAAGGAAGTATAATCGTCCTTAAATAATATTCATTTTTTTAGGAGGGGGTAATATTTGCCATCCAAATAATTCATAACTGTTTGAACAAATTTTGAAGACAGACTTGTCAGAAATTTAATTGAATTCAAAAAGACTATTAATGTGATGGGTTAGCAAAGGTATCATTGGTTTGGACATTAGATAAGTTAGCAAATAAGCTTACAGTTTACGTTCACCTATTCTGATTTTCGATTATATATAGTGTTACGTTTCAAATATGATCTCGTAGATTGAAAATAAAATAAAATTAAATCTGTGCTTAATTTCAATTAAAATAAATAAATAAAAAATAAAAAATAATTTCTTATTCTCAGAATTCTGTATGCCACTGTTCACAACTTGATGTAAACAACAACAATTGCTTTGTTTGTTATTCATCTGTTTATACTTGCATATACTCGTAGAGCCAGGATAATAACATTGAAGTCATGAAAGTAACATTTTCAAACTTCTTCATCAGAGTACAGCAAAGAAAAGGCAAACAAAAGTCTGACAGTTAATTCAATTTCATCCCAAAAAATTCAATTCCTCTTGGCCTACACTTCCCGAAAAATTGAAGAAGCTTCGAACTATGGATTTCGCCATGCATACACAAAGTTGACCATTACAACCCTTCAGTTAGGATTATTGACCTAGTTTCTTACACCACTTATGTTGTTTGTGTTAATTTTATTCAGCTGACATATTTTTGGGAAACATTTCATGGCAATTTTATTTACTCTCAGAGCTTTTCCCACAAATCTGATGAGAGGAAATCGCCAAAGAAATATTTGTTTTATTTTGTTTTAATGTCTGGATTGGAGCTCGAACCCTGTGTATACGTGTAATAAGCCACCACACTACTTACTAGACTACGGCGACTTCTAGTCATCTGTTTATACCTTTTGCATAAGCAATAATAATCATTAGAAAATTGTTCGGAGATCTTCAGTCTCTGATTACTGCTTCTTCACACAAGACAGACTGAAATTTTACTAACTCCGTTGGCTAGTTTGCCTTAAATTTTATGAATGTTCTTGATGGCGAATATTCTACAAATCTAAACATCGTTGTTAGTGTTTTTTGTTTACATTTACTCTTGTAGTGTTTGTTGTTGTATTTTTGTTTACTTGTTAATCATATTTTTATGCTGGTGTTTGTTGTTAAATTAAGCAGTGAGATAATTTGTAAACAAGTTCATAGTTTTGTTTTTGTAGCTTTTGTTTATATACGTCCCCGGCCTTACACTAACCCACCCTTACCCGACCGCGGAGGGCTTGTCCCCTTTAACAATGTAAAAGCAAAACACCAGTGTCTAGATTTTTCTTTTTTCGTAACAAAGGGAATATATGACGTCGCCCTACAAAAAGGTCTTATGGTAGCCAATAGAGGTACCCAAATTGAAAAATTTCTTATTTTAGAAACTTTTCATAACATAAAGTTTGTTATCGTTGTTGAAAAAATTCGGCCCAATGACATAAGGCTCTTTAAACATTCTGTTTTATCCGTAGACAGTGACTTCTTTACAAACACTTCTGGATTCAGATCTGCTGACGAAATCTTAACTTTATTTGATCATAACATGCCATCAGTTAGGATTACAACCTAGTATCCCACAACATCTATGTTGCATGAGTTAATTTTACTCATGAGTGGCGAAACGACAGATTTTTTGAGAAACATTTCTTGACAACTTCGTTTACTCACACAGTTTTTTCAGAAAACAGCTAAGAGGAGGGGGTCCAAAGAAATATTTATTCGTTATGGTTGACATGTCTGAGCACACATCTGAGGCAAGGTAGTCCATATAGGAAAATTAACCCATTTCGACTGAATATTTAAAAAAATCTTATACTCCTGCCTGTAAATACAAAAGTAAGATAACAAATCAAATAAGGAGAGACAACAACAATGTAAGCAATGTTGTAATATTGTTAAATTACAAGCCTATTTAAGTGGCATTTGCATAATAAACCGTAAAAAATTACAAGAGTCTTGTACTTTACAAAGGCAATAACAGAAGTGGCAAAAGATGTAACAAATACATAGGCCTACTCACCTAAATACAGACAGAAGAACTTTATTAAATATGAAATCCTTATAATAGCTACTTACACACTCAGACAAAGGCTTTCATATTCACAATACACTCTTTTTAATATATATAAATATTACCATACAGGGTTTTCCTTTTAAGTGAGTCTTTTACCCGAAGAAATTTTTTTTTTTTTAAATTAGGAACTATTTGTGATGTTCCCCAGCCTTTCGTTTTGCTAAGTCAAAATATTATTACGTTTTAACCTTTTAAAAACGTTTAAAATATAAGTTCTTAGATTGCAAATAAAATAAAAATAAATTTGTGTTAAGTTTTAAACAAAATTCTTTATTGTTCACACAATTCTATATGCCTTTGTTCACAACTTGATGTAGACAACAACAATTGCTTTGTTTGTTATTCTTCTTTACACAGTTTTGCTTAAACAATAACAATTGTTCAACAGATCTTTATAACGGAGTTGTTCAAATCCCGATTATTCTTTTTACAAGCAATGCGTCTTCACACAAGACTGACTGAATTTTTACTTACTGGTTGCTTGCTTTGTCTTGCCTTTTATATGCCAATGTAAACAGTTTACTGATGTTCTAGAAAACGAATGTTAGTAGCTTCGCCTTTTTTGAGATCTTTATAAATTTAAACATCGTTCTTTCATTTTGGCTTGTGTAGTCTGTTTACATTCTTTGTTGTTGGTATATATTTGTTTATTTGTTTATATCATGTAAACAAATTTATTATTTTCGATTTTGTGGTTCTTGTTTACCATTTTAGTGCTAAACTATGTAACCCGTTTACCAGTTTCGTAACAATATTCCGTTTAATGGGTCAATTTCGACCTCCGGGTACTGTGCACGTCCTCTAACCTAACAATATTCTGTCGAGTGATATCCTAATAAAGTCACCGTAGTCTAGCGACAGTGTGTTTGTTGGCTTATTAGACTGAAGGCCCGAGTTCAAACCCTAGACATCAAACGAAAATATGCAAATATTCCTTCGGCGATTTTCTCTCAGCAAATTTATGGCAAAAACTCTAAGAATAAATAAAATTGCTATGAAAAGATTCTCAAAAAACAGTCGTTCGGAGTCGACTTTAAACTGTAGGTCGCACCGCCACTCATCTATAAAAAAATTAACGCAAACAACATAAGTGCTGTAAGAAGCTAGTCGTAATCCTGACTAAACGGTGTAATGTAATTTAAGTAGACTTGCGAACGACTGATTTTTGAGAAGGCTCTTTCATGCACAGTTTTTCCCCTACTCCGACGCCCATTTTTTACACCTAACCCACCCTACCCCCCCCCCTCTGTCCACCCCCCTACTCACCCTTACCCACTCACACCACCAACTACATTCTCCATCCTAACCAAGATTTAACCCCGTTTTAATTATTACTTTAAACATTAAATGCCCAATGAAATACTACCTTGGCCCCACCCCCTTATACACCCAATTTTCCATAACTCAACAACCCCAGCCCTTTGCCCACATTATTCCGTCATCCTGTTTCTCTCCCCACCCCACGATTCAAAAAGACAAATAGCCTATTCCTTCCACATCCCTCCTTGGGGTTAACTCAACGTAAGACCCACAAAATACTATGGACTCTCCTAAATACTCACATACTCTCCTACGTGCGAAACCACCCTCCTCATCTACCTACTCAAGCAACTAAATTGCCCATACCAAATCGTTCTCGCACACGAACACCAAAACCTAACTCAACCTTTAGCAGAACATCCCCTATTTAACCCCTTAGAACTACCTCCTCGATCACCAAAAAATTCCATCTCTCTTTTCACTATACTTCAAAAATCAAATACGACTTCATAATTACAAACACACGACCTAAACCACACAAAGAAAGAGAGACAAACAATCCTCCAATGCCCCATGATTGAGTACTTTATCATTTATTCAAACCCCAATCGTAATACACCCAAACACCCTCCCTTCCCTGTCTTCCCACCTTAAGCTTCACGCTAACTTCCACAACCAACTCCTAACTCGATACCCACCTCATTCAAACTAAATCCTGTAAGGAATTATCCATCATACCACCAACCTCATCCCAGAACCCCTCAACTCCAAGCATCTCACCCTACACAATTCCCTATAAGACTCTCCACGTCCATCTAAAGCACATAAGCCCCCCCCAAAAATGATTCTCCTATTTTCAGTGACAAACCCATCCGCACAAGACCCTTAAACCCCCATAAACGTACATTCAAACATTCCCTCCACAACGTACCATACAAAATTACCCCGCATCTCCCTCAACCTCTTCAACAACACCACCCCAAACATTACACATTAAACCTACCACCAACCCCATCTCCTACCCTCCTCTGCCACAAACGCAAAATAATACCCCTCCCACCCCACACCCCCTAAACCCACTTGACCAATGCATAATAAAACCTACACCACTTCCCTGCCCAATTAAAACCTTTTACCATTACGTTTAGGATGATGAGCCTCTTAACAATCTATTCCATAATAAACCTACTACCTTTTTTTTTAATATATCGTAATCCCCCTACCCTCAACACATTCTTTTTAAGTGAGTCCTTTTACCCGAACCCAGTTATTTTTTTTAATTCTGTACAAAACTATGTTCCCCCGCCTTTCGTTTTGGCTATCCAAAAAACACTTCCCCTTAACTTTTAACCCCTTTTCAATTAAACGTTCTTTTCATCAAAAAAAAAATCCAAATTGTAATTCCTTTTCCCCCAACTTTATTGTTAACACAAATATATGCCTCCCTTTGTACAACCAATTTTTTGTTAACTTCCCCCCCCATTTGCTACCAAAAAATCAAGACATATTAAACGGAGTTGTCAACCCCCATTATTCTTTTTCCAAACAAGCATCTTCACACAATCCTGCGGCGAATACTTACTGATCCCTACAATCCACACTTGCCAATAAATACAGCTCTGAAGACTTACCAAAAAAACGACGTTACTAGTCGCCCCCACCCCATTCTATAAAAAAAACAACTCGTTCTTTCACCGCTTACACCACTCATTCAACTGTTAGATATTATATACAAGTAGCCGATCCATATTTTATATTATTTTTTCTTGCCACTCTTTACACCACTACATAAAATCCCCCGACCCGTCATTTCGCCCCCAAAATCCCCCACCGACCCCACTGAAAACCACCCCTCCTAACTAACCCCCTCCCATACTCAAACTCCCCCACTTCTCCCTAACTAACACACCATTGCCCTCACATTAACCATCCCCTTCACAAACCCTACATACCCCAAACCATCCTTCGGCGATATTCCCTACCTAATATGGGCCACTCTAACACCCCTAAAAGAAACCGCTCCCACCTCCAAAAATATCCAACCAATTCCAAACATCCAAACCCCACCACCCACCTATAGAAAAAATGACCCACGCTAACATTAACCTAAAGATAATCTGTAATCGATCTCCGAAAGCCCTTAAATGAATTTTAATGTATACTTCGCAACACTCCTGATTTTTTTCAGCCAATTTTTTTATTCTTAGAGTTGTTATCCGAAATCTGCCGAAGAAATATTTTTTCATATTTGTTTTGCTAGAGTTGTCTAATCTGGGCCCTCGCATCTAATAAGCCAACACACTGTCTACTAGACTACGTCGGATTAGGTTTGACATCGTATCGAATTGATTTAAGGTCCGTTTTCATTATTGGAATCTTTAAACATTTAAATGATTTTTATTCTTATGTGTTAGTTTACCTAGGACAAACAACATTGTCCCCAGCTTATTGTCACGCTCACATTGATTTAATAAATCCTAACTTTTTAACCTTATTTTCGGATCATAAATTAGGTGAAGCTGTAGCTTTAGTCATAAGTCATAATGGGATAGCCAGTGTGTGTGAAATGATTGCTTCCGAGGAATTTTCATTTAATAAATATGAGTTTAAATTTTGTCAGACGTTATCTCTTCCGTTAAGAATTCATAGGCGATTTTAAATAATTCGCAAGTGGTTTAGATTGCAGAAATATCTTGCATTAGGAATTCTTAGGTGCTCTTAAGTAATCCGAGAAGGGCTGTAAATTGCATGCCATATTGAGCTTTCAAAGGTATCCGTTTATATTATATTACGTTGCGCCGCATAATGCTATTTCTTGGAACGATATGGATGATGTCCTTCGAACTGTACTTATGAACTCAACGTTCCTAAGAGCCTTCTAAAAAGTGGCAAGTACTTTGATATCAAATTATAAACAGATTCGCGGGTAGGGTTTGCTCTAGAAATGTCATTGATAACTGAAGGTTTTAATTAAGAATGTAAACCAAATTCGATGGCAGCATAAATTCAAAAATATTTTCAATCCCAATGATATTAAATAATCAAAAAAAAATTGTTTAAAAAAATAAAATTCTTTTGTTCCCCTTAAAGTATGCTTCTATATTTAGATTGAAAAACAAATATAACAACATTATCTATTTTCTATTCACGCACATACACACCCATAAATACTCACATAATATGGAGTATCATGTATGTATTCCCCCTCTCCCTCCCCACAAAATAAATTTACGCATTGACTGTCATATACTTTAGCACCCACTTGACTAAAAAGTTTAAAGTGTTATTTTCTTTTGTTTGACGGAAATTGTTTTCAAATTGACAAACCCTTTTCGATTCAAAATACCAACATGACAGGACCAAATAACAAAATAAACAATAACAATAATAATAACAACAAAACCATCAAGAAAGTAATAGAATAGAGTGAAAACAATATGATTGACAAGTAAACAGTAAAAAAGAAAAGGAGGAAAACACAAAATAAAAGTTTTCCATTTTAAGCATATTGTTTATCTACAAATAGTAGAAGAACAGCAACAATAAGAAAAAAAAAAATGAAAGCGGAAAACTACCCCAATTCATGCAAATATTCTCCTCTCCATCCCCTCTCTTCATACCTTTGATCATAAATATAACGAGGGACAAAAAACACAAAAGAACAATGAGAATGAGAGAGGGAGTAGGAGTATGTAGTAATAAAATTCGTTTAAAAACTCGCACACGCACATATCATTTGGAAAATTTGTGTCAGCATTTAGTGGCATGAGTTGTTTGACGATGTTGAATGAAATAAACAAACCGTCGTGGTATTATGTTGTCAATATTTCAAAAATTTCATGTCGAAAATATTTTCTAAATTGGAAACAAAAAAATTAACAAATTCTTCTTATTTTAAGATGACATTCTTTAATTCCCTTCCTTTTTATTATGATTATTATTGGGAAATTATTTTTTGCTTATTTGAAGATATTTAAATACGCTTAAAAAGAAAGATTTTGTATGTGGGCATATGGAATGTATTATGGATTCAATAGGAAGCATCGACATGAGAGAGTTGATAATCTGTAATGATCAGGTAATGACAAGAAATAAAGTATTTTGCCTGTGGACGCTACAGAAAGCCGAAACGGGACATATGTACAACCATAGCTGCCAGAATTGACGATTTATGATCATTTTGACGATTTTGTGTTCCAAAAACATGTGGTGATTTATGCCGGTATTTTGACGATTTTTAGAAATTAAAAATTTTCATCATTTTCTTTACTTTAGTCGATTAAAAGCCACTTTAAGCTTCGTATTTACCTTTGCAGTTTTTCAAATTTGCAAATTTAAGTGATGACTATTCTGTGTCTTATGTCTTTTTCATTACTTAAAAGCCAAATAATTACAGCCTCTGCAGGAAGGGAGTTCCACAAACGATTTGTCCGACTAAAGAACGAATTTTGTCTGTAAAGCAGTTTGCAATTCCCTAACCAAACGACCACATACAGTGACGAGCAGAAGTGAGTGCATGTTCACAATACTGAGTTTCGTCATCCACAAAAACAAAACCATGCAAGCAAATACAAAAAAAAAAAAATTAATTTTAATTCTTCATTTTATTCTTAACAAATAGCAGCAAAAAAACAATAATTAATGAAATGAATACAATGAGTTTGAATGAAAAAATGAAAATAACCCACATAAACTCAATTTTGCACGTTTCAATAAAATTCAAGAAACTAACAGAATTTCAATATTTGATCCTTATGAGAAATAGTTTGATTTGAGATGCTTTCTACCAAATAATCAATAACATCTTTCGGAATTCGATTCCATTTCGCATTTATACGATCCCAAAGTTTGACAATGCCTGTTGAGGCTGTTTCGTGCTGTCCGAGCCGGATTTTCACGAATGGCCAAAAATTTTTAATCGGATTGAAGTCTGAACTTTGTGCGGATATTCCAGCAATTGAAAATTTTGTTTCCCATCCCATATCTTTACAATTTTTGCTGTGTGCTTCGGATCACCATCCTGTTGGAAAATAAATTCTTATTCGGGATAAGCACATTTGTCCATAAAATTCGGAAGATGGGCTTGCAGAATCTTTAGATAGTCTTTTTTCACATGATACCATCTACTAAATGTAGAGGGCCAACATGCCACCATATTAAGCATCCTCTAACCAAAATATTTTCATCGTTGTTTTTAACAGTTTGATTCACACGGTTTCTTTGAACACGTTCCCTGGATCTGCGCTACCAGAACTGTTTTCTCATACCATTCGAAATATGTTTGATTCACCATTTAGACCAGACGTCGGAACAAAGAGAAGATGATAAAAATATGAGTGTATTTGTGAGAGGCCTGTGGATAACCCAGAGGAAAATTGTTAGTAATATTTTCAAATGTAACCTAATAATATGTTTATGTAGTGGAAAATAGGAAAATGTACAATGCCAAACCCCTAAAGACTGCGTTTTTAACTTGACGAATATTCTTCTTCAAAAAATGGAGATCATTTCTCATTGTTATTAGTGAATCTCATTAGAAAATAGTGAATCCTACTGTCATTTTTCTTTGGGTGTATAACTGATATACAAAAAAAAAAAAAATTCAAATAGAAGAAGACGAGAACCAGTTTCACTGTAAGCTGACAAGCAACTGAATATAGTTTTACTTTTAAACAAACATTGTTGATGTTCGTACTCTATGTGTGTAAAAAGCCTAAGATAATATTCCCCTGAGAGACATTTGTGATTTAGACACATAAGCAGAAAAGACAGAGCAGCAAGCAGAGCAAGCATACAAACTTCTAGTGAGTATTTAAGCTTTCGTATGGGATTCATACTTATTTTGTGGTTCGTGTTTATGTTATAAATAAAGTTATCAAGATGCGAAATCAACAACATCATACGTTTTAAGTATGAATATGATGAGTACTTGATACTTTGAATATAAGCAGAGGTTGCATGCTACCAAAATAAGTATACGCATTCATACTTAAGTATCAGAAATTATGAGTATGACTCAATTGTACTCATCTTTTTGAATAAATAACACAGCCCTGCAAATTTGGATTTTTTTTTGTGGCTCTAAGTATTTTCGAAGGCATTTTGCGCGCTAGATTCAAAACTTTCCGTCACATCAGGTTTCGATGAAAAAGGGGCAATTTTTGGCAATTTTTGAAAAATTGTAGAGCTAACCACTGATGTGCTAGAATCATCGCTATTGCCAGAAATTGTCAACTGGTCTTTACTCTTTAAAATGAGCCCAAAGCCAAATTAATTACATGCGCCCTTAAAGTAGGGCGTGGGTTTATGTCAAGGGTTTATGCAAGATAAAAAAAAACATATTACGTTGGTCCTTAAAAATTATTAAGATTTTCTTGGAAATTGTTACTCGGGGGTTTTGGAATGGCTGATTACAGATCTTCATTTACATTTAAGAAAAAAATTCCTTCGGAAACACCTGGAGCCATCTTATTTGCAAAACCCATTCATGGCTTTGTAATCATATATATTATTTCTAAAGCTCTTTTTTTTTGTCGGTTGCAAATATCTCCCATACTACCGCATCAAATTTAATGAACGATATCTCATTTTAAAGCTTATATCTAACACTAATGGCGAAAAATAATTAGAAATTGAGAAGTTAATATTTTCATTGATAAAAATTATATTTTATATAGAACTGCATGATAACACTGTTTTCATTATGATTATATGTTTTTGTTCAAGTGTGGTAATACAGGGTCGCTTAATAGTAATGCAGTTCTACATAATATAGTATGTGTTAAAATCCATTCTGGCAACACCGCTATTTACTATAATGCCGTTTATTACAAAGTTAGTTATATATAAGATGCATATTAAGTTGTAAAAAGCTGTTTTGGCAATTATATTTATGTTACAAAAATGACAACTAACGGTGCGAAATATTCGCACGGGTCATCTAGTCATTGCTGATCTCTGATGCCTACATAGTATGGCAACCTAACATCTCTGTTTCCCATTCTCCCTCCCCTTAGCTACATTCCTATATCCTCTATTTCCTTCCTTTTCTAAGGACAATGTAAAATGGGTCAATTTCGACCTCCGGGTATATACTTGTCTTAATAGACAAGTACACGTCCTTTAACCTAACCTAACATCTTAATGCCTTTCACTTTTTGTTAATAATAGCGATTCTTTTTTGTAGTAGAAACATAAGGAAAGTTGATGAAAATTTATGTGAAAGTGTTTAAAATTTCCCATTTACTGTTAACATTACCTTTAAGAAACTAAAATAGTTAAAGCATCATAAAGACTGTGCTTTTAATTTGGCAAGTGATGATATCTTTATATCACTGCGCCTATATTTAGACTTTAAATTTGGCTTCAGACCAAAAAACAATTTAACCCTCCTACTAAATCTAAAATCATTTACCATATTAAGAAGGTTTTTTCTGCCCTTGTTTTTTAACTGAAAAATTTGTTTTGAAGGTTATTTCACTTAACCTATCTATCTGTGTGTGTATGTGCCTAGCCTACCTTTATAATCTCTTTTGTAGGAAAAAAAGGTGAAAAATTGAAATCAAAGTTAATGCGCTTTTATCATTTACCGTAATAACATTCAATATAATCCACTTTCCTATAAATATTTACAAGAAAATAGAGAAGAAGAAGAAACAAGAAATTTTTCAAAAGTTTTTCTTGCCAGCCCTGGCCTTACCTTGGAAATATTTTTGCTTTTTTTAAGATTTCATCGGCAAAAAGATAAATTTAATCAAATATTAAGAATTCTTAGACGTTTTAATTTAAAAAATCGTTTTTTTTTTGTATTTTTTTGGGGTACACATTATGAAGGATAAGGAAAGAAAGAAATAAAGAAAGCAAAAGAAAATGAAAGAGAAGCTAAAGGTTGTCTATTCAGCAGGAAATTTAAAATTTAAATAAATTACCCCAAGCCCAAAAGGAAATAATGAGAAGAAAAAGAAACGAAACGTTGTAATTCAGGACGATGATGATGTAGATTATAGCGTTTAAGGCTAACGATGATGATGATTACACTGTGATAACATTTATTATCATCATAACAATCATTTTCAGCAACAGCAACAGCAATAGCATCGGCAGCAGAATCACCACCATCACCATCAGAATCAGCATCAGCAAACTCATCATAAAAATCAATTGATTGACCTTAAATGTATACCAACACACACACACAACAGTAAGAACGAAGGAAAGAGAGAGAGAGAGAGAGAGTGTTTGCGAAACGGAAAAACATAATCAAATAAAAAAAAATGATTAAATTTAATAAAAAAAGGGAAAAATTATGTTTCCTACTAACTTCGACTGCTTCCTCCTGCAGCCTAGTTTCTTGAAAAATGAGTTGAATGAGCAACAACGGCCTGCTAAGCATAGAAAAATTACTCCACCATTATGCTGCTCCTCTCCTTTCTATGTTTGTTTGCCTGTTTGTTTGTATATCTCTGAACTTATTCGAAATTCTTAGAAGTTTGTTGAACTTTTGACTTGTGTTGTGATATTTTTGTGGGCCATATTTATAACAACAACAACAACAACAACAACAATAGCAGCACCAGCAGCTACAAAGAAAATAAAATTCAATCAAGAAAAATACAAAAAAACTCTAAGGAAACCTTTTATTTGACTTTTGTAAGAAGTTACACAAGACTTTTGCTTATAAGCATATAACGAGGGTTGTAAGTTAAGTATTGAATTAAAAAGGGTGCTCAGGTTCTTCCTAAAACTATAGAACTTGCTATTTCAAGTTCAAATTTTAGTCAACATAGATTCCTAGCACATATCATTAGAACAGTATTCGTCGTAGTTTAATCTGTAGTATGTTGGTTTTCTAGACTTGAGGCCACAGTTCAAACTCCAGGCTTGACATCTGACAATATTTCTGCCTTTCAACAGGTTTGTGGCAAAAACTTTGAAACTAAATAAAATTCTGCCATGACATGTTTATTTCACCCTAGGCTAGTAGGTAGTTGAAGTTCGCCGTGGTCTAGTGGGTAGACGAAAGGCCCGGGTACGAATCCCAGGTCAGACATCAAAACGAAAAATATTTCTTCGGTGACTTCCTTCTCAGCAGATTTCTGGTAAAGACTCTGAGAGTAAAAATTGCCATGAAAAGCTTCTCAAAAATCTGTCGTTCGGAGTCGACTTTAAACTGTACGTCCCGTCACTCATGTATAAAATTAACGCACACAACATAAGTGGTGTGAGAAGCTAGGTCGTAATCCTGACTGAAGGGTTGTATTGGCCAATTATGTTATGTATGTAGTAGGTAATGTGTCAACTTATTAGACGTAAGGCCAGGGTTCAAACCTTTTGTCAAACATCATAGCCAATATGTAAAGGAGAGTTTGGGTGACCACATATTGTATAGCTTAAGAGGCTTACGCCCATCAGAGTTTAGAATCGAAGATAATCGCTATGTTTAATTGTCCTTGCCTTGAAAGATTGGATTTTGTCTTGCCTAATGAGTAGCATGATATCGCCGTTGTCTAGTAGGTTGTCTTTGGACTTATTACACGTAAAGCCAGGGTTTGAGCCCCAGGCCAGACATCAAAACACAATACATCCTTGAAGATTTCCTCTTAGCAGATTTCTGGCAAACATTTTGTGAGTAAATTAAAGTTGGCATGAAGAGCTTCTCAAAAATCTATCGTTCACCACACATATAGAAAATTAGCATAAACACAATATAAGTGGTATCAGAAGCTAGGTTATAATCTCGACTGAAGGGTTATAATGACCAATTATGTATGACATGTTTATTAAAAATCTATCCTTCGGAGTCGTCTTTAATCTGTAGGTCCCACTACTCATGTAGAAAATTAGAAGAAACATAACATAAATGGTGTAAGAAGCTAGGACGTAAACCTGACTGAAGGGTTGTAATGACTAGCTAGTAAAGCACTTCGGCTTCCCATTTTTATTGTCAATATTGTTCCTTTTTTAGCTTAATAATACGTTAAAAATATGAGCTCATCGATTGCAAATTAAATAAAAATAAATTTCTGTTTAGATTTTAATTAAAATTCTGTATTATTTACACAATTCTATGTGCCACTGTCCACAACTTGATGTATACAACAACAATTGCTTTGTTTGTTTCTTCTCTGTTTATACTCTTTTCATAAACAATAACAATTCCTAAGCAATTATACGACAGGTCTATGTAACGGAGATCTTCAAACCACGATTACTCTCTTCAAACTCACCGTGTCTTCACACAGCGATGACTGAGCTTCTACTAACTCAGTTGCCTGCTTTGCTTTGCCTTTTATATGGCAAAGTAAACAGTCTGATGAATTCTTTTTAAGACTTGACTTTGCCTTTAGAAAAATCTTTACATAGGAAAACATCTTTGTTTACAATTTTACGATTTTTTACGCTGGTGTATGTTTTTGTATTTTTGTTTACTTGTTTACCATTTTTTCATGTAGCTGTTTGTTGTTATAATCGCACGATAATTTGTAAACAGGTTTGTTCACTGCATTGTTTTGTTTTTGTTGCTAGATTTCCATTTTCGGGCTGAATCTGTCTTCTCCGAATAACAGAATGTCAAAGATTTAACAGATTTAAGCCAGTCAAGTCCTCTGCATTAGTAGGAATGCCAGAGAAGCTGCATTTGTGCGTAACAAATGTGAAACAGAGTTCTCTGGTAATAGTTAGAGTTGAATGGTGACAGTGCAGGGCTGGCTGGTGACAGTGTAGAGGAGATTGGAGGCAGCCCAAAGCTGACTGGTGACAGAGCAGAGCTAACTGGTGACATTGCAGCGCTTAGTGGTAATACTTGATTTGACTGGTGACAGTGCAGAACGGACTGGTAATAGTGCAGAGCTTACTGGTGACAGTGCAGAGCTGACTATTAATAGTACAGAGCAGACTGGTGACAGTGTGGATTGGACTGGTGACAGTGCGGATTGGACTGGTGACAGTGCGGATTGAACTGGTGACAGTGCGTATTGATCTGGCGACAGTGCGGATTGGACTGGTGACAGTGCGGATTGGACTGGTGAAAGTGCGGATTGGACTGGTGACAGTGCTGTTTGGACTGGTGACAGTGCGTATTGGACCGGTGACAGTGCGTATTGGACCGGTGACAGTACAGAGCTGACTGGTAACAGTGCACAGTAGGCTGGTGACTGGTTGCAGTGCACAGCTGACTGGTTGCAGTACAGAGCTGACTGGTAACAGTGCAGAGCTGACTGGTAACAGTGCAGAGCTGACTTGTAACAGTGCACAGCAGGCTGGTAACAGTGCACAGCATGCTGGTAACAGTGCACAGCAGGCTGGTGACAGTACGGAGATGACTGGTTACAGTGCAGAGCTGACTGGTTACAGTGCAGAGCTGACTGGTAACAGTACAGAGCTGACTAGTAACAGTGCAGAGCAGACTGGTGACAGTGCAGAACAGAGAGGTAACAGTGCAGAGCAGGCTGTTAACAGTGCAGAGCTGACTGGTAACAGTGCAGAGCTGACTGGTAACTGTGCAGAACAGACTGGTGACAGTGCAGAGCAGACTGGTGACAGTGCAGAGCAGACTGGTGACAGTGCAGAACAGAGAGGTAACAGTGCAGAGCAGGCTGTTAACAGTGCAGAGCTTACTGGTGACAGTGCTGAGTGGACTGGTGACAGTCTAGAGCTGACTGGTTGGTTCCTAAAAGAACCATAGCAAGTCATTTACATGACCTTATAACTTAATCCTCCTAAAATTTCTATTTCGTAATATTTTTTTTTTATTATATTTCCTACAAAGTTTGCCTACTTACATCCCCATTTTCTTTTCCTTCCAACTTTTACACCATATTTCTTCGGCCATATTTCCATTTCTTATGTTCATTCATTACTGCGATGATGTTTGCATAGTCTAGTGAGGCAGACAAAACGCCTAAAAGGCGATCATAAGTTTTTTTTTTTTCTTAACATCTGCCTATCATCATAACGGATGGCATTTCCCAGTTGTGTGATGATGGCTGGCTGCATGCATAGTTGGTGGGGGCGTTTCGCTGGCCTGATACTGGGTGACTTCCTTAAAAAGTTGTACATCTTATTAATGTTGTTGTTGTTGTTGTAGTTGGAGTTGTCGTTGTTATTGTTATTATATGTTTTGTTGAAAGCAACAAAGAATGAAAGAAATGGTGCGGCTGCTGCTTTTCTTTTGAGTGACATAGTGACACAAAATGTTGTCAGCCACTAAAAAGGGGTGATGGGTTTACTTCAGGGCAATTCTTTTCTTTTTTTTTCTTTCTTTCTTTTCTGCATTCTTTAGAAGAAGAAGGAGAAAAAAAGTTTAGTTTATTGTGATTATTTTTTCATATTTCTTGGATAATTTTTTTTATTTATTTAATAAGGAAATGGTGTTGGAGTTTAGGATATAAAAACCTTCAGTAAATTGTGTTATGAAATGTGGTTTAAAGATTTTTATTTTCTTGGAACGGAGGGATTTTTATACAAAAAAGACAACCTTTTGAAGTTAAAAAATTTTTATTTAAACCCCGCTCTTTAAGAACCCCTTGTTTAACTAATTTTGCATTCCTGTTCCTTTCTATAATTCCTTTAACATTTAGTTGAGTTCTGCTATGTTTAATAGAAGAAAAACGTTATGGAATCGTGTTTAAATCTCTTTAATCTTTTAACGTTTCACGTATGGTTGGCCTTTAACTTTTTTCCCTTTCACTCCATGCTGTTCATTTATCCTTAGGCTTTCGTTCTATCTATAGGTTGTTACCAAAATTGTATCACATTCTAGCTGCCTTGTGACCTTTTTACCTTTTCATGTGTATTGTAGAGACCCGTTAAGAGTTTCTATTTTCTTTACAAATATTTTCAGGGCAAGGAAAGCAAGAAAAAGCACACGAAAATATTTGCCATCCATATACGGCGACCTAAGACCCCGCTATGAGGAAAAAAAAAACGTGAAAAGCGAAAAAAAACCAGGCAATGAAATTCACAGGAAATTTAATTTCATTGGGATTACGTTAATGAGATCATAATAATGCAAGCATGTGTTGCTAAGGTTATACTGAAAAGTGAAAAAGCAAACACAGTGGTTCTCAAACTGTACCTATATGTACATGTTATTTTAAACTGACTAGGGTTACTGAGCCGCCTAGCAATTTATTTCCAAAATCGAACTTATAATACAGGAAAAAAATGGTTTTTATTAACATTTTAAGAACCCCTGGATTTCCTGCTCTAAGTGCTTAGCAAACCAACAAACTGAGCCATAACAACCAGCGAACAAAAAGCCAGCCACCAAAAACTTACACCAGCTTACAGGGTTCGTTACCAACGCAATGACTTTAGTAATGCGTGCACACGCAGTAAAATGCTTGAGTAACGCACTTCGCACGACAATTTCCCAAACAAAAATTTTCCTTTGGCTTTGCCAAAGTATTATGCTCTACTGATTCCTATGCCTTTGCTATGCACGAAATTACTCCAAATAAGACTGTTTTGGCGTTCTTTGTAAATTATTGAGTAAAACAAACATTTTCTGGCTTGTTTTTCTGCTTAAAACGTGACAGTTTTTATACTTTAAGCGCCTCCGTTTTTTTGTTTTTTTTATGTTGGCATTGCCAAGGTAATTGAGTAAAAAGTACCACACTTTTGGCAAACATGTTGCTTTCGATTTAAGCCGTCTTTTTATGCAGAAGCAATATTAGCCCAACAGAAACATGATTTAATGGCTGTTAAGCTATTGGATTTACTGTTCCAAAACAGCAAAACAAAATGCTTTCAAATTGGCATTTAAAAGATTTATGCAATGGCCAAGGGAAATGGATTTTCATTATGACTGCATGGGAGTAAATTAAATTGATTTTCTTGTTTAAAGTTAATTTCTAATTAATGAAAATAATCCCTGTAACAGTACAACTAATTAGAAAATGTTTGGAATTATAAATCCCGTTGGTAATTGAAGATGGCAAATTGGTTTGAAAATTTATAAAAAATAAAGTAGAATTCTATAAATATCAAAAATGAGAAATTAAACTCATTTGAATTTATAAAAAAAATTTACGATTTTTTTCCCAATCATGAGGAATTATTTTCAATTTTTTATATATACGACCGGCATTCAAATGTAATGCGTTATCCATTTTGTGGTTTCAAAACCACATATAAAATATTTTTTATCATGAGATTACTTTTGTATTCTAAAGTTTGAACGTTGACATTATGTGTGAAACACTACATCATTTAAATGACCTCCACACTGTGTAACTTTCGATTACTTTTTGACACATATTGGGCGGTATCTCAACCATAACTTGACGAATATTGGTTTTTAAGTGCCAATAGTTGAAGGTTTATCTGCATAAACACGGTCTTTCGCGTAGCCTACAATAAAAAAACTCTAATGGTGTCAAATCGCATGATCTTGGTTGCCAGTTGAATCGCCACGATGAGAAATTACGCGGCCAGAAAATGTCGCTTGCAATAAAACCATATTCGCTTGAGTTGTGTGGAATGTGGCACCGCCTTATTGAAACCACATACTTTCCAATTTGTATTCTTCAATAGCAGGCAAAAATGTCCGTTCTCATATGACCATAACGCTCCGAATTGACGGTGACAGTAGTTCCATCATTGTTTTCGAAGAAGTAAGGCCCAATCACACCTTCGGATCAAAGAGCGCACCAAAGAGTGACTTTTTCTGGATGTAATGGCCTCTCTTCAATTACTTGAGGATTCTTAGATCCCCACAAACGATAATTTTATTTATTAACACAACCACCGAGTGTGAAATGTGCTTCATCGCTGAAGAATATTTTGTTTGAAAAATTGCCGTCCACCGCCTGTTGTTTCAGCATCAATTCCGCGAATCTAAGACGTTGTGAATGTTCAACTGGCTTCAGTTGTTACGTGAGCTAAACTTTATATGGATGTAGGTGTAGATCTAAATACAAAATATGCCATAATGTGCCGTAAGACAGTCCAAATTCCTAAGAACGACGAGGAATCGACACATACGGGTCTTCGGCAACACTTTCACTTACTATAGCGATGTTTTTTAGCGGAACGAGCGAAACGATGATGCACAGGCCTTTCAATATTTCTAACCACTACAGTCTCTTCAAATTTCTTCACAATTTTGCCAATTGCTTGCTTAGTTGGAGGATTATGTAAACCATAATCTCCTCTTAAAGCACAATACGTGGCTGAGGCAGAATCACCATTTTTGTAGTAGGTTTTGATCATTTTTATTCGTTCTGTGATAGTTAAGCGATCCATTTTCTTTACTATCAGACTTTCAACTGAAAAGAAAAAAATTGGTTTCACAACCTAGTTTGACAGATGTCGACTTCCAGTTCCATACTTTTGAAACCACCCACGAAATGGATAGCCCTTTACATAATTGGTCAAGATTACAACCATAATTCTCAACACTATTCACATTAATTTTATATGTAAGTGGTGGGACCTACAGTTTAAAGTCGACTCCGAACGAAAGATTTTTGAGAAACTTTTCATTGCCAGTTATTGTTAGAAATCTGTTGAAAGGAAGTCGCCGTATTTAGTTTTGTTGGATATGTGTGACTTGGGTTTTGAATCATGGCCTCACATCTAAGCCGGAAGTAACCTTTAAATCAAAAGATTAAAAGGTGTGTAGAAACCAGGAAGGAGATGTTAGAGAATTTTTTGTCTCTACTCCGAATTCAAGTGTGAGATACCCTATCTGGATTCGGTTCTAACGAGACATACATAGATGTAGAAATCTTATATTTATTTTAAGTTTTCAAGCATATATAGAGAAGATGAAGTGCAGTTTCCCAGATGACTTAGATGGCAGACATCTCATTTTTATTATACGTATTGGTATCCACATAATCTGAGACCCCGTAGTGACATAAACGTGAAATTCCTAAGAGCTCTTAGGACAGCTTGACTGCCTAAGAGTCATTTTATTCCTTTTCCCATATACAACATATAGGATTTTAATCATTGCCAGGATTGTGTAGATTATGTTCCATGTTCCATTTCCTTTCCTTACATAGATTATCCGCTTATGGAACTGATACCTCCTTCAACTGAAATCGTATGATAAGCCTCCAGTTTCCTGTCTTAAATCGTTTCATCCCCTTGTTTAATACTGTTGTCTTTTTATCCGCCGTATTAGACAACATCTTTATTCCTGTGATGTTTAGGCTGAAATCTATGGTGTTTCGAAATAACTGCCGTTTGTGTAGGCTTTCCCTATATGCGTAGTACTGACCATGTAGGTTTATAGCCAGTTATTGAGAACCAAGGACCTTTCAAGGAATAATTTCGTTGGTAAAAGACTACTTATAGGTTCTCTCGATTTCCATGTAAGAAGCAGGATGGCCAAATATTTGACCTCTATACTGGTGGGTACCTCAAATTTTGTATCTACCCCTTATGTTATATCCTTCCTGGCAAATGATAAAATGATACCCTTTGGAGAATTGATTGACAATATCTTCCTTATCTCATTAAATGTTATGTGGAGGATGTTCCACATTATTTAATCAATCTTTTTCATCTTCTTGATATTGGTCGAGGAATATGTGGTTCGCATAGCTAAAATATGATTTTATTATTGCTAAAGCACTTTTTTGTCGGTTGCAAATATCTCCCATACCACAGCATCAAATTTAATGACTGATATCTCATTTTAAAGCTTATATCTCACACTAATTGTGAAAAATAATTAGAAATTGAAAAATTAATATTTTCATTGATAAAAATTATATTTTATATAGAACTGCATAATAATACTGCTATCATTATGATTATATGTTTTTGTTCAAGTGTGGTCATACAGGGTCGCTTAATAGTAATGCAGTTCTACATAATATAGTATATATTAAAATCCATTCTGGCAATACCGCTATTTACTATAATGCCGTTTATTACTAAGTTAGTTATATATAAGATGCATATTAAGTTGTAAAAAGCTGTTTTGTCAATTATTTTTATGTTACAAAAACGACAACTAACGGTGCGAAATATTCGCACGGGTCATCTAGTCCTTACTGAATGGTTGTAATGACCAATTATTTATGTGATTTGAAGACCGATTGATATCTTTCTAGACCATAATTATAATTGTAACGCAACAGTAAGGCTTGATAATTTCAATTTTACAAGACTGTTCTGGTCACATCAGCGACCTTGAAGCTATTTTCCTAACATAAATTTGTACCAAAATTCCCCTAATACTAAAGTTGTTTTCTACCACAAAAAAATTATTTTCAAATTTAATTTGTTCTTGGAATTGAAATTAAAAAAAATTGTAATTTTCCTCAAAGCATTATAAAAATAAAAATTAAAAAAAAAAATATGCTAATAAAGCCACAGACAAACTAATTTAAATAAAAATTCATTAAAAAGAAGAAAAAAATTATAACAAATGCGTTGTAACCACGGTCGGCATTAGTAAGGCCCAAAAGAAAGAAGGGCTATTTTATTAAAACAAGCAAAAAAAAAAGACAAAAAAAAGTCCTACTCTGGTTAAGGGAAAAGCCTACAAAAATATTATGTTTTAAAGGCTTTGCCTATCTTCCCTCAAAATAAAAAAGAGAGAAAAGAAAGCACAATGTAAAGTTTAAATAACATCAAAACTCTTGTCATTGCCATCACCGTAGTCATCATTATAATCATTGTCATCGCCTTTAAACATCATCATTAATTTCAAGTCCATACAATATTTCATTTCGTTTAGTTTTACAATCTTTTTCTCTTTTTTTTTTGTTTTTTGTATGCCATAAGCCCTTAAACGAAAACAAAAAACCAGAAAAAACGAGGAAAAAATTCTTTATTTTTGACCATAAATGCCGTCAGCTGTACAATAGTCTCACCCCTCAGCTTTGAATTTGTTTTTACAGGTTATTCGAGAGATAGAAAGAGTGAGAGAGAGAGAGAGGTAGAGAGTACTATTTCCTAAGGAGTGTATTGGTGGTGGTGGTGGTGGTGATGGTATTGTTCGTTGCTTTGGTGAAATATTTCCTGTAGCAGTCAATGTCAAAAAAACAAAAGAAAAAGGAAAAAAAAAACACATGACAGACAATAACAGCAACAACAAAAACAACAAAAATAAAAAACATTAATGTTAACAATACCGTTACAAAATACCTATACATTGGCAAACAAAACAAAAAACAACAACAAAAAAAAAATACCGAAACCGTACTTATATTTTGAGTTGAACTTGTTTCTCTTGTCCATCTTTTGTTTTCCTCTTTCCCCTCTCTCCCCGTTTTTGTTGTTTAGATTTTACGTTTACGAGGCAATAACGATTTTCCACCTTTTTTTGTTTTTTGCTTTCCATAGCCGTATTATTTACTTTGTTTTCTGTCACTTTTGTTGTGTTTTTTGTCATAATTTGTGGTTGCCTGTCGAGTATTTTTTTCCTGGTCATTGTTGCACGCTACTGTCAAGGCATATGCCATACGGTTGGCATATCATTGTTCTAAAAAAAGAAAAAATAACGCTCTCTAACTAATAAGGCATAAATCTTTAATTATATTATTGGGTATAGGCATTAATTTATGTTTAATGGCAAGGTTTTCTTTCCGGAAACACAAGCACTAATCTTACCGCCTGTCCTCGAATGATTGTGACTATACCAGAGTAATGGAGACTGTCGTTAGAACAAGGAGATGCAAGTCTTATACAAGATTCTTAGGGTGACATCATGATCAAAGAAATCGTGCAATTGTCACCTCCCTGCTTTTAACTGTAAACCAGCAAAAGCTAAAGGGTCCGCCAAATAACTTCTACTGAATATTTTCTCAAATTTCCTTTTTTTATTTGAAAGTAAAATCCTTCCGATTAATAATGGAAAATAATTTCATTTAAATGGCTGCCTCGGCTGGCAATGCATTAGTCTATACGATCTGTCCAATTATAAAGCACTTTATCGATTGCGTGCAGCTGTATTTCACCAATGGCTTCACGAATGTTGTCTCTGGCTTGTCGGCATAACACTTATCTTTGATGGCACCCCACAAATAATAGTCGAATGGTGTCAAATCGTAGCTACGAGATAGCCAAACGACAACAGCTCTGCGGCTGATAATTCGATCTTCAAAAACAGGCTCCAAACATCGAGTGTAGCTTCGGCTGTGTGGCACAAAGTGGCGTTCTGTTGAAACCAAATGTTGCCAATATCCTCCTCTTCAATTTTTATGAACAAAAATTCGTTCAACATGGCCCGATAACGATCGCCATTGACTGTAACGGCCACTTGTTGCTCTTTTTCGAAGAAAAATGGCCCAATTATGCCTCTGGACCAAAATCCCCACCAAACAATGACTCGTTCTGGGTGCGCTGGCTTTTCAATACATTTCGTGCGGGTTTTCTGTGTCCCAAATGCGACAATTTTGCTTGTTTACATATCCGCCAAGATCAAAATGAGCTTCTTCTGAAAAGATGACTTTTTTGTTTGCCAAAGTCGGCATCTTCTGTAAGTCGATTGCAGGCCCACTTAGCGAAGCAATAACGCGTATACACAACCATATTCGGCGGAATTATAAATCTGACGAGACATGAGTGTTACCATTCACGAAATAAGCACTAGTTGAAAAAAAAAAACGTTAAATGGCCAACCCGATGAATTAAGAGAGTTTTTAAAAAAAATTCTGTTTGATGTTCGCTGGATTCGAGACATTTTTTTAGTGGCTTGCCTTTTTATGGCGTTGCAAGAAATATTTCACTTCATTTGATCTTCTTACTATTTACACCACTTATATCCGACCATGAATAGAATACAACTCTCATGTATGAGCCGGTGCCTCAGGCTTCTCAATCGCGTACTGGAGAGGGTAGGGTATCAAGCTTCATTGATTTATTAGAGCATCGTTATACTGTGGCTTGTGTTTCACTGTTCTATTGGCACTACAATGGATTTAGCTCAAGCGAAATAAACGACTTATTCCCGAGAGTCATATAATACCCATTTTTTTTTGGCGAACAGCTCCGTTACCCAATCCGTTACGGGCAACATTCGTTCTTCTTTCGTTCTCCCTTCTTCCAGAGGTCTTTCCTATCACTTGTGGCATAAAAGGTTTCAAATCTAATGTCCCCAAACACTTCATCCTCTTTCCTACTTCCCATAACATATTTTCCTAGTTCCAATAAAACGTACTGCACGAGTAGCGGCTATTCGTGGGCATAAATCAATTTTTAGGCAGCAAACTCTTTAAAGGATCGAATCATATTGTTGCACAAAAGGTTGTACGAGGTTGACTAGCGAATAATGTGTGATCGCCCTAAAAGCCAGGCTGGGAATAAGGCATCAACTTCTCTTCTTCATCCTAAAGTACATATCGACTCCTCCGTCCTATAACATTCTAAGTCGAAAAAGTGTGTCTGGAGTTATGAGCTCTCAAATTTCCACAATAATTAGTGAGCCCTATTGATTATTTGATGTCTTCTAAAGCCTAGAGGATTAGAAGTCCTTTTGAAAACTAATTGTTCTGCAGAACGTGATTTCGATCTTTACCGAAGGCTTGAAGAAAAAGTCATTTTCAGGCTTAGTTATTCCTTGTGGTAAATTGTCTCAAATTGCATGAGGACTTTTGTTTCCCAGACGAAAGTTTAAGCCATTGATACGATTGCGAAGTGTACTTGAGAATTTAATATTGAACTGCCAGATCGCTCAACTTCAATGTGGTTAGACAATAGGTTGAGTGGGTCCCAATTCGTAAAGTTTACCGTGAATGCTATAATACTACTGAATGAGTTTCGTGTAATGCATCATTTTGCTTATTGGAAGGTTTTTTGCGTAAGGCTTGTATCTTAGGAAAGACTCTCAGGCTTCATTACATCTCTGACGTTACATACATAATTTGGTCATTACAACCTTTCAATCAGTATTACGACAAAGCTTCCTACACCTTTTATGTTAATTTTATACATTAGCGGCGGGACCTATAGTTTAATGTCGACTCTGAACGACAGATTCTTTGAGAAGCTCTTCATGCCAAATTTATTTACTCTTGGAGTTTTTGCCAGAAATCTGCTAAGAGGCAGACGCCGAAAAAATATTTCGGAGGTTTTCGAACCGAACCCGGGCTTTTCGTCTAATAAGCCAACACACACTAGCTACTAAACTACGGCGACTAGTAAAAGACGTTACAGCTTCCACACTTTTTGTTGGAGCTCGTTTATGACAAGCCTAATCAAGCCGTAATTCTCAAATAAGGGCCACATTTATAGTGTCTCGTTTCTAGAATATTTTAAAATTTTTAACGAGTTTTTTAATTCGTTCACGTTCACCCAAAAAATGTGTCGCATAAGGTGCTTTCAACAGTCACCATTGCAGCTGAATTTAAAGACCCCAAATACTATCATTCCATAGAATTATTTGCCCCAAGCATGTCATAATTTTTTGTTTTTATTTTTGGATTTGTTATCTTCTTTTTTTTACGATTTTTTATTTGTCGTTTATCCAATGGAACAGGAACAATTTTGAAGGTGGTCTAAACATATACAAACAAACAAACAAACAATAAACTGAACGAACAATATTTCAAAAGTTTACACACAACAATCCTGTTCGTCGTACATATTTTTCAAGTTTATTATACCCATGGGTTCTTTACATTATAATTGCTTAACGTTTTAGTATTTAATGAATAGAAAAAAACAAAAATTCTGTGGCTGCTATTTAAATTACAACAACAGCTGTTAGATTTTAGGGACGTATTAGGAAAATGATATTGTAATATAGGGGCAGGGGCAGGGGGAATGGCAGCATTTTAAAGATATTTTTTTTTGGGAAAATGGTCACGAATTACGGACTAAAGTTTTGAAAACATGTTTAAAACACATTAAGTGGTTAATTACCATGAGCTAAGCGATTAGACGATAAAACACTGAAAGATCAAGAGTATAATATTCATTCGAACTCCATACCTACTTTCACCTATACAAGAGGTCAGTTTGCTGAGTCTACTAACTCCTTTCGATGTCTCTTCGTCACCCAGGAGTGTCTAGTGCACGGATAATTCAAAGCAGGCTTCATTAAGATGAAGTACAGATTCTTGGCTAATGTGTAGTCGGGGGTTGTAGTCAGGACTCCCGGTACCGGCATTACCATTCCTACTTTCACCTATACAAGGGGTCAGTTTGCTGAGTCTACTAACTCCTTTCGATGTCTCTTCTTCACCCAGAAGTGTCTAGTACACGGACAATTCAAAGCAGGCTTCATTAAGATGAAGTACAGATTCTTGGCTAATGTGTAGTCGGGGGTTGTAGTCAGGACTCCCGGTACTGGCATTATCATTCCTACTTTCACCTATACAAGGGGTTAGTTTGCTGAGTCTACTAACTCCTTTCGATGTCTCTTCTTCACCCAGAAGTGTCTAGTACACGGACAATTCAAAGCAGGCTTCATTAAGATGAAGTACAGATTCTTGGCTAATGTGTAGTCGGGGGTTGTAGTCAGGACTCCCGGTACCGGCATTACCATTCCTACTTTCACCTATACAAGGGGTCAGTTTGCTGAGTCTACTAACTCCTTTCGATGTCTCTTCTTCACCCAGAAGTGTCTAGTGCACGGACAATTCAAAGCAGGCTTCATTAAGATGAAGTACAGATTCTTGGCTAATGTGTAGTCGGGGGTTGTAGTCAGGACTCCCGGTACCGGCATTATCATTCCTACTTTCACCTATACAAGGGGTCAGTTTGCTGAGTCTACTAACTCCTTTCGATGTCTCTTCTTCACCCAGAAGTGTCTAGTACACGGACAATTCAAAGCAGGCTTCATTAAGATGAAGTACAGATTCTTGGCTAATGTGTAGTCGGGGGTTGTAGTCAGAACTCCCGGTACTGGCATTACCATTCCTACTTTCACCTATACAAGGGGTCAGTTTGCTGAGTCTACTAACTCCTTTGATGTCTCTTGTTCACCCAGAAGTGTCTAGTGCACGGACAATTCAAAGCAGGCTTCATTAAGATGAAGTACAGATTCTTGGCTAATGTGTAGTCGGGGGTTGTAGTCAGGACTCCCGGTACCGGCATTATCAGTGACTGCGTTGTGCTGGTAAGCTCAGTGAGGTACACCGCAAGCTAGATTGCTGTCGCATCTGCAATCAAATTCCATTGTGAAGTAACTGTTCAAGGATTTGCATGGTTCTGGGCTTCTGATATTTTGATATGCGGATGATCATTCAGTTTGATCCATACCCCCTCTCCTTTTAGGCCTTAAAGCAACTCTTTGTTTAAACATTTTAAATTGTTTTTTAATTCTTTTTAATTATGTATCACTCTCACTCCCTTCTCCCTTTCCATCTCATCAACTTACATGTTATCCCTAAAGTCTTTACATTTTAACTTTTCAGTTCATGCCACATCCAATACCCAATCCACATCCATCCAATACTCACTCACATGACTCAATATATATGGGGAAAAGCGAATCTTAAGGTGTGTTGTTTCATTTAATTTAATTGCTTTAAACAAACGTTCAGGCATGTTCTCTGTCATCGTTATTATTCTCGTCCAAATGTGTGGACATGACATGTCTTTTCCTATTTCTTCCATTAAAAAAAATGGAAAGGAAAAATAAAAACATTTTCTTTCACCATAAAATTTATGAGTTTCCAGGGAATTCATTGTTTGTACAACTATTTACACCATATTGTGGTTGTAAGACATGAATAACAGCAACCAGAAAAAATGAAGTAAAAGAGAAGCAGAATTTCTCAAACATGACTGTATGATACGTCCTCTATCGTCATGTATTTTGCTTTCAAAATATCCAATTCAGTCTGATACATTTTAGTGAAGTTCCGAACCCACTCCCAGAATTATTATGCCCATGACATTTTAAGCTCCCACCCCCCACCTATTTTACAATAAGGACACTATCTTGAAATTTTTTAAAATCCTCTCTTTTCAACCTTAACCGTCACTTCATAAACCCTACAGATATCACACAATACAGTAATTTTTCGATACTTTGCAACTTCTACAGTAAAATTATCGATAACTTACATTTTCCGTAGTAAAGTTATCGATAACTAACATTTTCCGTAGTAACGTTATCGATAACTTACATTTTCTGTAGTAAAGTTATCGATAACTTACATTTTCCGTAGTAAAGTTATCGATAACTTACATTTTCCGTAGTAAAGTTATCGATAACTTAAATTTTTCGTAGTAAAGTTACCGATAAATTACAATTTTCGTAGTAAAGTTACCGATAAATTACAATTTTCGTAGTAAATTTATCGATAATTTACATTTTCCGTAGTAAAGTTATTGATAACTTACATTTTCCATTGTAAAGTTATCGATAACTACTATTTTCCATAGAAAAGATATAGATAACCTACATTTTCTATAGTAAACTAATAGATAACTTACATTTTCCATAGAAATGTTAATGATATCTTACATTTTCTGTAGTAAAGTAATCGATAACATACATTTTCTTTAGTAAAGTAATCGATAACTTACATTTTCTATATTAAAATAATCGATAACTATCATTTTCTATAGTAAAGTAATCGATAACTTACATTTTCTATAGTAAAGTAATCGATAACTTACATTTCTATAGTAAAGTACATTTTTATAGTAAAATTCTCAATAACTTGCAATTTCTAAAGCAAAGTTATTAATAATTTGCATTTTTTATAGCAAATATATCGATCATAAACATTTTCCATAGCTAAGTTATCGATAATTTACATTTTCTTTAACAAAGTTATCGATAATATGCATTTTTATAGCAAAGTTATCGATAACTTGCATTTTTTATAGAAGAGTTATGCATAACTTGCATTTTCTACAGCCAATTTGAATATATCTGGCAGAACATTTCATAAATTTATCCGCGTAAAGAACTCGATTTCTACCATTTTATGAACAGATCAGGTTGAATGTAACACTTCTCCCTTCACTTTTATTTGACTAGTTTACCAGCAGTAGTTTGGAAATAGTTTTAAAAGGATAATAAACCTAATCACAAAGGCTCGAGAAAGTATACGTTGTTGAACAAAGCACCACTTCCACATGAGTTGAAAGATAGGAAAACTGTTCTTCGTCTTTGTGTTCATGTCCAACGATGTTTTGGAGAGGAACAAAACACATGACCTAGTACTACATAGACTATCCTAGCGACTTGGCTAGAGAAGAAATACGGTGTTTAAATACCTTCATTAGAAACTCTAAATTAAACATATAATACGGAAGGTGTTCGATATTGAACCACAATAGCGACCGCCAGCTGCCTACGTACATATTTAATTCAGTGCGAAGTACTTCGTGTCTTTAAAATTATTACCCGCCATTAAAAATGTTTTCATGAATATGATGATTTCTTTGCCGCCATTGTGTTCATTATATTACATTTCTTTCTCTCTCTCTCTCTCTCTCTCTCTCTCTCTCTATCTCTCTTGGCTCGCAATATATATGAAACAACATTGTGAAGTAAAAAAGAATCCAGTAAAGAGAACCGCTTTATTGTGCTTTTCAGAAATGCTAATCCGCGAGAGTCATTAACATGGTGTAGACATGAGAAAACGTTATTCCTGTGAAAAGAAAATGAAAAAAAAACTGTAAACATGTAAGCCTTTAAAGCTGTATGTGTAGGTATAAATTACTTTTTAAAAAAATGGTGTATAGTTTCAGGCGCTTAACATAGGCTGGGCAGATGAAATACTTACAGGTTTTGGCAGTTAGCCAAGATTTTTTTGTTGCTAATTAAATACCAGGTTTGTAGACAAACAAAAAAAAAAACTCTGAAACAGGAAGAGATAGAAAGTGTTGCTTAAATTTTAAATCAATTTGCTATTATTTCTTGGTAATTTCGGGTGTATGTCAATAACACCGGTTTTATTTTTTTTTTTGAAGAAATTTTGTGTTTTTGTTAATCCGTTTATAGTGTTGGGCCATAAACTTTTTAGGCACGTCTTTTATTTTCCTGAATCTAATTGTTCCTATCGAGCCTATTTATTTATTACAACTAAAGACATGACATACACGCACTCAGAGTTCTTTAAGTCATAAATTGTATTCAAATGTAAATCAGTGAGTGCTTTCGAAGCACCACGTAATTAATTCTATTGTTAGAGTATGGGTGATTCCATAAACTATAAAAAACATTCAAATTTTTTTTATTGTAATCCTATTTTATAGTTTTGTTTTTATAACATGTTGGTGTTTATTTACTTTTTTCACTCACTTTCCTTAACTGTAACCTACGCATCTCACGCAATTGCCAAATGTTATTAAAACACGCACTGACAGCAACTACCCATACATACATGCACATACACCTACACCCACACCCACATATACAAACGAATGAGAGAACGAATGAATAAACATGTTACAGAGAAATTTGCTTGTTTATGGTGTTGACTTGTACCACTATTTACTCTCCCACACACATAGGCACACATACATATACAGATGATCACAATGAGAGCCATACACAATTACATACTGTGACTGAGTGAGTGAATGTTTATGAAGTTGTATGTGTCATTTGATTACTCATTTGCATATTTTGACACGTTAATCGCATAAAGCCATTGATTTCGTGTTCATGTGTAAGAATATTTCTTCTTTTTCTTTTTCTACGTTTCATAATAATTTTTTTGTTTTTCCTTTGAAGCATATTTGTTGTTTGTATGTGTCAGAATGTATGTGCAAAAATATGCAAATTAAACGAAGCAAAAGGAATGCCAAATTTGCATGACAGGAAAATTCTTAAAGTCGGTACTTTAAAAATCAAGAAAATGTGAAAGATTTTTGGCATTTTTTTTATTAAAATTTCCGTCGAATTTATTTTTTAACGTGCCTTTTGAAGACCGTTTTCTGATGGACATTTAAGAAGTTTTTATTAAATCAATGGAATCGCTAGGAAATTATATTTCAGAACTCTTTAATGGCTAATATCAAGACCGCCGACTAACTGTTTTTTTCAGCTAGTGCTAGTGCTGATTGGACAGATAATTAGTTTTATCCTTCCGCTGAAGGAATATGGTTGTCTAAACGCGTTTTCGGTTCGCTAAGTGGACACAGAAAACTCGCACGCATACATTGAAAAACCGACGCACCCAAAACGAGTCACTGTTTGGTGCGGATTTTGGTCTAGAGTCACGATTGGGCCATTTTTCTTCGAAAATGAGCAAGGATTGGCCGTTATTGGTCAAATGCGATCTTTATCGGGCCATGTTGAACGAATTACATACATAATTGGCCATTACAACCCTTCAGTTAGGATTACGACCTAGCTTCTCACACCACTTATGTCGTGAGGGTTAATTTTATACATGAGTGGCGGGACCTACAGTTTAAAGTCGACTCCGAACGACAGATTTTTGAGAAGCTTTTCATGGCAATTTTTACTCTCAGAGTCTTTGCCAGAAATCTGCTGAGAGGAAGTCGCCGAAGAAATATTTTTCATTTTGATGTATGACCTGGGATTCGAAACCGGGCCTTTTGTCTAATAAGCCAACACACTACCCACTTGACCACGGCGACTTCAACGAATTTCAGTTCACAAAAATTGAATAGGAGGATTTTGGCAACATTTGGTTTCAACAGAATGGCGCTAGGTGCCACACAGTCGAAGTTACTCTCGATGTTTTTCGCCCTGTTTTTGTAGATCGCATTATCAGCGGCAAAGCTGATGTCGTTTGGCCACCTAGGAACTACGATTTGACACCGTTTGACTTTAATTTGTGGGATGCCGTCAAAGCATAAGTGTTATGCCGACAAGCCAGAGACAATTGACCCTTTAAAGGACAATATTCGTGAAACCATTGGTGAAATACAGCTGCACACAATCGATAATGTGCTTAAAAATTGAACCAATCGTTTAGGTTAGTAAAAAAATAAAAGCCCAATGCTGCTTTCTATGTCTTTTCGAAACAGAGATGAGAAAGCAATTTGGTATTCAGAAGCTAGAAGAACTAACTCATGTTATTTATTAAGGAAGGCAAAATCCTGAAAAGCAATGTTCCAAGGCAAGGGCAATTAAGCATGGCTGTTATTTTCGTTTATAAAATCTGATGGAGGTAAAATATTGCCGTAAAGGTATAAGGCTCTTTGCCTGTACAATACTGTGGCTTAAACGCTCCCTCACATATTGACTATATAGAGCTATATATTGGTCTCGTTAATGCAGTATGAATCTCCCGTGTATAGAATAGAAGCTGGAGAACAATATTCCTTTTATTGCATAACTGTAGACCGTGTGAGCAAGCCATCTTCCATTCATATTACCAATGATAGCATTCAAAGCATTTTAAGAGACGCTAAATTGATTTCTTAATCATTTTCTATTGCAGCAGTAGGCTGGCTACTCTTGCGACATTCAGGCCTAACCATATCCATAGACATATTAGGTAGCTGTAGAACTAATTGCTTAGGTATACCTACCCAAACAGATTATCATAATCTGAAACAGAACCTGCTGATGTGCAGAGTCAAATCTTTCTCTGGATTCTTTAGAAATATACCCCATGTATTCTACAACTCATACTTTGTCATTACAACCATTCAATTGGGACCAAACCTAGCTTCTCACACCACTTATGTTACACCCTATAAGTCAGTATAATGCCCTAACGATCTCTTACAACATGTGTGAGTTAATTTTATTTATGAGTGAAGATTAAGTCGATTCCTAACGACAAATGTTTGAGAAACTTTTCATGGCAATTTTTTTTTACTTTCAGAGTTTTTGTCAGAAATCTGCTGAGAAGAAGTCTTCGAAGAAATATTTTTGTTTTGATGTCTGACATGGGGTTTGAACTGGGGCCTTCAGTTTAATAAACCAAAACACTACCCACTAGACTACGGCGACTTCAAAAATTTAAATTTCATACTCAACTTACCTAACTCGACTTCAAATCCATGCTAGTAACTCACACTATCCATGTTGTAGGTAAGAGACAAATTTTGAAAACCTTATTTGGTTTATGCTAGAAATCTGGAAGTCACCATGGCCTCACGTCTAACACAGCCAAAACACAACCTATTAGCCTAAGGCGGGTTCAAATAACTCGTCTTATTTCCAATTCGTCATTTCTTATGCTTTACGTTTTGCTGCCTAATTAGAAGGCAGGTCCATCATGATTTCTGTAGAGGTTGCTATTTGAAAAGTATGTTAACTAAGTCACTGCCATGAACTCCTATGTATATGTGCTAGAATAGCTTTGCTTGGCTTTATTCTGTCAGTTTCGGGGCACCACTATTCTAAAATCTTCATTTGCGCACTCTTTTTTCGTCATCTAGTAGAGACAAGGTGTGCAATAAATTGAAATCTAAAATAATTTCGTATTTATTGTTCAGTTAATCATCCTCTCATGCAATTAAAAAATTCCATGGGTTTCCATTAAATATCTAACATTTAACACACTGTGTTTCATAAAACCACTTCAATTTAAAAACATAAATTTCATGGTTTTTCTGTTACTCTACTGTTAATAATGAAATTTAATTAATTCGCTTGTCATTGTATTGTTTGCCTCTTTTCAGCATGGACTACCAGCGCCCCCAACTACTTATAATCTCCATATCCCTGCTATATTGGTTTCGTAATACAGCCGATTGTTGGAAATTTGATGGCGGTGGTCCTGGTGCTTTGGGTCCTGGTCCTGGTCCCCTCACCCATACGCTTATACGACTGCCACGCAGTACAAGTACACTGCTGGCAGCACGTGGTCCACCGCCGGTTATACCAAGCGGTAATAGTGGCAGTGGTGGCTTTGCCGCATTACTTAATTCCCAACAGCCGGATATGTTATATGCCTGCCCCTTGAATAGCATGTGCCAGTGTGCAGGTCTGCCCAACGAAACAACAACGTTAATTGAGATTAATTGCAATGAAGTGGCATTATATAAATTTCCAGGTGAGTGACTAAAGAAAATTATAAATTAAGAAACATAATCAACTCCCCAATCATAAACATAGGGCAAAAGGTAACAGTAAGTAATTATAAATGATAAGCAAAATTAAATGTAATAAAAACAACAACAACAGCAACAACAACTATAAATATGTAATAAAAATTTAACAGAAAGGGACAGCAGGGGATAAATGGGGGATTCCCCCCGATAAAACATTTGAATGCGTCTGCTTGTGAGTTATTAATTGAGTTGGGGATTAAACACGCAAATTTCTGTTTCAAAAAAAAATTTTAATTTAAAAAATTTAAATTTAAAATTGTAGAAATGCAAGCAAGTAAATTCAACTTTTTACGCTTAGAATTATCCGCAAATTGTAGAAATGTATGGAAATTATTTCAAAGTTTTCTGCCAAGATTTATTCGCAGATTGTAGAAATGCATGGAAATTAATTCAAAGTTTTCTGCCAAGATTTATCCGCAAATTGTAGAAATTCATGGAAATTAATTCACTTTTCTGCTAAGATTTATCCGCAGATTGTAGAAATGCATGAAAATTAATTCAGTTTTTTGCCAAAATTTATCCGCAGATTGTAGAAATGCATGAAAATTAATTCAAAGTTTTCTGTTGAGATTTATCCGCAGATTGTAGAAATCCATGGAAATTAATTCAGTTTTTTTGCTAAGATTTATCCGCAGATTGTAGAAATGTATGAAAATTAATTCAGTTTTTTGGCAAGATTTATCCGCAGATTGTAAAAATGCATGGAAATTAATTCAGTTTTCTGTTAAGGTTTATTCGCAGATTGTAGAAATGCATGGAAATTAATTTAAAGTTTTCTGTTAAGATTTATCCGCAGATTGTAGAAATGCATGAAAATTTATTCAGTTTTCTGCCAAGATTTATCCGCAGATTGTAGAAATGCATGAAAATTAATTCAAAGTTTTCTGTTAAGATTTATCCGCAGATTGTAGAAATGCATTGAAATTAATTCAGTTTTCTGCTAAGATTTATCCTTAGATTGTAGAAATGTATGAAAATTAATTCAGTTTTTTGGCAAGATTTATCCGCAGATTGTAGAAATACATGAAAATTAATTCAGTTTTCTGCCAAGATTTTTCCGCAAATTATAGAAATGCAGGGAAATTAATTTAAAGGTTTCTGCTAAAGTTTTTCCGCAAATTGTAGAACTGCATGGAAATTAATTCAAAGTTTTCTGTTAAGATTTATCCGCAAATTGTAAAAATGCAGGGAAATTAATTAAAATTTTTAATATATTTACCCATGAGTCCTTTATCTTCCTGTTGCCGACCTTAGGATGAGTTTTTGCCATTAAATCTTGTCTGACCTTGTATAGAAATCTCATACGCTAGGATCAATATTTTTACAGTAAAAGGGGGTATGATGAGATTGTCTTGCATACTCTAACCTGTACGATAGAGAGATCGATTTGGAATTTAAATTTTTCGTGGAGTGAAAATTTGCCCCCTTTTAGTGAATACCCTCAATGCAAGAAGGATTTGAATGGCAATTTTACAATGTCTGTTGATATCCACCATTCTAACAGTTGGGTTATGAGACAATTCCTAAGAAGTTTAGCCAGATTTCTATTTGGCATAGAATGTAATTCCACCCTTAGGTGGAAATTGTGGGAAAACGGTGATAGTATGTTTCAGATTAAATATGGTGGATCTTGTCCTTAAACATGGAACGAAATTTTGAAGTTTATTCTGAAAAGAAAACTGTTTCACTTCTCTCGTAACAACCTCTAAGTTGGTATATGGCTGCTGTGAATCTTTAAATGAAATGGCATCACATGGGTAACGGGCTAGAGAGGTGGGCCAGAATACAGCATATCGGTTGAACTCTGATTAATTCCTTACAAATATATCTCATTGAAAATTCAGTCAATGCCTTGGACAAGATTGCAAAGCCAATTCTTGATGGCAGACGTATTGAAAGCATGCTGGATAGAGTCATTACTTGCCATTATATTATAAAGAATCAGACGTCTGCAGTAGCTTAAGAAGCTGCCAAGAAGGGTAAAACTATTTTTTACAAATTGATTACATGAGCTTTAGTTCAGAGAAGAGGAAAGCACTTTGATTTCTATCATGCAGACGATCTCACTTGAGACGCTGTAGTCTAATAGGTCGTGTGTTAGCTTATTAGACGTGAGCCTGTGATTCAAACCCTAGCTCAGACATCTTGAACAAAACGAAATATGTAGGAAATATTTCTTTCGGTGACTTTCGCTTTGTTCTAGCAAAGACCTAAGAGTGAAATAAAAATAGCCATGAAAAGTTTCTTAAAAATCTGACTATAGGAGTAGACTTTAAATTGCAGGTCCAGCCACTTATTGATAAAATCAGCACAAAAAAATTTGGTGGTGTGATAAGCTGGGTTGTAATCCTGACTAAAGAGTTGTAATGAGGTGTTATAAATGACTACGGTCATAAACATGGCCTAATTAAAGCCATCACATACTCTTGGTTTGAGATTTTTTCTTTTTTCATTTTTGAAACTGATTTTTGCCATCGTGCAACAATAAAAATTTTGATCCCGTCTACATACACACTTACACACTTTAATGAGTTTCTGAAAATTCTATACTCAAGGCAATGTTTGTTGACTGGTTGTTTTAAAAAAGGCTTTCTGTGCCTGTCTGTCCTTCCGTCTCATATGCACAACTGCATTCGCATGAGTTTGACTGACTTTATGCTGGCACACATACAGCGTGGCGTTTATACTTTCCTATGCCTAGAGTTTGTGCCAGGACATGTTGTACAGGAAGTGTAAAAACAGCAGCAGATAATGGCATTTGAATGTTAAAATGTTCATGAGATGGGGGCATGAGAGCCTCCACCAGAGGGGGAAGAAGGGCTAGTTTGTAAAACATAAAAGGAAAATGTATAGGCTCCGTTAGATGCCCGTTTAAAAGAACGAAAAGCAGAAAAAAAAATACAAATCAAAACAGATTGTTGTCTCCATAAATATGTTTGTCCATGAGAGTGCTGTTAGTACGTGTATGGAGTGCTGTTAGACGTGGTCATCACTGCGTATACAATGTTTGTATTGCAGAAAAACGAACAAAAAAAAAATAGCAGCAACAACAACAATAACAAACAATTATGTAGGCAGGCATAGCCTATGAGATGCTGCTGCAAAAGTGGTTTTTATGGTTGATTGCACTGATTGCGGTGGCAACGTAATTTGCTTTTTGGTCTCCAGGTAACATAACTGAACTGTACAAACCGGACAACACCGGACTTACACTCCATGCCCATACACATACGTATACGCATACGCATACATAAAACATTAAATTCCAGTCTACTCCTGAAGAGAAGAGTGTTTTTGTGTTTTGTGTCTGTATGGGTGTACGGCATAAATAAACTGTGTTTGTAGAAGCATCACATATTTTGGGTATTTTATGCGTTTCTTTTCCTCCTCTCGCTCGCGCTCTCTCTCTCTCTCTCTCTCACTCTTTTTCTCTTGACCTTAGCACACTGCTAAGTATGCACGTACATATAATGCTGTGTAAACATATTGACGTGACATAATGCTTGAAAGTTGCCCAAATGGTGGCAATATATTGCAGTTATTATGAACAGCGTTTGTATTATGTCGGTGGCTAAGGATTTACATAAAACTGGAACAGCGCTAGACTAATTTGAATTTTGCAACTCTAGTTAGTGAATGAATCGGCATGAAGAAATGCATTTAATGTCTGTCTGGAATAATGTTGCATAAGCGAAATCAGTTATTTTGAAGATCTTTAATTGCAGCGCAGCGTGAAAGCAACTTATTAAAGAGAACTTATTCCAACGTTTAAAGATATTTGAAGAAATAATGGCTTCCACCAGTCATGTTTGAAATTAAATTTATATCGGGTCCGCCATCTAACGTTTTTTTTTTCAACTACTGCTTCTTTCGTGAATGGTAACACTTAGCTCATGTCTGATTTGACAGATAATTGGTTTTAGTCTTCCGCTGAACGAGTACGGAATACGGTTATGTATACGGGTTTTCGCTTCGCTAAGTGGGCCGCTAGTCGCCGTGGTCTAGTTGGCTAATTAGACAAAATGCCCGGGTTCGAATCCCAGGTCAGACATCAAAACGAAAAATATTTCTTCGGCGACTTCCTCTCAGCAGATTTCTGGCAAAGACTCTGAGATTAAAAATTTGCCATGAAAAGCTTCTCAAAAATCTGTCGTTCGAAGTCGACTTTAAACTGTAGGTCCCGCCACTCATGTATAAAATTAAGAAGCTAGGTCGTAATCCTGACTGAAGGGTTGTAAAGGCCAATTATGTATGCTAGGTAAGTGGGCCTGAAGATGATATCGATTGTGGCAAAAAAAAATCATCTTTTCAGATGAAGCTCATTTTGATATTGGCGGCTATATAAACAAGCAAAATTTGGGGCACAGAAAACCCGCACGCATACATTGAAAAGCCGACGCACCCAAAACGAGTCACTGTTTGGTGCGGATTTTGTTCCAGAGGCATAATTGGGCCATTTTTCTTCGAAATGAGCAAGGATAGGCCATTGCAGTCAATGGCGATCGTTATCGGGACACGTTGAACGAATTTTTGTTCACAAAAATTGAAGAGAAGGATATTACCAACATTTGGTTTCAACAGGACGGTGCTACGTGCCCACAGCCAAAGCTTCAGTCGATGTTTTGCGCCCTGTTTTTGAAGATCGCATTATCAGCCACAGAGCTGATATCGTTTGGCCACGTCCGAGGTGCGATTTTACACCGTTGGACAATTATTTGTAGGGTGCCGTCAAAGCCCAAGCATTACGCCGACAAGTCAGAGACAATTCACGCTTTAAAAGACAATATTCGTGAACCTATTGGTGAAATATAGCTGCACACAATCGAGAATGTGCTTAAAAATTGGACCGATCGTGTAGGCTACTGCATGGCTAGCCGAGGCAGGCATTTGAATGCCATTTTTTTCCATTATTAAGGATTGTACTTTCAAACAAAAAAAGAATTTTGAGAAAATATTCAGGAGTTTCTTTTCTTTAAAGCATTTTCAAAAAAAAAAAAAAAATTATTTGGCGAACCTTTACAATGTATTTGGTATGACAAGCAAGGTTCTGATCTGGACTAAAAGTATGCTATGATTAGGTAGGTAAATAAGTATGCAACCCTAGCACAACATAATTGTCTGTCCTCTAAACAAGTGAGTTTATTTGTTATCACGTAAGAATTCAATCAAAATTTCTGTTGCAACTGCCTCTGTAAAGTCCCGTACTTGCAATAGTCTAGTACGTAGTGTGTTGGCTTATTAGGCGTGAGGCCAAGGTTCAAATCTTGGGTCAGACATCTGCAATAAAACGAAATATTAAAAAATATTTTCTAACAGCAGATTTATGGCAAAAACACTGAGAGTAAATAAAATTTTCACGAAAATTTCTCAAAAATCAGTCGTTCGGGGTCGACTCTAACTTGTAACGCACACAACATAATTGGTAGGAGAAACTAGATGGTAATCTTGACTAAAGGGTTGTAATGGCCAATTATGAAATTATGTATGCAAAGTCCCTAGGTCCTGCAAAACCGCCGAATATTTCGCTGTCTCCTCAAGACACGTTCGGTTTCTTGGCCAATATTGGGAGAGGTAGACACTTTCTCTAATGGATCAACGCTTGCTAGTATACAGAATTTGGACAGTGACTGACTTTACAGCTTTTTCTACCGTAATTATGTAGAGTATCTTAGAACCCGAGATTCAGTTTTTCCAAAAGCATTCCACATCCGAATATGTACTGTCCCGATTCGTCAGTGTAAGCAAAGTTTTTGCTAGAAATCTGCTAAGGGTGTGTAACTCTTTAACAGACTTTAATTATAATTGTGCCTGATTAGTATGCACTTAAAAATTTATTTACAGGACGCCTAAAAGTATGCACCATTTCAATCCCAAATTCTTCCAAAAGCTAAAGGAGCCTCATGTTAAAAACTTCTGAAAAAATCTGCTTTAATTTTAAGAAAAAATAACAAACACCAGGCCAAAAATTTATTTCTCTACGTGTTGACCTTGTTTATGATGAAATACTTTGTTCTTCTCCCCTCCTCCTCCTCCTCCTTTTGCCATTAAAACTGAAAATCTCACGCAATATAGTTCAGCAATATGCATAAGCACGCTCCACCTAAATGTAGGCTTTCTATTTTGTAGCACTTTTCATATACATTTTGCAGCATATTTTGCAGCCGGTTGAAATTGAAACGAAAATGAAAAGAAAATGTGTGAAGTGTAAAATATGGCACATAAACCGGAAAGAACTTAATGCGTGTTTTAGATTTCCTTTTCTGAGTCTTATTTCTTCTCGTCTGTATACATATTTCAAAATCGAGAGCGAGAGAAGAGCAGGAGAGGTAGTATTAACATAATTATTTGCTTTCGTGATTTTTTTTCAGAAACGCTTAAAAGTAGGCTATGGTTTCTCTCTGCACCATAAGGTGTTAAATGTTGAACGAAAAATGTGTATTTTGTTTTTGCCTACATTTTGACGTTCGTTCGGTTGTTTTTTGTTGCATAATTTTAGGTAATTATTATTCTTTATGTTTAGCAGCCTTTTATGAATGAAAAATGTTTCATTAAACGAAAAAAGGCAAACGCTTTGATGTGTTTGCTTTATTTGTAATGCCAGCCAATAGTTTTTTCTGGGGTATAGCTAGTTGGCTTCCATTTTTGATGGCAATTTTTATTTTTGTTATCATTTCTTTGCGTATGGTTTACAAAAGGAATTTTGCTTTCAAGGCTGTTATTGAGATAATGATAGAATATAGTTTTATTCAAAGCAAGTATGATGACAAAGGGAGGAATTTAACACGATAGCTGAAGAAAATTTTGCTCTACTTTGCATTCAACCAGCCTGACTATGACGGTATGATTGGTCAATCAGTCAATCCCTAGGTTCTGCGTAACCGGTTGAATATTTCTCAGTTTTCTCAAGTGATATTCGGTATTCTTCGACAATATTCGGCAGGAGAGATAGACAGTCTCTCTGATGAACGTAATGTTCGCTTGGATATAGAATTTGATCAGCGGCAAACTTTACAAATTTTTCTTCAGAAATCTGGACAATTAAGTTCTTGTCAAAAAAGATAGGAAGAAGGAAAGTAGTTTACATTTTTCGGAATATAATATCACTCCGTTTGCATGATAATATGGATATATTGGCCTAAAGATATGCATATTACAGTGCACACTTTTTAGGCCTATGCTGGAGTTCTAGCAGACACAGATAGAACAGAAAGGAAATTACATTATTATCTCTGAGCAGCAGTACTGTTCAAAAATTTATAATTCAAGTTATCTCAGACAGCGCCGAATTGTTTTCCTATTCCAATTTTCTGAGTTTTGCTCTATTTTGGAAAATCTTCTTAACTAAACTGGGCATTGCCGTAGCCCGCTACCGTCCTTTTATAAATTTGAAATCTTTTCTATCGAACATAAGTGGTATTCACACATACATACAAACAGAATTGGTAATGACAATCCTTTAGTCAGGATTACAATAAAGCTTCTCACACCACTTATGTCGCTTGTGTTAATTTTATATCTGCGTGGCGGGAGACATAGTTTAATGGCGACTCCGAATCACAAATTTTTGGGAAACGTTTTCATGGCAATTTTATTTTTCTACCAGAGTTTACCAGAGGAGGTCACCAGGGAACGTGGGGCTTGAACCGTGGCCTCATGTCTAATAAGCCACTACATAATGGCGACTGCTGCTAAACGCACAATTTAACTCAACTCTAGCTTCTTACTTACAAATTCAAAGCCTCTTTACTGACTGACAACTCACAACCGCTTGGAAGCGTTATACTTCGCTTTATTCATACTCCTTTATTTTTTATGTCCGATAGCTGCAAGATCTTCCTACGCAATTGTTCTTATTGAATTTTTAAGTCTGTTTGTTAACATTTTTATAAATTTTGGCATATTTGTAGATATAAAGAGCTGTTTACCGTACGATGTGTATATTTTGTTGTTATCTGTTTGTAATGTTCGTTGTTTTATATACATTTTGAGTTGTGATTTTTTCTTAATAGCTAAGTGAATTATCAATTGATATTCTGTCAAATAAAACAATGCTGTGGCACAAGAAGTCGCCGTATTTCGATTTATTCGATGTATTTAACCTGGGGTTTGTACCGTGCCCGTATGGCTAGGAAACATAGCCTACTAGACTACGTTGACTATAATTACCAATTACCAGCCTCTATAGTGACTCCCGAAGTCATGTTGTGTTACCTAATTTGGCTTCTAATTATTGAGTTAAATGTCAAGTGTGGTTCGGATTTAAAAGAACAGAAGAGTTCGATAAAAACTTAATATTATCCTGGAGCGAAGAAATCTGATCACTTACTTTAACAATTTCATAAATTGGTGGCGACTAAATTATCCTCCAAAAAGATATCGGACATGAGTATTCAAAGAGAGGAATAGAATGGAATGATACTCATAATTTCTGATACTTATATGCATTCATAGAAGTCATTCATAGAAGTCGCCGTGGTCTAGTGGGTAGTGTGTTGGCTTATTAGACAAAAGGTCCGGGTTCAAATCCCAGGTCAGACATCAAAACGAAAAAATATTTCTTCGGGGACTTCCTCTCAGCAGATTTCTGACAAAGATTCTGAGAGTAAAAATTGCCATGAAAAGCTTCTCTAAAATCTGTCGTTCGGAGTCGACTTTAAAACTGTAGGTCCCGCCACTCATGTATAAAATTAACGCACACAACATAAGTGGTGTGAGAAGCTAGGTCGTAATCCTGACTGAAGGGTTGTAATGGCCAATTATGTATGTACATGCATTCATACTTATTTTAATATCATCTATTATTTATTTTAATACCTCTACTCATAATCAAAGTTTGAAGGTACTCATTATATTCATGCTTAACAACTCGTATGATGTTGTTGATTTCAACTCTCCATAACTCAACATATACACGAAATACCAAATAAGTATGATACGCATAGGGCCACAAATACTTACTAGATGGTTGTGGGTTTGCTCTGCTTGCTGGTGTGTCCTTTTTTGATTCGAGTCACTGGAGTCATTTGTAAGTATTTATGTATCTATAAGAGTAGCCTTATGAATCAAACATATTTCGAATGGTATGAGTTTGATGTCAACTTTGTAAGCATACTCATTGCAACCTGTACTTATAAATCAATATTGTAGTGAGTACGAATGAATTAGACTTATGCTTACCAAACAAAATACGATTCAATGGTGATCTCTGCTTCAAATATCGATTCAAGAGATCGTAATTTATGCTTTACATAATACGATAGCTTAAAAATTAATGCATACATACATAATTGGCCATTACAACCCTTCAGTCAGGATTACGACCTAGCTTCTCATACCACTTATGTTGTGTGCGTTAATTTTATACACGCGTGGCGGGACCTATAGTGTAAAGTCGACTCCGAACGACAGATTTTTGAGAAGCTTTTCAAGAGTCTTGCCAGAAATCTGCTGAGAGGAAGTCGCCGAAGAAATATTTTTTGTTTTGATGTCTGACCTGGGATACGAACCCTGCCCTTTCGCCTAATAAGCCAACACACTACCTACTAGACCACGGCGACTTCATTAAAAATTAATGCTTATACCTAATATTGTATTCAGTTTGCATGCATATTATTCATGCTGTTTTCTATATTCTTAAGGTTTTTATTATTGCGTGTCTCGTATTTTCTTATTCTTTTTTTTCCTTTTTATCACATAGCACTGGTGGTTAATTATTAAGAAACAGCTGCCAGTCATTTGTTTAAAATATGCCTTTGTTCTGTAAAGAAAAAGAAGGAAAAAATCCTCTTACCGGTACAGGACATTTTAATTTATTTTCCTTTTCTCTTATTCTCTTTTTAGTTTCCTGTTTACATTTCTACTGTTTCTTTATTATTTTTTATGCCAGAAATTCACAGCTAATGGCTAATGAAGACATCGTTTCTTTTGCTTTCATATTCTTCTTACTTTTCTTTTTATCTTGTTTTCATATTTTTCTTTTCATTTCATTTTTTTTCGTTTCTTTCTTTCAGTTTTCCAAAGGTTTAACACAAACAGGAAAACTACAATTCAGTTGGGTTTCAGTGCTCAGTTTCTTGTTTAATTTTATGCTTCCTTTCTTTTCCTTTCTTTTTTTCATATTCTTTTATGGTTTTTTTTTTTCTTGTTGCTTTTTTGCATATTTTTCTCTTTTGATTTGCAAGAAAATTAAATAATTTTTAATTTCCAAATGAATTTAATTAATTTTTTATTTCGTTTGTATCCTTGTCACTGTTTCTACTCTCTCTTTCTCTCTATCCCTGTCTGTTATTCGTTTTGCATTTCTATTTGAAATTTTCCCCGGATTTTTTCCATTTCGCTGAGTTGGTTTTTTTTTGCTCGCGTTTTTTCCCAATTTCCTTTTGTAAAACTTGAAGAATTTCATTTCATTGTATTTAATTTAAAATGGAATTAATTTTGTATGTCCAAGAATTGAGAAAATAAAAATCAAATAAATGAACGTAGGTGGTAAGAGATAATGAGCATCTAAAATTCCTTGCCAAAGACAAAAAAGGGTCTCATTTCAATTCAATGTTTAGGAGACCATGAAACAAGGTGAGATTCAAGGCGTATTTTAAATTAAAGGAATTTTTTTTCTTAATGATTTAATGTTTCTTTAAACAGGGATTACTTGAAATCTTCCAAATTTTTATTGCTTGCTGAAGCTGAACTCTAGTTAGGTTAGGTTTGTGGCCATACACTTGTCAGTGGCACAAGTACAGTATCCAAAGGTCCAAATGATCAATTATAAATTCCTCCTTAAAGAGAATGGGAGAGAAAGAGATTGAGAGAGTATAGTGATCGAGATAGGGAAATGGGAAGTAAGAGTTAGGAAAAGAAGAATTTAAGAGACGGAGGAAAAAAGTTGTACCACAAACACGCAAAAGAAAGCGACAACAATCTTCATACCCTAGAACTTCTCAATCCGAGCTCAAAATTATCAATTATAAATTGGTCTTTAAAGAGAAAGAGAAAGAGGAAGAGAGAGAGAAAGAGCTTAATGATGGATAGTAGGAGTTACGAAGGGAGAATATAACAAACGGACAAAAAAAAGTCGTACCATAAACACCCAAAAGAAAGCGACTACAATCTTCATACCCTAGAACTCCTCAATCAGTGCCCAGAGCTCAAAATCAGCAATTATAAATTCGTCTTTGAAGAGAAAGAGAAAGAGAGAGAGAGAGAGAGAGAGAGAGAGAGATAAAGAGCTTAATGATCGAGATAGGAATTAGGAAAGGAAAAATATAAGAGACGGAGGAAAAAAGTTGTACCACAAATACACAAAAGAAAGCGACAACAATCTTCACACCCTAGAAATTCTCAATCAGCTTTACCTATTTATGAACCTATGAAGAACCCTAATGTAGGCTTAGGAGCATCCAAGTCTTTGCAGGAGCCTCTGCCCAAAGTCCTTAACCTACTAAGAACTGCACAGTTGGAGGAGGAGGTGTTTGATAGTTTCCAATTCCTCTTAATCACAACATTCACAGCAATTGTCCGGCTAAAATTTGTTATAGATCCCTGTCAGCGATTTAATTTCCCTTTCGCCTATACTAAAACCAATAAATATCCTCAAATTGGCCTTATCTAAGCCCAGCAGGAAATCTTTTCTATCACTGTCTATAGCAGACCATCGATTCCTACATATTGTTATGTTTTTCTCTTTTAAAAACCTTTAAAATATGACCTCATAAATTGCAAGTAAAATAAAACCAAATTTGTGTTTAATTTTAATTAAAATTCTTTATTATCCGCCTAATTCTGTGTACCACTGTAAACAACTTGATGTAGATAACAACAATTGCTTTTCTTTGTTATGCGATCTGTTTATACCCCTGTTTATACAATTTTCATAAACACTAACAATTACTACGAAATTATCCGACAGATTTTTGTAACGGAGATCTTCAAACCATGATTACTACCTTCACACAAGACTGACTGAACTTTTTTAACTCACTTGTCTGCTTGATTTGCCTTTTACATGACAACGTAAACAGAGAATATTCGTGGTTTCATCTTTTTCGAGATCTCTATAAATGTAAACATTCGTTGTTTCATTATTGTTGTTTGTGTATTTTGTTTACATTTATTCTTGAAGTGTTTTATATTGTATTTTTGTTTACTTGTTTGCCATATTTTTGTATGCTGCTGTTTGTTGTGTTTTGTCTCAAAGTTAAATACAGTCTACATGGTGTAGTCTATGCCTACGAAAGCAATTCTCCTTGAACAGACTATCATACAAGGACTGCACTCATTCGAAAATAGCATGGGATTGTCTAAGTGGGGTATCTGATGTAGCTTGGCAGGGAGAGAACCAGAATAACTTATCAAACTACAGACTTGGAGCCTATGAGTAATGAATACATCTAAGAAGGGATATTAAGTACAGGGCAGGAAATTGTACTTCACGATAAAGAGAGCAACATTACCAAGTTTGTCAAGCAATCGATTCAGATTCAATTGTATTTGAATTTTGCTTTCAAGGGAAAAATCTTCAGGCCTAATGTAATCATTCCAATGACCTTATCTGTACCAAAAGCAAAATTGTATCATGTGCATACGTTTCCATTTAAGAAATTTACTAAAATTTATTACTAAAAATCTTAAGAACATATTTTTAATTGCCGTTTTCTTGTCCCCAATCCTCTTTCTCTCTATTATTTCTCTAAAGCCATTTCCTTTGGCTTTAATATACAATGTGTTGGTCATTATTATCATAGTTCCGCCTTCATGTTGGTCTATTAATTTTATTTTATTGCTGTTGTTGTTGTTGTTGTCCTGTAGTATAAAATTAAATACCAGCCAATTAAGTACAAATTACAGCATATAATAGGGAGGAATTAAAGAAAATTGTTGCATATAATAAGGGATTTAAAGAAAATTTTGATTGGAGAATAAGAAGGATATGCTGTAATACAAGTATTTGGGGCTTAATGAAGGCAGAGTAAGAGAACGAAAGAAAAATGAAATATTTCTGCTTAAAATATTAAGTTTTTCGTTATGTATTCTATGTAGTAAGAGATTAAATGAATATGTGTGTGTGTGTGTCGTTGCTATAAATCATTCTCTCTCTTTTTTTATGTACTTTTCTTAATTCGGACTTAATTTCCTTATTTTTTAATACTCTTTTTCCAGAAACTTAAGAAACTTAATGAATGTGTAGCTAGGAATGATGGCACAATGACTTTCATTAGTTTATAGTAGCCGAAAGTTTTTTTTTTCTATGTGCAGGCTATATGTTTTGTATGTCTAATGGTTCCTAAAAGAGCCAAGATTTTATAAGCAGTACAGTCAATCAATAACGCATCAATATAAATTAATTAAAATTAATCAAATATGTACTTGTAATGAAAATATAGTGCTTAAAAGTCCCTTAAAATATGCAACACTTTTTTAAAATTGATTTAATAAAATCAAAGTGCACTCCAGTATATTGTTATGCTGGCAATAATTGTTATTTTAATTAGTTTTTCTAAAGCCAAAAACGTAACAACTTTGGTGCACAGTATAGACATTAAAAAACTAAAGCCGGGTATAAAACTAAAATAAAAAAAATTTTATTAAAAAAAAAAAACTTTTTATTTGCCATTTAAAATAGAAATAAAAATAAAAGCAAACAAGAATAAAAATAAATTTAAAAGAATTAAAAAAAAAAATCCAAAAAATTTATAGAAAAAACATTAAAAAAATAAAGGAAAACACAAATGAAACTTGGCCGGTGTTTTTGTAGTCGTTCGTTCGTTCGTTATGCAAAAATGCTTCACTCTGGCACACAAGTTGGTTTGGTTTGCTTTAATTGTATAGAATTTTTACTGAAACAAACATACACACAAACACACACACACATACACAGCAATTGAAACAAACGTGCCTTAAGTAGAGCGTGAAAATTAAAGCAGCCACTTAGGCGTACACTATACAACTACTAGCTAACATAGCCATACACACACACACACACATACTTATTTAGGTATTTAAAACATAGCTTTAATGTTAGCAAACTAAAGAAACAAAAAAAATAAGCAGGCAATGAATAAAAAGTGTTATACAGCGAAAGAGGAAGTTCAGGCAAATAAAGAAGAAAGAAAAGAAAAAATTTAAGCGCCAACTATCATTAACAAACTAAGCAGAAGCAGCAACAGCACCAGGAGCAAGCAAACAATGCCATAGAAATTCTCAAAAAAGCAGTTAAAATTGTATAGAAAATAGAAACAAATTGTTCAGCTTAAAAATTAAAGACAAAAGTACAATGGCAGAAAAAGTAAAGGAAATGTAGCAGTTAAGGAGGCACCCTATACAGGTACAAACATCAATTCCTTGGATTTACACATACGTACAGAAATGTTAAACTTTCAAGGGCAATAACTACAGTTAATGATGCTGTTCTCGCTTAGGAAGACAATTATACCGACAAGTTATTTCGAGGATATAAGAGCCTGTCCATGGCACTGCAATTATAATAAAAAAGGAAAGCTTGAAATTTATAAAAACTCCCATTCCCCCATTTATCTACATACCCACCTTTCATCCTAACCCCTCTACTATCCTTTCCTCTTTAAGGACATTGTAAAATAAGTCAATTCGACCTCCGGGTACTGTCTTAATTGACAACTACATGTCTTCTAACTTAACCTAACCTAACCTTACTCTGAAATACAATTGCTTCATATTTGTTCGTTTACTAGTCCCACATAATGCCCCTTCTTGCTGCTATGATGAGCATAGAACCTCAATGTTAAAGCAAACTTTTTTCTTCTTATGCTGCATGTGGCTTCAACTTCACCATTCACAATCTTACACTGGCTCTCTTTCCAATAGACGATGCCATTTGTGGCTGGGACACCCTTTCCAATATTAAATATCCGAGTTGCTACACAAAACTTACATTCATGGATATATAATTAGTCATTATAACCTTTCAGTTAGGACAACTAATGCCAGCTACTGTTGTAACAGAACAATTAGTACAAGATGCGACACTTTTCACTACAAGTCTGAAGGGCTTCTCATGCAAATAATTCTTTCTGATCCCTCTGCTAGCATTTCTCACCATTGCTCCCAGAGGTATTAGGCACTTATGTAATGGTTTCTTCAGACGAATGTAAGCTCTGCCCTTTCACAAGAGTTTTGAACATACAATCGTGTCCAGATATTTGGTTTTCATCGAAATTTTGCAATGTAATGTTGCTATCAAATCTACCAAACTAGATGTCTTCGAGTATTGATGGACTAAGCCAACCATAGTCGATTTTAGGTTTCTGGAAAAACTCTTAAGAAACGGCCAAAGTCTCCTGTCGTAGAATCAGACCAATCTGCAGAGCAACCTACTAGTGATAAATATTAAAAGGGGTGAGTTTAATGTCGCCGTGGTCTAGTGGGTAGTGTGTTGGCTTATTAGACGAAAAGTCCCGGGTTCGAATCCCAGGTCAGACATCAAAACGAAAAATATTTCTTCGGCGACATCCTCTCAGCAGATTTCTGGCAAAGACTCTGAGAGTAAATAAAATTGCCATGAAAAGCTTCTCAAAAATCTGTCGTTCGGAGTCGACTTTAAACTGTAGGTCCCGCCACTCATGTATAAAATTAACGCACACAACATAAGTGGTCTGAGAAGCTAGGTCGTAATCCTGACTGAAGGGTTGTAAAGGCCAATTATGTAATGTTGCTATCAAATTATTGCTGATGTGAACCTATCATCTAGCAAACTAGATGTTTTCAGGTGGTGATGGACAAAGCCAACCATGGTCGATTTAAGTTTTCTGGATTGTTAGTAAAATAAAGGAAACACTCTTAAGAAACCGTCAAAGTCTCCAGTTGTAAAACCAGACCAAACTCCAGAGCAAGCTACTAGTGATAAATATCATAAGGGGAGAGTTTAATTCTTTGCCAGGCATTTCATAAGATGTGGTTTAATGCCACAAATCCTGCCTTTTTATGATTTGCTCTGCAGAGCAAAAAGCGTTAATAAAGGGTCCGCCAAATAACTTTACTTTTTTTTTTTGAAAAGGCTTTAAGAAAAACCTTCTGAATATTTTCTCAAATTTCCTTTTTTATTTGAAAGTATAATCCTTCCCCGGTTAATAAGGGATAATAATTTCATTCAAATGGCTGCCTCGGCTGGCTATGCAGTAGCCGATCGTGTAGGTTCAATTTTGAAGTGCAGCTTTTTTCTACCAATGGCTTCACGAATATTGTCATTTAAAGCGACAACTGTCTCTGGCTTATCGCCGTAACATTTATTTTTGACGGCACCTTACAAATAATAGTCCAACGGTGTTAAATCGCAGCTACGAGGTGGCTAAACGACATCAGCTCTGCGGCTGATAATGCAATCTTCAAAAACAGGGCGAAAAACATCGAAAGTAACTTTGGATGTGTGGCACGTAGCACCGTTCTGTTGAAACCAAATGTAGCCAATATCCTCCTCTTCAATTTTTGTGAACAAAAATTCGTTCAACATGGCCCGATAACTAACGACATTGACTGTACCAGCCACTCCTTGCTAATTTCTGAAGAAAAAAGGCCAAACTATGCCTCTGGACCAAAATCCGCACCAAACAGTAACTCGTTTTGTGTGCATCGGTTCTTCAATATAGTTGTGCGGGTTTTCTGTGCCCCAAATGCAACAATTTTGCTTGTTTATATACTCGCCAAGATCACAATGAGCTTCATCTGAATAGATGATTTTTTCTACCAAAATCGGCATCTTCTGTAAATCGATCGCAGGTCAACTTAGCGAAGCGAAAACGTATTGGATGATCATATATTCGTTCAGTGGAAGGATAAAACTAATTATCTGTCAAATCAGACAAGAGTTAAGTGTCATACATACATAATTGGTCATTACAACTCTTCAGTCAGGATCGTAATCCTAGATTCTCACACCACTTATGTTGTGTGCATTAATTTTATACATGATTGGTGGGACCTACAGTTTAAAGTCGACTCCGAACGACAGATTTTTGAGAAGCTTTTCATGGCAATTTTTACTCTCATAGTCTTTGCCAGAAATCTGCTGAGAGGAAGTCGCCGTAGAAATATGTTCCGTTTTGATGTCTGACCTGGGAGAGTTAAGTGTTACCATTCACTAAATAAGCACTAGTTGTAAAAGAAAAAACGTTAGATGGCGCACCCGAACCCTATCCTTAACAGTGTTCTGCTGCTGAGCTAACAACTGAAATAATTAAAGGTAATCCAGCACATTATGCGGCTGAATTGTTTCCTGTTGAGTTGTTTTCAAATTTTCTACATTTTCTGGCTTCTATACGAATCTTTCAGCCGGATTGTGATAGCCGGGGCAAGTCCTTATAACCAGTTTAATAAACTTTGTTGATATTTTTCTTCTTGGTGACTGGATCTCTTGCTTTTCTTCTGGTTAATACAGCTGCCTTCATATAGATTTCCCTTTGCTAAACACAAATATTCTTCTTAAGATATTTTATCCAGTGCAACTGATTGTAGCCTGCTTAGTTGCTTTCTGTTTAAGAGTCTCTCACAGACCAAGCAGCCAACTGTTTAGGGCATTTAAAATAATGCCATTGTTTCGTTTCTATTTTAGTTTTAGATTCACTAGAAAGAAGAAAAATAACAATAAAAACAAAACGGAAAAATAAAATAAAAAAAGGAAATGAACTATGTTTGGTAGCTACCTACAGTACAATTTAAATGGAGGCGGCATAACTGTAACAATGTTAAAATGACCTTGAAAATTACTTTCAGTCTTCTTCTATTGCTGTTGCTTTTTATTTATAAATTAACTACGGTTTTTACATTAAAAAAGTAATTTTTTTTTTTTGTTTTTGTTTCTTTACAAAACAATTTCTCTCTCCCTCTCTCTTTTTCTTGATTTTATTTCATTTTCATTTCCATACTAAAAACAAATCGCAAAACATTTTCCCTTTAGTTTTCCTCTATTTTTTTTCTTTGCTAGTTTTTCTCTTGGCGTTTACAATTTTTCTGTTAATAAAGTGAAAACAAGCGGAAAATACTAAAAAGGAAATGCAAGTAGGAAATTATATATAACATCTACAACAACAAATACAACCAGAAGAATAAAAAAATAAAAAACTACAGAGAAGAAAGCACTAGTACAAGTGAAATGGTTTGTAAAGGAAAGAAAAAATACAAAGGAAAAGTAGGAAAATTAGAAAAAATAAAGAAAAATTATTTTCTAATTTACCAAAGGTTAATTATAATTACAGTTATTTTTTATTTTTTATTTTTCTTCACGTTAAATTATAATTAATTCAGAATAATTAAAAGTTTATTAAAGTTTCATACTGAAATAAAGGGTTGTCCCTAGACGTATACGTGATATTTAATTGTGTGATCGAACAATATTGCTCATACGTATGAAGGTATGGCTGGTGTATAAAATTTTATCGAAAAAAAAAATTGTTTTGCTGTCCAAATTTTTAGAGACAGCCTACTGAGTATCAGTTTTCTGGTCCAGTACCATCAGTTTCTTAGACATATGGCCCCTGCCTCGACCTGAAATATATTACAATTGTCAAGGGGACAGATTAATATTCTAAAATTAAGCTGTTCAGTGAAAATTCCTTATAAAACTTTAGTTTTAAGTTTAAAATCGTATAGACTTTACATGAATCCCTAGAGCAGACCATGTCAGAGGAGCAGTTTCTTCTGCTTGATCAAATTCACACGGATTTTGGGGAACATTAGTTGGCATAGAAGGAGTGCCGAGATGGAATTATAAGCTGATGTGATAGGCATTTAGGAATTATTATCATAATTTAGCTTCGCTTAATTTCACTGAAATAAACAAAGAGGGAGGTTATAGTGAAATAGAATACTTTGTTTTTAATTTTTTGTTTTTTTTTAAATTCCTGTGTCCTATTCTCAAATACTTCAAGCCAAAGATTTTACCACCAGGACATCAACATCAATATAGGCCATGGCATACCAGTAAGCAACTTTCTTGGTTATACTTTTGTCTTCTTCCTATTAGTTCCTCGAATGTTTCTCGGTTTAAATCATTGGGACTGGAAGAAATGTAGAAAATTTCGCAGTCTGTGTATTGAGTTTCAGTTATTGTCGTAGTCTAGTAGGTAGTGTTTGTTACACCAGATCAGTCATCTCCAGACAAAACGAAACATGGAGAAAATATTTCATCTTCCTCTCAACAGATTTCTGGCAAAGGGTCTGAGATTAAATAATAAATTGCCATGAAAAAGTTTCCTAAAAAACTCTGTCGTTCGAAAACGACTTTAAACTGTAGGTCTCGCCGCCACTCATGTAGAAAATTAATACACACACAACATAAGTGGTGTGAAAAGTTACGTCGTAATACTGACTGAAAGGTTTTAATGACGAATTATGTATGTATGTATGATAGGCATTTATTTGCATTACAACTAGTATTGGATGTTTTCAGGCATATAATCTCATTGGATCTCCATTAAGCAATACAAAAAGGTATGGTGGTCAAAGCACTCGTGCTCAGCTCAAGCAATCGTGCCAGTATTGCAAGGAAATGTCTTCACTTTATCAAGCAGTTTCATACATAATTGGTCATTTATTACAACCCTTCAGTCAGGATTATTGACCTAGTTTCTCACACCACTTATGTTGTATGTATGAGGCCTACAGTTTAAAGGCAACTCCGAACGATAGATTTTTAAGAAACTTTTCATGGCAATTTTATTTACTCTCAGCGATTTTCTCAGAAATCTGAGAGGAAATCGCTGAGAAAATACTTTTTTTGTACTTTGTTTTGATATCTGGCCTAGGGGACCGTAGAACTCTGGCTTTACGTCTAATAAGCCAACACACTCCCTACTAGACTATGGCGATTTCAGGCTACACATAACAATTTCTATTGATGACAGTTCCACCGCAAAACAATTCCATGAAGAAAATCAGATTCACAGAAGGTAGGTAGATAGGTAGGAGTGGCTGTCGCTCAACAATTTATCAGCGGACATACTTAGGGACCATACAGGTCCTATTGTAAGACCACAGTTTCACATTTTCCCCTAGTTTATGCACCATGCACAGAGTTTTCGATGAAGCGACTCAAACTGTCAATCGCAATGTATAACAGTTCATCCATATGTTATATATAGTAGGCATCCAGATGTCTCTTTCTTCTCCGACAAATTGCAGGGCATATACCCACACGTTAGGTGAAGGATAGTGCCCCGACAACAATATGAACCTGCTTCTGTGGAGTTTAAACAGAGCTAGGTTAGGTTAGGTCGGAGTGGTAGCTTTGATATCACAAAGCTTACTTGAGCACGCATAGCGGCCCGTTGTGATGCCACAGGAGAACGCAGTCCCTGTACTGCAAAAGTTCTAGCAAAATCAGGGAGAAGGAAGAAGCTGGTCAGCGCAAGGACTGCACAACAAAAGCCCGACTACCCCGCACTGGAAAATCATCCAGAAAGTTTGCTTCACGAAGCTATATCCTTGATATCAATAGATGATAGATCCGTCAAGCTGACAAGGAATTGCAAGCCAAATAACCTAGATCTACACCTGGCAAAAGACGGGCACTGACAAAGAAAGTGGACAACAGTCTGCTCTTCCTCAGCGGATCTGCAAGCATGGCAGAAGTCGTTAAATAAGAGTTTCATTCTCTCCGCTTGTCTACCTATGATGCAATGACCTGTAAGCACTGCCACTATAGTCAAGATGACATCACGACCAAGACCTAGTAATTTGTTGATACGGCTTCTATCCATCAAAGGCCAGGTGGGTCTAGTAGGGGAGCAGGACTCCTCATTGACCCAGGATAGGTTGGCATCCCGAAGGAATTCCGCATAATGTTCAACTTGACCGAGGCAAGTGGCATGCTCAATTCAATAGAAGTGGATTCCGGAAGGAACGCACTAGCTCTGGCGAGCTTGTCGGCCCTACAGTTTATCGGAATGTCACTGTGCCCGGGTACACACACCAAAGAGACATTGAAGAAGATCGAGAGAGTGGCGACAACGATCCTAGAGTTATTTCACTTAAGCAGAGCTTCCATGCGCTTTATGTCCAGCCTTAGTTTTCTGACGTGTCCAAAGCCGCCCACCTACCGTTGACAAAACTTAAAGAGAACTTATCAGATATGGCCTCTTCTGGTTAGTTCAGATACACTAACATCTTATTCATTCACAGAAGAAGAAAATCAAATAAACTCAAAGAATCCGAAGATGGTAGATTTTAGTAATTGCCCGTACTAGGGCAGCAGGCAAACAGTTTCTCAATTGCCTACAGGAGAAGATAAATACCAAACGATCCATTACAATGTCGCTTGTGTTTCACTGTTTGATGGCCCCATTAACAGTATGTGCACGAGAAAAACGATTTTTTTTCAAGAAACCTTATACGTTCTAGCTACTACATTTCATTCGCTTGCGTTCCATTGGCCAGGAGATCAAAGACAATGCATTGTAGAGAGTTTTCATTCTTTAGGTGCGTCCTCTATGGCAAATACTGTTCTTACCATTGAGATTGAAAGAGCACCCAATATTTTAAAGAAAATAAACAACGTCAACTACAAAAAAAATTTTTTTAAAAATTTATAACCACATACCCCATTAATTTTTCACCAAAACAAACGAAGAAAACTTCTCTTGAAAACTTTATGCACAAGTTGCATTTGTTTTAATGAATTAAAATTGCAACATCTTTAATGTTTTCCTACCTACAACTTTATGGAAATATTTGTTCATAAACTTTTAACATTAAAACAGGCCCGTACGTACGTATACCAACCACATAAAAAAATAGGAAAAAATTTAAGGAAACTGTACCAACACATTACCTGTGTGGTGGTGGTAGCAAAGCAAAGCAAAGCAATCTGAATGTACGTGCCTATGCTCACACAGAAGAGTTAAGCTGCCAAACAGTATAAGCACATACATGCGGGTCATTTTACAGTTAAATTGAAATATGAAAAAATGAAATATTTTTCGTATGTATTTTGTAAAAGAATTTTTTTTATTGAAAAATACTTGAAAAAAATTTTCCAATTTCATTTAAAAAGTTGTCTATTGATGGTGAATTGTCTTCTTTTTCGATGCCACATTTTAAAGTGTAAAATGTTGTTGCGCGGTTAAATTATTTTGTTTGCTTCTCTAGCTCTCCATATGTGTACGTACATATGGATGTGTACAGACGTATTAGTATGAGTGCCTTGTGTGGCAAATGTAGGCCACATAAACATTGCACGAAAATAAGTTTCAGGGACACTAAAAACTCATAACCCAGTTTCCCACTTTTACTCTGCCCCCCCCACAAATATCAACCATTTATTCATTTCTATACGAAGTGTATACATCTCTGCAATCTGTGGCATCTTCTCCGCCACAATTTTCAAAAACCCAAGAGAGAAGAGAGAGAGAGAAAAAAATAAATGAAACCAAAAAGAAGAAGCAGAGAAACATTAACTGACACATGTTTTAATAAAAACATTCATGTTCAAGTGTTGGTGCATAGCAGATACAGATATTGGGTATGGAAAAAAGCAAATTCGTAAGATATTGTTACGTTTTTACCTTTTAAAAATGTTAAAGATATAAGTTCGTAGATTGCAAAGAAAATAAAAATAAAATTTGTGTTTAATTTTAGTTAAAATTTTTTATTGTCCGCACTGCTTTTGTGCCACTGTTCGAACTTGTACAACGTATACAACAATAATTATCACAATATGTGCTTGTTCGCTGTATTTCTCTGCTTACAACCATTTTGTAAGCAACAACACACTTGTTCGTTGTTCTTCTTTGCACACAACCTTCTTGTAAGCACAAAATCTCTGCTCGCGTAAAACTAACAACTGTTTTCTTCACACGCAACTTGTTTGCACGCAAAACTGACTGAATTATAATACGGTCTCGTGTCTTCACACACAACTGATTGAATTCTCACTGCAATCAACGTGACGTCGTCACACATGAGTAAATTAATTCGAACTCTAGCATTGCTTGCTTTGTCTTGCCTTTTATATCGCTGGATGATTAATATGATGAGTGTTTTCAAAGGAAGATGACGGCTTTCGGGAAAAATCCAAAAATGTAAACAATTTGTTTTCAATTTTGTTGATGTAACTTGTTTACATTCGTCCAGGAAGAGTAGTTGTTGCTATCCGCTATTTTATCTTTTCACGCTGCTGTTTTTTGGTTGTTTACTTCTCTGTCCGCTGCATTTTGTTGTTGGCTGTTTACATCTTTTTTATTCATCGATTTTGTAAACAAGCCCATTATTTTTGTTGCTATATTTTCGCCTCATTTGTTGATCACGTGAACAACTCCATTATTTTTATTTTAGGAGCTTTTAATTTAATTTTAATAACACCATTTCCATTTTCGTAACAATATGTATAAGGAAAGACTTCTAAATTATAAGTTCAATGAGGAAATCAAGGTTTTGGTTACCTTTAAATTAACTAAAACTAAAGTAAACCTCTTATAGCAATAAGCGTTGACTTAATTCCCTAATACTTTGGATTTTCGTTAAAAAAAAATTTCCTTAGAACTCAGTTTTCGATTCAATATACGAGTATTGTCAGGAAAATGGAAAAATCTGGATGCTGGTGTTTTGCTTTTACATCGTTTAACATTAAAATTTTAAACAAATGCTACAAAAACAAAAATAATGAACTAAAATACCCAATATAACAACAAACACCAGCAAGAAAATATTATAAACAAGTAAACAAAAATACAACAACAAAGCACCACAAGAATAAATGTAAACAAAATACACAAACAGCAATAATGAATGTAAACAACGATGTTTACATTTATAAAGATGTCCAGAAGGCAAAGCCACGAACATTCACTTTCAAGAACATTCATCACAACTGTTTACCCTGCCATATAAAGCAAAGTAAAGCAGGCAAATGAGTTAGTAAAACTTTCGTTAGTTTTGTGTGAAAACACGGTAATGGTGGTTTGAAGATCTTCATTTCAAATATCAATTGAAGAATTGTCTAGTAATTATTATTGTTTATACAAAGTGTGTGAACAAAGGAATAATAAACAAAGCAATTGTTGTTGTTTACATCAAGTTGGGAACACAGAATTGTGCGAAAAATAGAGAATTTTAATTAAAGCTAAACAAAAATTTATTTTTATTTTATATGCAATCTACGAACGTTTTTAAAAGATAGAAACTTAATAATATTTTTAGTCTTACCTAATATTATGCTTCTTTCATTCTATAAACATATAAACGCCTACCAAATCCATATCTCTGTATACGAGTATACATGCTGCAGTGGCATGTATGTATGCTGGTATCACTACAATGCACGTTATTGTTATAATATTTTTATTGTTGTATTCACAGTTGTTGTTGTTGTTTATTTTTATTATTATTGCAACAAAACCTTTTCACTTCTTTTTTATTTTTCATTTATTTTGCCAAAGTTATTCTCCCCTAAAAATGTTGTCAGAAAAAAAAGAAATTTTTTTTCGTTCATGTCTATGCAACAATGTGTGGCACTAGATTTTGTAAGTATAAACTGCAGTGCAATTCTTCTTTTTCATTTTATTGTAGTTTTTGTTTTTGTTGCATTTATTGTATTTCTACAATATCATAAACATGCAGCAAATGTTGCATGTTACGAATATAAAAAAATATTTTTCTTATGACACAATACGCAAAAGAGAAGAAAACATTACTTAGGGTCTGGAGGGTTGTATCAGAAATTACTACATTATTTGGCAGAAAGTTGTTCCTGTTACTTCGCGGCTTGTTGAAACTCTTGACAAGTCTTGAACGAACAAATCTTACATCTTCAGGTTGCATGTCATCCAGCTGCAGATTCCTGGCTCAGTTCATTGTAAGCATTCTTCTCAACCAACTCTGTCACTGCATTTTGTTTGTAAATTACAGCGATTGCCAAATACTTCCAATGTTCAGTGAATCTGGTACAATCTGGTCAAGTGTTTTGACTACTCTAATGTCAGAAATATATCCCTGATTCGACTTGGTTGTATAAATACTACTCACTACCAGTGAATATACATCTGATCTGATGGTCATACTTAGTAGTCATTTCAGTTGGTCAAATCTGGTGGTCAATCAGATGGTCATATCCGGTGGTTATACCCTGAGGTTATACCTGATGGCCATATCTGGTTGTCATACCTAGTGGTCATACGAAAATGAAAAAAAAAGATGTAGATACGGGTGTTTTACTTTTACATTGTTTAAGATTAAAATTATAAACAAAAGCTCCAAAAACAAAACAATGAACTTGTTTACAAATTATCGCATTGCATAATATAACAACAAATACCAGCATGACAAAATGGTAAAAAGTAAACAAAAATTCAACAACAAACACTAGAAGAATAAATGTAAACAAAATACACAAAACAACAATAATGAAACAAATATATTTACGTTTTTAGAGACCCCAACAAGGCGAAGCCACGAACATTCATCTTCAAGAACATTCATCAGACTGTTTACTTTGCCATATAAAAGTCAAGACGAAGCAGGCGATGGAGTTAGTGAAGTTCAGTCAGTCTTGTGTGAAGACGCGGTTTGTTTGAAAAGGGCAATAGTGGTTTGAAGATCTGCGTTATAAACTTCCTGTCGAACAATTGTCTAGTAATTGTTATTGTTTATGTAAAGTGTGTAAACAAAGGAATAACAAAGAAGAGCAATTGTTGTTGTTTGCATTAAGTTGTGAACAGTGGCACACAGAATTGTGTGAATATTAAAGAATTTTAATTAAAACTAAACATAGAGTTATTTTTATTTTATTTGCATTCTAAATGCTCATATTTTAAACGTGTTTAAAATATAAAATCGTAACAATATGTATCTCACGTGCCATTATATCAACCACGACATGCAATGACATACAACATAAGAAACACTGGACACAAGAAAATCCTGACATGATATTCGAAGTCTAAAGACTAGGCAAGGACAAGATATCACTTTACAAGGGTAAATAAACCATAAGATTTCTGTCCTAGCAAAATGGTATGAACAGAAAACTTTTATTATTGTAAGAGATAACTAAGTTTCTCCTCCTAAGAATTTTAATCGTATGATTGTCTTGTAAAACGGAACGGAAATTTCAAACTTTACAGTTTAGCGTCGACCCCTAACCAATAATTTGATACACGATGGGAAGTCATCGACAGGATGTCTGCATTACGGGATCTTTTTTTAATAGGTCAACACGCTAAATATTGTATCAGTATTTAAATAAAAAAGAAGTCGCCGTGGTCTAGTGGGTAGTGTGTTGTCTTATTAGACAAAAGGCCCTGGTTCGAATCCCAGGTTAGACATCAAAATGAAAAATATTTCTTCGGCTACTTCCTCTCAGCAGATTTCTGGCAAAGACTCTGACAGTAAAAATTGCCATGAAAAGCTTCTCAAAAATCTGTCGTTCGGAGTCGACTTTAAACTGTAGGTCCCGTCACTCATGTATAAAATTAACGCACACAACATAAGTGATGTGAGCAGCTAGGTCGTAATCCTGACTGAAGGGTTGTAATGGCCAATTATGTATGTATGTATGTATCTAAAATAAATAGGCCTCCAAATCTAAAACAATGTTTTTCATATCACATCATCAAAATATCAAAAAATAAAATCTTCTTTCATTACTTCCTTAAAAGATATTGCAACATATTGCACTACCCTCGTACGAATAATATTTTATTTAGACCACATAAGTTAACAACAGAGGTAAACAGCCTCTTACTAAACACCAAGGCTAATAAAAATTCTCACCAAAATTACAAACAAACACACATTTACATACAAAACTATTCATACACACAGAAACAGCTTCAAGAATAGTACAGCAAGGGCTAACAATAACTACAAAAATAAGAAAAAAAATATGATATGAAAACACCTTAAACTATGCAACATTATTATAATTTAACATAAAATGAGAATGAAATTTTACCAAAAACCAAGAGAGAGAGAGAGAGAAAGAGAGAGAAATAGAGAGAGAGAGGAGGCTGAAAAAATGCAAGTAATTTTAATATGAAATATTATTGTGTATACTTTTCGGTAAGGCAAACTAAATATTTCTGTAGTCATAAAAGCCATTGTTAGCCTAAAAGTAGGCAGTTTTAAGAGTATAATTAATCATAAAGGAAATAATTTTGTAATTTTGTATGGGGCGGATCAATTACAGTCTAAAATTATATTTTAATTGTTTATAGACGATGGAAGTAATGTTGGTTAGAGATTTTGTAAAAATAGAAGAAAATAATACATGATGATGGGGTCATACTAATACAAGTTATTCGAATGTTAGGACTAAAACTATGGAGGAACTTTTCATGGCAATTGTATTTACTCTCTGAGTTTTTGCTAGAAATCAAATGAAAGAAAGTTGTTGAAGAAATATTTGTTCCATTGTTCGTTTTGTTAGGGACGTATGACCTGATGTCCGAATTGTGGCCTTACATCTAATACGACAATACACTACCTACTAGGCTACAGTGACTTGTAACAGGTTCATATTTTCTCACGGAACAAGCTTGTTACGTACAGTAGCGAGCACGAAAAATGCAACGTTGGGCAAAATTATCTTTAAGTGCGATAATTTTAAAAAAACGGTGACCAGTTCAAAATATTTCTTTGGATTATTAATCCCTACAGTTATAGATACCTATTATCAATAACATTATGGAAATATTTTTAATTAATTAATATTTTTATTTTGTCATTTATTAAAAAGAGTGCGAATTTCATGGGAGCAATAAAAATGCAACAGCATAAATTTTAATGTGTTTATTTAAATTAGATAGTAATTCTTACAAAAAAAAAATCTTAAAATTAATATTTAGTGGCGTAGCCCTTATTTTTTATGACTTCTTGCAACCTAGAAGGCATAGAGTCGACTAAAGCTATTAATGTGTTAATGGATATTTTCTCCCATTGACTTTTCAAAATTTCTTCTAATTGCCTCTTATTTGACGGATGTTTCCTCTTAACTTCCCGATCTAATAGCTCCCATAGATTTTCTATGGAGTTTAGATCGGGAGACTGTGATGGCCAATCCAAAACATTGACATCATTGTCGCTTAAAAAGTTTCGAGCTAAGCGACTTGAGTGCTTTGGATCGTTATCGTGTTGGAATATGCTACCAGGAGGCATTTTTTCCCGCAGATGAGAAAGCATGTGTTCTCCAAGGATTTCATAGTACTTCTTGGCGTCCATTTTTCCTTCGATTTGAGTTAAGGGACCTACCCCATCACGGGAAAATGCACCTGTAAATACGTGACGTAAAATCAATAATTTTTTTTAAACATATCGTTCCATACCCCACACCATTATTGATCCACCGCCATGTTTTACGGTTGGAAGTTGATATCTTCGAGAATATCTCTGTCCAGGCGGTCTTCGAGCAAAATTTATCCCATTGGAGCCAAACAAATTAAATTTGCTTTCATCGCCCATTGTTCATTTGACCAATCCTTGTAACGTTTTGCAAATTCCCGGCGCTTTTTTTTATTGATTGCACTGATGAGAGGTTTCTTTGCGGGTCGTCTCGCATGCAAATTAGCCTCTTTCAACCTACGGCGAACAGTGTGAACGCCTATAGAGACTCCCATTTGCTCATTTGCGAAATTAGCAACGTCCACTGCGGTCTTTCGTGGATCTTTTTTAACCAGTGCAATCAGCTGGCGGTCTTGGCGAGAGGTAGTTTTTCGAGGATTACCACTACCTGGTTTCCTTTCCATACTATTTCTCAAGGAAAATCGAGATTTAATCCGATATACGGTTGATTGATTTACACCAAAGAGGTGTCCAACTTCACGCACGGATTTTCCTTCTTCTAAGGCTTTAATCATTGCAGTTTTGCTGTCAGCTGAGAGCTGAAAGCTGCTTCTATTACAAAACACATGTTGTATAACTTATTTAAGAAATTTTCAATTATAATTAAATAAATAAATTACTTTAACTATTTTTTTTATTATGTTGCATTTTTTTTTGCTCGCTAAAAATTTGCACTTTTTTCACGAATTCCAAAAATATTTAACTTTTTAAAGCAGAATTTGGAATAAACTGTGGTTACTTTGAAAACTTATAATTGAAAGAATTAACAGCAAAAGAAAATAGATCAATTAGTTACCGTTTTTTGAAATAGATCTTATTAAAGATCATATGGCACAGTGTTGCATTTTTTTTGTGCTGGCTACTGTAGACCCTGTTTTTTTTTAACCAGCACCATAAAAAATCTAGTGTTGCTGAATATTTAAAATAAAATTACGACCACTTGAACTGCACGGCCATAGGCTTATAGTTTATCTAGAACTTTTCTATTAAAAAAAAAATTTTTATTTTCAATTTTAAACTTCACTTGCCAAGTGAATTAAAGTTTTTGTTTTCAGTCCTTGTCATGAAATCAATTTTTATGTGGCATTAAAAAACTTTAAAGTCTTTATGTTATGGAAAAATAATGTCATCGAAAACTTTAGTACATGCAGGATAGGGTAAAAGAGAGAGAGTGAGAGAGAGAGAGAGAGTGTCAGAGAGAGAAAAAAAGTCAATTAAATATTTGTCCATTTCAACACAATTGCATACGACAGTTGCTTGAAACTGCAATAAAAACAAAAAAAGTGAACACGAAATGAATGGAATTGAAAAACAAAATCCAAGTAGTTGTTGCACAGAAAACGAAATAATTGCTTCAACAACAACAAAACATAACATACAGGAGAGGGAGAAAAAAATTTTCCTTAGCAAAAAAAAAAAATCCAAAAAAAAAGGAAAAGAAAATCTCTCGTCCTGCAAAATCGTGTAAAGTCTGGCTTTTTGGTCAATAATAATTGCCAGGAAAATAAAAACCAGAACATCCGAAAATGGTATTGGTAGCAGCATAGAAAAATGCTTCTAAAAACAATTAAAAACAAAAAAAAAATGGGGGGAAGAAAAGAAATGGGTCATCAACTTGTCTGTGGCAACAATAACTCTCTATGCCACACTAGAAAACAAAAAAAATTTGGCAAAAAATACTTCTATGACAGGCATTTTGCTGAAAATGAGTATTCCGTTGGCCAACTCTAGTGTTTCAATATTGCATGAAGTCTTGTTCAATTGCAGTCAAGTAGTTATTATTGTGTTTTTGGCTTTAAGCAACAACTTGACAGTCATATTAAGCCACATCATATTAAAAAAGTAAAAGAAAGCGGAAATAGAAAATGAAATTTCGTGCTAAAGACCGAAAAAGAAAAGGCAATTGCTTAACGTATACCAAGGATGAGATGTGAAATCTTTGGTGAAACCATTTGGTTTCCCTTTCCCATTACCAACGCCACCAGCCACCATGTCAATTTACTTTATGTCTGGCTTTAGAAGACAAAAAAGTATTCAGAAATGCTGAAGCAACAATAGAATGTCATGTTAAACTATTATTGTTGTTGTTGTGGTTACTAAGATATGAAATATTGTCATGATACATGGGGACAGCTTTTAATCTGTGACAGCATTTAGCGAGAAGAAAAGGAGTAGAAAAGATAAACCAACGTTACCCTAAAGTTGGTATATTCGTTAGGTTGCTTGTGATGGCATCACGTTGGTATTGTGGGAAAAGAATTTTTTGTTTTTAAGCATAGTTAGTTAGAGCTTCCATACATAATTGGCCATTACAACCCTTCAGTCAGGATTACGACCTAGCTTCTCACACCACTTATGTCGTGTGCGTTAATTTTATACATGAGTGGCGGCACCTACACTATAAAGTCGACTCCGAATGACACATTTTTTGAGAAGCTTTTCATGGCAATTTTATTTACTCTCAGAGTCTTTGCCAGAAATCTGCTGAGAGGAAGTTGCCGAAGAAATATTTTTCGTTTTGATGTCTGACCTGGGTTTCGAACCCGGGCCTTTCGTCTAATAAGCCAACATACTACCCACTAGACCACGGCGACTTCCAGGTCCCTGAAATTCGTAGACATGAGTGAAAAACCTATTTGGTAGATTGGATTCATAAACAAACCTAGAAAAACATCCTGGTCTAAACCTGCCCGTGGCTACTGCCTTAAAGACCGGGACGTAGGGATATTCCCGGTAACAGCTGAACGGCTGAAATGTACAGTACCATTGATGATAAATTCACTAGATTAGGGTTTCCTTTGGGTACTTGCATGCTTTTAAGTGATAACACAACCGAAGACCTGGCCAACAGCAGATGACAAGCTTCAGGCACAGGCAGAATGAAGCAGAAAACCTATCCTAACCTAATAAGAGCGCGGCGCAGGCGAAGGCTCAGCACTGTTGTATTTTTGTTGAAAAGGCTTTAAGAAAAAATTCCTGAATATTTTCATAAATTTCTTTTTTATTTGAAAGTACAATCCTTCCGGTTAATAATGGAAAATAATTTCATTCAAATGGCTCTCTCGGCTGGCCATGCAGTAGCCTACACGATCGGTCCAATTTTTAAACACATTCTCGATTGTGTGCAGCAATATTTCACCAATGGCTTCACGAATATTGCCCTTTAAAGAGTCAATTGTCTCTGGCTTATTGGCGTAACATTTATCTTTGACGGCACCCCATAAATAATAGTCCAACGGTGTTAAATCGCAGCTCTGAGGTGGCCAAACGACATCAGTTGTGCGGCTGATAATGCGATCTTTAAAAACAGGGCGCAAAATATTGAGTCCAACTTCGGCTGTGTGGCACGTATCGCCGTCCTGTTGAAACCAAATGTTGCCATTATCCTCCTCTTCAACTTTTGTGAACAAAAATTCGTTCAGCGTGGCCCGATAACGATCGCCATTGACTGTAACGGCCATTCCTTGCTCATTTTCGAAGAAAAATGGCCCAATTATGCCTTTGGACCACAATTCGCACCAAACAGTGACTCATTTTGGGTTCGTCGGCTTTTCAATGTATGCGTGTGGGTTTTCAGTGCCCCAAATGCAACAATTTAGCTTGTTTACATACCCGCCAAGATCAAAAGGAGCTTCATCTGAAAAGATGATTTTTTTTTTGCCAAAATCAGCATCTTCTGTCGATCGTAGGTCCACTTAGCGAAGTGAAAACGCTTTGGATGGTTATATATTCGTTCAGCGGAAGGTCTAGCTTCGGCTGTGTGGCACGTAGCGCTGTCCTATTGAAACTTCAATTTTTGTGAAAAAAAAATTCGTTCAACATGGTCCGATAACGATCGCCATTGACTGTAACAGCCACTTCTTGCTCATTTTCAAAGAAAAATGGGCCAATTATGCCTCTGGAACAAAATCAGCGCCAAACAATGACTCGTTTTGGGTGGGTAGGCTTTTCAATGTATGCGTGCGGTTTTTCTGTGCCCCAAATGCGACAATTTTGTTTGTTTACATACCCGCCAAGATCAAACTGAGTTTCATCTGAAAAGATGATTTTTTTTTTGCCAAAATCGGCATATTCTGTAAGTCGATCGCGAGCCCACTTAGCGAAGCCAAAACGCTTGTGGAGAAAGAGTCTCCTGGATGCCAACTACATAGAAGATCTGGATGAACTGTCATTGGTAATTAGAATCGTTTCATGGGAAACTGCGACTGGTTCCTGGACTAGGGGAGAATGTGAAACTGTTCGATATCACAATGAGCCCTGTGTATGGCCTAACTACCTACCAACTAACTACCTACTAGAGGTCAGAGAATTCCAATGAATCAACGTGAATTCAATTTTTCTATCAAATACTCTTCTTGCCTGTCTATCTCTCTATATACTTAAACGCTTGATGTGTACTACAAAAGTAGCGCTTTACTGTAGCAAGCAATTTTCCCATATCCATGTTGCTTTTAAATTGTTGTCATTGAAGTCTTTGCAAGACAATGACGTTGATGATAATGGACGATGATGATGATGATGATGATGACTTTGATACCGTCATAGAGTTGTTTAATAATGATGAAGATTATGATGGTGATGGTGATGGATAAGCTTTTAAGTTAGAAGAACAATAGAAAACTATTAAAAGCAATTAAATATGTGAACAATATTGAGCAGAATATTGTACAGCAATTTAGAAAAAAAAAGAAAGAGAAAAAAACTGAACAATGAAAAGGAAACATAGACAATAGCAAATGAAATCATGATTTGCAACAACAACAAAAAGGCAAGAATAAACAAAAAAGAATTTTATTTCGATTTAAGTTTTATTTAAAATTATAAACTTCATTCTATTTTGTGTAATTAAGCAGAAATTTCCTGATTTTATTATAATTTAAGGCAAATCATCCATTCCTTACATGGTATTGTGTTATCAGAGGTCGCCGTAGTCTGTAAGGTAGTTGGATGGCTTATTAGACGTAAAGTCCGAGTTCAAATCCCAGGTCAGAAATCGAAAACAAAACGAACAATGAAACAAATATTTCTTAGGTGACCTCCTCTCAGCAGATTTCGGGCAAAAACGCTGAGAGTAAATAAAATTGCCTTGAAAAATTTCTCAAAAATCTGTCATTCGAAGTCGACTTTAAGCTGTAGGTCGCGCCGCCACTCATGTATAAAATTAACGCACACAACATATACGGCGACTGCTGCTAAATGCTCACTTTAATTCATCTCTCGCTTATTAATTACAAATTCAGGCGTCTTCACTGATTGACAACTCACAACCGCTTGGCAGCATCATACTTCGGTCTTTTCATACTCCTTTATTTTTTATCTTCTGTAGCTACAAATTCTTGCTACGAAATTGTTTTTATTGGATATTTCATCTTAGTTTTGTCAACTTCTTGTAAAATTCGTCATATTTGTTAGTATTAAGTCCGATTACCGCGATTACCGTATGATGTGTGTATTTTGTTGTTATATGTTTGTCGTCTTTGCTTTTTTTACACATTATCAGTTGTGAGTAGGGTGTAATCATTGGTCTTCTGTAAAAATAAACGATAAGATAACAGTAGTCTATACTTTGCTGAGAAGAAGAAGTCGCTGCATTTCGCTTTGTTGGAGATGTATCACCTGGTGTTTGACTAAGGCTTCCCGCCTAATAAGTCAACACACTATTGATCCATGATCACTGAATTCTAAGATGAAATATCCTATAAAAACAGAAAAGGCCTGAAATTGTAAGTAATAAGCGAGAGTTAAATTAAAGTGTTTACATAGCAGCTGTCGCCGTATATGTTGTGTGCGTTAATTTTTACATGAGTAGCTGAGAAGCTTTTCATGGCAATTTTATTTACCGTCAGCGTTTTTGCGCGAAATTTGCTGAGAGGAGGTCACCTATTAGACAACATCTTCTCTGTGACTTTCTAGTCCTTAGTAGGTTGACGTTGCAAACACTTGGTAAAGCATTCTGTGATGATGTATATTCGCTGTCGAAAGGCGATATTCGGTCACTTTTGATATTTGTTAGAAGATTGGCACCTCAATCTCATTTTAGAGTGACTGAACCGATCTCTCTTTGTATTTTTTCTCTCATTATAGCTCTTCCTCTTTTACTCTCAGTCTCTCTCTCTTACTTTCTATTTTCCCTGTTTTCCTAATCCTTACATATTGTTTGCCTACCGGGCCAAGTAATTTCCGGGTGAAGTTTATAATTGCAGTCGCCGCAGTCTAGTACGTAGTGTGTTGGCTTATTAAACGTAGGACCGGGGTTCGAATCCCAGGTCAGCAGATTTCTGGGAAAAATTCTGAGAGTAAATAAACCCGCCATTAAAAAAAATTTATCGTTTGTAGTCGACGTTCAACTGTAGGTCCAGCCATTCATGTATAAAATTAATGCACGCAACATAAGTGGTGTGAGAAGCTAGGTCGCAATCCTGACTGAAGAGTTGCAATGACCAATTATGCATGTATGTATGTATGTATATTTATAATTGTCTTCATTACAGTACATCTGCTCAAAAGTAACCTGCAAACCTTCTAGCAGCCTGCAGAGGTTTTAATCCTTTCCTGGAAAGTATGTTCCCCTTTGCTGATATGACATAATCGAGGCCACCGTGTAAAGCCACATTTCACCGCTCCCTTTACGTGTGTTAACACTGTAACAGTTTCTCTTGCTATTTTTAGAAAACCCCTCCATATTTATTGACAACGAATGAATTTTATTTGACACTTTCAAATACAATAAAAATATCTGCGAACTATTATTATCCCAACTGTCATGTTCATTATACATGCTGGTGCTGGTGTCACCATTTTAGCATATTTATGGCTCATGTGATTATTTCCTTTTTTTCTTTTCTTTTGTTGTTATTATTTTGGTTTACAATAAACAAAAAATAAAAAATTCTTTACATTTTCGAAACCCTGCTCTAAATTCATAACATCGTTGTTTCACGGTCTTGTAAAGCATTCGCCAAAAGGAAAATCGAAAAAAGAAAAATCCGAGAATCAACAAACAGAGGAAACATAGAAAAATGTTGCAAATGTTTGCTGTTTACATACGTATAATCCGCAGCTTAGGGATTACATTATGTAGTGGATTTTGTCAATTCTAAAACAACAATGGCTTACAGTTTTTAACATCACAGACAACAACCTCCCCCCATATCCAACCCTCTAACACTTTCCAAGTACGTGTCATGTTTCTTTGACAGTTATATTCTGTTCGAAACTATTTGAGAATATTTTTGAAAACGGATTATGGCCGTACCGTATGTATGTATGTGGACGACAAATATTCTGCAAATAGGGTTGACAACAGCATTGACATGCATAAAGAAGAGGTAAAGTTCCCCATCGATTTTATTGTAAGCTAAGTAATGTATGAAGGGGGTGTAGTAGCCTTTCAACAAGATTGAGGGAAATTTTGGAGAAGCGTTTAGGGGTTCAAAAATGTTTTTAAAAATTAAAAACAACACTTGCAATAGAATGAATTTTCAAAGATAATATTGAAACTTTATAACGGAAAGTTCCCATTTTTAAAGGGTATAATGGGCTATTGACTATTATTATAGGAATCATTATATGCGACAAAGCTTATGAGAACAAATAGGGTAATTTGTGGGTATTTATGCTCATGAAATAAATTTTTGGTCTCTCTCAGATTGCCTACAGGTTTCCTGACATCGGTGAAGGTGATTTATAGAGCTGCTAACTGATTGGACCTTATCAGTGAGGCTTCAGACCTGGCAAGTCCATCATCGACCAGATCTTCACACTACGCCAAATCCTGGAAAAGACCCACGAAAATCAAGTCGACACACACCATCTTTTTGTCGATTATAAGGCTGCTTTCGATAGCCCCATAAGGGATCGTGTTTTTGCCGAAATGTCTGAGCTCGGTATACCTGCGAAGCTGATAAGGCTATGCAGAATGACGTTGAGCAATTCCTGCAGCTCCGTCAAGGTAGGAATGGACCTCTCCGAACCTTTTGATACCGTGCGAGGTTTCAGACAAGGCGATCCCTTATCATGCGACCTCTTCAACTTTGTCATGGAAAGTGTTCTGCGAAAGGCGGGAGTTCATCGCAATGGGACTATTTTTCAAAAAAGTGTCCAGTTGCTTGCGTACGCTGACGACATCGACATCATAGGGCGTACCAAACGAGATGTCACTGCTGCCTTTAGTGCTATTGAACGGGAGTCTAAGAAGATGGGTTTGGCAGTAAATGAGGGCAAAACGAAGTATATGTTATCGACAAGTAGAGCCGCGTATTGATTCACAAATTACGGCCGATAACTATACTTTTGATACAGTCAAGGAATTCATTTACCTTGGCTCCGCCGTTACCACCGAAAATAATGTCAGTCTGGAGAACAAGCACAGGATTACTCTTGCCAACAGGTGCTATTATGGTCTCAATAGGCAATTGATTAGCAGAGACCTTTCTCGCAAGACGAAACTAATACTCTACAAGACTCTCATCATACCCATGCTTCGTTATGGCGCAGAAGCATGGACCCTATTAAGAACTGATGCAGCTGCCTTGAGAGTATTCGAGAGAAAGGTCCTACGTAAGATCTTCGGTCCAGTGCGAGTCGGCGATGATTTTCGCATCCGATACAACAGTGAGCTGTATGAGCTCCTCAACGACATGGGCGTTGTACAGCGTATTAATATCCAGCGGCTGCGCGGGCTCGGCCATGTCGTTCGAATGGAGGAGGATGCTCCGGCGAGACGAGTATTTGATGCGGAGATCTGCGGAAGTCGGCGAAGAGGACGACCTTGTATCCGTTGGAGGAACCAAATCGAGGAAGCCCTGTCATCGATTGATGTGACCAATTGGCGTAGGCGCGCAAGAAGCAGAAGCGCCTGGAAGGATGTGTTGCGGCAGGCCGAAATCCGTTAATCGGGTTGTTATGGCCAATTAAGCAAGCAAGCAAACTGTATTCTTTAATTGAATTTCGAAACTGCGTCTATGCAAAAGGACAGAATTCCAATGGTTAATACAATTTCGTTTTTACCTTTTTCTAATATCAGTTCATTTATTTTTTGCACTACTTTTGTGCCACTGTTACCAACGTATACCACGTATACAACAATAACTAGAACAATATGTGCTTATTCGTTATATTTCTATGCTTACAACCTTTTTAAAAGCACAACACTTCTGTTCGCGTAACACTAACAGATGTTTTCTTCGCGCGCAACTTCACACAAGACGGACTGAATTACTACTAACTGCCGCATGTTATGTCTCGCCTTTTTATATGTCCGCAACATCAGTATGAAGAACGTTTGCGGTTTCGCATTCTCGAAAATTCTTTAGCGACTGCATTGTTGTTTATGTACTTTGTTCTCATTGCTTGTTGTTGCATTCGCTTACTTGTCTATTCCTTTTTCTTTCATACTTGTTGTAGTTGGCTTATTTATGATAAGTTCAATGTATGTACTAGTGTAGCTGGTAGCTATTGTTTATTGCTTTTATGTGAAACGATATTAGGTCGTTTAGGTTGTTTGTCGCCGTGGTCTAGTGGGTAGTGTGTTGGCTTATTAGACAAAAGGCCCGGGTTCGAATCCCAGGTCAGGCATCAAAACGAAAAATATATCTTCGGCGACTTCCTCTCAGCAGATTTCTGGCAAAGACTCTGAGAGTAAAAAATTACCATGAAAAGCTTCTCAAAAATCTGTCGTTCGGAGTCGACTTTAAACTGTACGTCCCCTGCCTGTATAAAATTAATGCACACAGCATAAGTGGTGTGTGAAGCTAGGTCGTAATCCTGACTGAAGGGTTGTAATGGCCAATTATGTATGTGATATTAGGTCGTTTCGTTCTGCGTAACAGCATTATAACAATATGATCATCACTTTTAGTAACGCAATTGGACGTGATAGATAAATATGGATCAGGTGGAGAGATAAAACTCTAGGTGGCCACCTTTACCATTTGCAAAACCTTTAAAATCTCTTTCATCACCTTTAGAAGAAAATCTATAGTCTAGGGAACTATAAACTCAAATACTTATAACACCACTTATGTTGTGTGTTTTAATACAAATGAGTGGCGGGACCTATAGTTTTAAAGTTGACTCCGAGCAACAGATTTTTTTTTAAGAAACTTTTCATTGCGGGTTTTTTTATTCTCAGAGTTTTTTTTTCCAGAAATCTGTTGAGAGAAAACTGCCAACGAAATATTTTTTCCATGGTTCGTTTTATTAGAGATATCTGACCAGGATTTTGAACCAGGACTCCATGTCTAATAAGCCAATACACTATCTACTAAACTAAGGCGATTTCACAGGCAGATCTGGTAAATTCCGTCCAGGTTTACGGCTGAGTCTGGCGAAGATTTATGATTTCTTTGCGATGGAAAATTGTATGGCAGGTATTCTGATGTCAAGATTAACAGAACATCCATAAGACTTTATAATCACAAGGCCCTCCTACAACCCCTTGTGATGTCATAGTTGTACATTTGCCTTTATTCTCGAATCATTCAAAGCTTCTGCTGATATCATTGATAGTTCTTTATTGCCTTTTTAACCTACGTTATGTGCATAGTAATTGAAGAATACATACACACCCAATTGGTGCTTACAATACTTTAGTCAGGTTTACGTCCTATCTTTTCACACCACTGATATTACGATCTAGTTTCTTACATCATATTCAGGTTAATTTTATACATGAGTGGCATGACATCGAAATTGCAAATTTTCTTTTCAGTACAATTTATTTGGTCTTAGACTTTTTTCCAGAAATTTGCTGAAAGTAATTTGCCGAAGGAAAATTAGTTCATATTTTGGTTTTGACCTGGGTTTTGAACCGAGAGCTTATGTTTAGACCACTAGACTTTTTTTTCAAGCAGAAGCCAATTGCATGAGCATGAGTTTAGATTGATTTTCCTTTCATAACCCATTTACGGTCGCTGTGCCAATTTGGGAACACTTAATAATTAAGGCAGTATAAAAAAACTGTTTGCTCTGGGTTATTTATTTTTGCATTATTGTGTAATGGAAAGTACTCTCAATAAATACTAAAGCAAACAATTTGTCTACATTTATTGCTATTGCTGTAATAATCTATCATACTTCGTTAACAATAAAATTCAATAAACAGAGAAACATTGAAAAACATTTTTAGTTTCATACATCAAATGTATAAGATCCTGTAAGACATACAATAATGCTGTTCCAATTTGGGTACAATGGCCACAAGTATAATAAAAACAAATTATAAACTAAGTTTGTTCTAATTTTTTTTACACATAGTATTCAGTCTAAAATAATCTGACTTTGTTCCCAGTTAGTTGTTAACAGGTGTAACAAGTTCACTAAGGTGAGCCGACATTATAGTGGCAGTAATCACTTTCGAGGCTTAGAGGAAGCCGTAAATACGATAGTTGAAGATAGTGACGATTTCTTGGAATATGAATTAGTCATAATTCCTCCAGAACCTAGTGCTGTAACTGATGAAGAAGAGGAGTTTGATAAAAACACATGATGTGCCTGCTGAAATCGAGGTGTTTGCATGTGACATTAGTGCTCTATCAAATTCTGAAAACAGCAGTAATGATGAACCATTGTCTGCGAAAAGGGCTCGTTTGAGAACCAAAATCCCACGACGTGCTATTACTCCAAATAAATCTAAATTAAATGTTCCATCGTGGCGAAAGTCTGCTGCAAGTTAATCAAAGACTTACTTTGAAACTGACAACAGAATCAGAAATGAAACTCGTATGAAAGAGGCATTGGAGAACTTGACTCCTGTTCTAATATTTGAATTGTTTTTCGATAAAGAGGTTTTTAAAATGATATCGGATTTTAGTCAGCTGTATGCTTATCAAAACAATATTCACAACTTTAGTATCACTGTTGCAGAACTAAAGATTTTTCTCGGGATACTGATTTTATCTGGCTACCACAAACTTCCAATTACAATTTCGTCGAGCTATAGCTAGATATTATCTAAAACAGTCATCCAAAAGACATTCTGCTCGGCCTTCGTCATCAAATATTGAGGGTCTAAATCTAGACGGCGCTGATCATGTTCCAGAAAAACTTCCTAAGCGTGTGCATTGTGTCATCTGGCGCAATAGAAGCCGCTGGAGTTGCAAAAAATGCAAAAAAAAACCATTCTGCGTTGACAAAACGTGTTTTGCAAAATATTACTCATAAGTGGCCATTGTACCAATTTGGGTACACCCCTCTAATGTCCTGAATTCAATTTTTTTTTATTTTTTTTTTACGTTTCTGTTTATTTGTATTGTTAAAAATTAAAAATATACGATAAAATTTCAAAAATTTTACTTGTACTTTTTGATTGGCTGTAAATGGGTTAATATGAAATTTAAAAAAAAAAAAAACTAAAATAAATTCGTATACTTGTTGTAAGATGTACGGTCAACCTATTTATTTTACTTTCTTTTACCATAGAATTCCTTTTTGAAATTTTAAAAAATCAAAATTTAAACTCTTTAAATATATTTTTCCCAAGACCATACCAATAAAGCAATTTGTTAACGTATATCCAGGATACGATTTTGAAATTTATGACACACATATTCGGTATGATAACCAAAGGCGATATTTATGTTAAATTGTATCTCGTATATATGCATACATACATACGTACATATGTATGTACATTGATATGTGGATATAAAATTTATGATTTTTGTTAGACTTTCATATTCATTTTTGGAAAAACATTTTTGCATTTATTTTAGACAGTTTTTTTCCCCAGAATTTTTTGTCGATTTTCCTTCCTTTTTCGTTTCTGATTTTTTTATTTTTTATTTTGTGAAATTTCACACACAAAATGTCTGCATATGACAGTAAATTATTATGGTATAAAGAGCAAAGCAACAACAACAACAACAATAACTGTTACAACAATATATATATGTACAGTAGCGAGCACAAAAAATGCAACACTGTGCCATATGATCTTTAATAAGATCTGTTTCAAAATAACGGTAACTAATTTATCTATTTTCTTTTGCTGTTAATTCTTTCAATTATAAGTTTTCAAAGTAACCACAGTTTATTCCAAATTCTGCTTTAAAATGTTAAATATTTTTGAATTAGTGAAAAAAGTGCAAATTTTTAGCGAGCAAAAAAAAAAATGCAACATAATAAAAAAATAGTTAAAGTAAGTTATTTATTTAATTATAATTGAAAATTTCTAAAATAAGTTATACAACATGTGTTTTGTAATAGAAGCAGCTCTCAGCTGACAGCAAAACTGCAATCATTAAAGCCTTAGAAGAAGAAGGAAAATCCATGCGTGAAGTTGGACACCTCTTTGGTGTAAATCAATCAACCGTATGTCGGATTAAATCTCGATTTTCCTTGAGAAATAGGAGGAATAGTGTGGAAAGGAAACCAGGTAGTGGTAATCCTCGAAAAACTACCTCTTGCCAAGACCGCCAAATGATTGCACTGGTTAAAAAAGATCCACAAAAGACCGCAGTGGACGTTGCTAATTTCGCAAATGAGCAAATGGGAGTCTCTATAGGCGTTCACACTGTTCGCCGTAGGTTAAAAGAGGCTAATTTGCATGCGAGACGACCCGCAAAGAAACCTCTCATCAGTGCAATCAATAAAAAGAAGCGCCTGGAATTTGCAAAACATTACAAAGATTGGTCAAATGAACAATGGGCTAAAGTCTTGTGGAGCGATGAAAGCAAATTTACTTTGTTTGGCTCCGATGGTATAAATTTTGTTCGAAGACCGCCTGGACAGAGATATTCTCCAAGATATCAACTTCCAACCGTAAAACATGGCGGTGGATCAATAATGGTGTGGGGGGTAAGGAACGATATTTTTAAAAAAAATTATTGATTTTACGTCACGTATTTACAGGTGCGTTTTCTCGTGATGGGGTAGGTGCCTTAACTCAAATCGAAGGAAAAATCAACGCCAAGAAGTACTGTGAAATCCTTGGAGAACACATGCTTCCTCATCTGCGGGAAAAAATGCCTCCTGGTAGCATATTCCAACAGGATAGCGATCCAAAGCACTCAAGTCGCTTAGCTCGAAACTTTTTAAGCGACAATGATCTCAATGTTTTGGATTGGCCATCACAGTCTCCCGATCTAAACCCCATAGAAAATCTATGGAAGCTATTAGATCGGGAAGTTAAGAGGAAACATCCGCACAAATAAGAGGCAATTAGAAGAAATTTTGAAAAGTGAATGGGAGATAATATCCATTAACACATTAATATCTTTAGTCGATTCTATGCCTTTTAGGTTGCAAGAAGTCATACATAAAAAATAAGGGCTACGCCACTAAATATTAATTTTAAGATTTTTTTTTTTGTAAGAATTACTATTTCATTTAAATAAACACATTAAAATTTATGCTCCCATGAAATTCGCACTCTTTTTAATAAATGACAAATTAATATCACATTAATTAAAAATATTTCCATAATGTTATTGTTAATAGGTATCTATAACTGTAGGGATTAATAACCCAAAGAAATATTTTGAACTCCACCACCATTTTTTTAAAATTATCGCACTTAAAGATAATTTTATCCAACGTTGCATTTTTTGTGCTCGCTACTGTACATACCAAAAACTAAAAAGTAACCAACAACAACACTAAGGACCAAAAGAAATAAGATATAGAGAAAAAATAAATGAAAATCATAAATAATATTTTTACGTTCTAAATTTATTATAAAAAATAAAAATAAAATAAAAAAAAAACAACAACACATAACTGTAATCCATATACAAAAAATAAAAATTAAAAAAAAAATCCAAAGAAAAAAGTCAAATAAAAATAAAATTTATAACGACATAAAATTTATGTTCAAATAATATTTTATTTTTATTTAAAGATCAAACTTAATAAGAAATTGTATAAGTGTATATAAGTGTATCTGTATGTGTGTGTATAGGTTTATAGGTGTATATAATCCTGAAGCAGTTTAACTGTATAAGTGTGAATTTCATTTTATTATAGGCAAGCAAAGTTTATTTTCATAGAAATGAACAAGTTTTCATAGCCTATTTTAGGGGTTCATAAAGAGATTAAATTGTGATTTTCCTTCTATTTTTTTTAAAAAATTTTCTTTTAGCATAATTAAAATATTTTTTTCTTATTTTTTTAACTGCTTTAATTACTTAAAAAAGTTCTGCGATTTTGTTGTACAATAAAGTATTAAAAAGAATTATTTTTTTAATTGATTTAAGAAAAAAAGGGAGTAGAACAGTCTATTCCTTTAGCAGATTAGTAAATAATTTTTTTTGTTAATTGTTTAAATTTCATATCTTTATTACAACTAATAAATGCCAGTCGTTACAAGTTCAGTTCCAACAAAAGTAAAAACAAAATAAAACAGAAAACATTCTAAATATTAACAAACATAACCTCACTTAAGGCTAGCTGTTAGTTCGATAGCAGCACCGTTAACAAACGATGATTTATCGGAAGCCAAAATGGCTATAATTCCAGCTATTTCATGAGCTTGACCCAAGCGACCCATTGGACAACATTTAACAATGTCGGCCTTAATATTCTCGTGCACTGTATTCACCATAGGCGTGTTAATGTTACCCCTTCAATATGGCATTGCCTCGTATACCAAATTTACCAAATTCCTAGGAGGCCATCTCTGTAAACGATATGGATTTTCAATTTCACAAACTACATATTCTTTCTCGCCGTTAATATATACATATAGTGAGCATCAAAAGCAATGGTACATTCACATATACTACAAAACTATCATTATTTTTATTTTCATTCATTGTTTCATTGTCAGTTTTAAAATTGAAACAAAAAAAAATTTTTTAAATTTTTTTGGGCACTCTCCTTAACCTTCAGTCACATTCATAGATTTGGCCAGACTTTTCCCAGTTTATTTTGCATTTTAAACGTGTTTCCAATATGGCCAAAGATTTCTATTTTCAGGTAACCTTCTGAAATTTTTTAGGCTTTCTGGTGGCGAAAACGCGGGACCTACAATGTAAACGAGATATTAGTTAGAAAGATATTTTTAAACCTATCTCATATTAGTACTGCAGTGGGTCTGACCAGACCCCATTTTTAACCTTTAGTTTGTCGCGAACTTTCAAAGTTTTCATGAGAAATTGTTTCTAAAAAGTGGTAAGATTGGAAATTTTTAGAAAACGGAGAATGAATTAAAAATTTATTTGAATACGCCACGTTTTAGTAACTTCGATACGGGTTTTTTTTACCAGAATTACATAGGGTTTGGCAAATGGCTTGAGCACGAACGAGCTAATGAGGAAGATGGACAGCATTAAAAAGATTTTTTGATGAAAATGATAAAATTATTTACCAAACGGAGATGACGAATCGGACGTTAAAATGATTTGGTAATTGAAGGAAATGTAGCAGACAACAGTAATGAGGCGAAGTAAGACTGCGGTTCTGAAGCATTAATTCATAGGTTTCATTGGAATTTTACAATTTTATTCTGTTAATTTTATCCGTAAGTAGGTGGAACTATTATTTTATGCTAACTTTCGTACTTAATTTGGTGATTACAAACCATTAGTCAGGATTAAAATCTAGCTTTTTATACCACTTATGTATATTGTATGCGTTAATTTTATACACAAGTGGCGCGACTAAGAGTTTAAACTCGCCTTCGAATGCCAGTTTGTTGAAAAACTTTTCATGGGAATTTTATTTGAATCTCAGAGTTTGTGCCGGAGGACTGCTGAAGAGGAAGTCACCCCACGTCTAATAAGCCATATTCCATTGAGAAAGATATTGTAAAGCCTATCACTCCAAATACGTGCATTTTTATCAGCCTGAATTCGATAATCTGGACACTAAGGGCAAGTGGTTTAAATACTGCTCACGCCACGTTGGATAATCTGCACAAGGGATGCAAGGGTATGGCCATCTCACGTGGAAATGCTATGAACTGGAATCGTGTTTATTTTTCTTGTGTATTTTCGCGTATATTTCCGCATAAGCCACAAATCTCAGCTACCCTTAAAGCCAATATAATCCACGATATCTGTTCAATGCAGTCGAATTTATGTGCCACAGTCGAGTAAACTTAAACATTTCAAATGCTCTCCACCCAGAAAACACAATGCGAACATTCCACACATACATACATAAATACATAAAGTGGCCTTATATGACACGAATGATGGCAGAAAGTCATATGCGGTATAGTCAGGGGTCCTGTAAGGTTCCGTGCTGTGCCCGTTATTTTGGAAAGTAATGTATGATGGTGTACTAAGGCTTAGCCTCCCTAAAGGTACACAAATCATTGGATTTGCGAACGATATAGCACTGGTGATAAGGGGAACACATTTGGATGAATTGGAGAGCACATGTAACACTGCTGTTAGCATAGTCAAGAGTAGGATCAGGGAAATAGGTCTCAAACTAGCTGATCACAAAACTGATGTACTGCTTGTAAGCAGTAGGAAGAAGATGGAATTTATTACCAGAACAACAGGTGATCAGCGTTTAACATCAAAGCAGGTGATTAAATATCTGGGAGTAATTATTGACAACCGGTTTACGTTTAGGGAATACCTGAAGTACATCGATGGAAAATATACGGCGACGACATGTACATTTCTGAATAATGCGTAACGTAGGAGGCCCAAAACAGAAGAGGAGATGGGTACTGATGAAGGTAGTGACAGCAATCGCTATATACGTAGCCCCTATCGCTATATATGCACCCCCATATAAGGGCCGGTGTTATGGAGATGAAAACCTATAGAGCAGGAATAGAAGTAGCCTTCAGGAGATCAGCTGTCAGCGTCGTTTCGACATTCCGCAAGGTGTCTTCTGATATAGCATTGGTGATTACAGAGATAATGCCACTGAAGCTGGAAGTGGACGTAGAGAGTAGCAAACATGATATAAGGAGGGGAATAGTTTTTCGAATTCTGTTGAATTAGCGAAAGATGCTTTGGATAGATGGCAGCAGGACTGGTCCAATTCTACCAAGGGAAGATGGACCCACAGACTCATACCTAGCATAGGCGTATGGACCAAAAGGAAACACAGTCAGATGAAATTCCGGCTGACACAGTTGCTAATAGGTCATGGATGTTATAGGACATACCTCTATAAGCATGATCAAGACGTGATCGGGGCAAGCACAGAATGCTGTAATAAAAGAGAGACGGCGGTGCATGTTTTATTTACTTGACCGTGATATGCTATTGAACGGAATTCCCTGGGGAGAATGATAGGATTCTAGGTAACCGCCCGATAATACAGTTAACCTGATATTAACCTCATGAGACAATTGAAACGCACTATATGTCTTCGCAAGGAGGGTATTATCGCACCAAAGATTATCTGAGAGAGCAAGTTTCGTAGAATTTGAAGGCAGCACTAAATCTCCATTCTCGAAGTAATACTTGATTGTGATCCCCGGATTGAGGCAAAGGGTTGAAAATGTGACGAACAAGGTTGGGTTTAGTACGTAGTCGCTATGACAAACCGAGAGTAAGTCATGCGGCGAATCGTGCACATTGGTAGACCAGGCTACTAATGTGTTTCGAAGATTGTCAACCTTTAGCTCGTAAAGCTATAAGAAACATACATACATACATACATAATTGTTTATTCCAACACTTCAGACGCTTATGTTGTGTGCGTTAATTTTATACTTGAGTGCCTGGATCTACAGTTTAATGTTGACTTCGAAGGCCGGATTTTTTTGTGAGGAACTTTTCTTGGGAATTTTTATTTTACTCTCAGAGGATTCAAGAAAAGTCCATTTGCCAAGGCCCAGATGTGTATACGCTCAAGATCAGCATTGATTCTGGCAACATTCGCCGACACCGAATCTTCCGGGCTACTCAGATATAGCTTCACGTCATCAGCGTACATATGTACTCTACAAAAGGACAACTGACTGGGAAGATCATTTATATATAAGGAAAACAGAAGAGGTCCAAGAATGGATCCCTGTGGTACTGCTCTATTCAAAAACAATGGTGAGGAAGACATGTTATTTGCATAAACGGATTGCGAACAATTCATTAAATAAGAGGCAATAAGTTTAGTGGAGCTATGAGAAAAATTGAAAAAATAACAAAGTTTCATAATCAGGGTATGGTGATTAACAGAATCAAAGGCCTTAGAATGGTCAAGAAGAACCAAGAAGTTCAACCGATTGCGATCCAGTTCCCTCCTAATATTCTCACTCACGTCAATTGAAGCCGTTATACAACTTCTATTCGAACGGAAACCTGACTGCATATCACACAACAAGTCATGTTCCCGTAGATATTCACTTATCTGACGATTCAACAGTTTCTCAAAGACCTTAGAGAGATAACATAGTATAGCAATAGGTCTGTACTCACCATTAGATTTCGGAATCGGTATAATCCTGGCATGTTTCCATTTGGTGGGGAAATGACAAGACAAGATAATGAAATTAAACAAGTGAGTAATAAAAGGCAGGAGTTTAGGTAGAATAATTTTCACAAATTTTGGATTAATGTCATCATAACCGATTGCATCGGACTTAATACACTGACAACTAGACAAAACGTCGACCTGATTAACACACGTAAATTGAAAATTACGCAAATTGTTAGAAGCCATGGAACTAAAACTGTAGAAATTACCATCATCCTGTGTTCTAGGTAGATTAGTAAAAATATTATTCAAGTCGTTCACGTCAATAGAGACATTGCCATTCGTAACCGAGCTTCCAAAACCAATGTCTCGAATGGTTCTCCATGTTTTATTGGACTTCAGAGCTGTACCAAAATTTCTACTATAAAATTTATATTTAGCGCGCCTTATACTAGTATTCACAAACCTCCTGGCTGCACGATATTCGCATTCAAAATCAGGTGTTTTGAAACGTTTCCACCTGGAGAAAGCACTATCCCTACGAATAATCAAACGTTTAATATCTGCCGTAAACAAATGTTGAGTTTTCGTCCACTTGGAATTAGTCCTTAACGGAACAGTTTCATTAAAGAGCCGAAGAATATTATCGTCAAGGAAAGCCTATAGTAGATGTTATCCCATTCAATTCGGCCGATATTCTCATTAAGCAAATTATAATCTATGTTTCTAAAGTCACGAAAAGAGTAGATATGTTCACAAGCAAGAATACAAAAATCATATGTCAAAAATATAAGGTCATGTTTAGAGAAACATGAGGCTGAGATTTGGTCATATAAAAGAACTTTAGAAACATTACTGACAAAAAAGAGATCCAACAAGGAAGGCTACAATCGTTTAAAATATTACAATTAAAATCACCACAAATAACTATGTCATTGTAATAAGCTGTCAAACTTTCCACCTCATCTAGAAAATATTCATAGTTTACCCTACAATTATTATTATTTTCTTATAACCGAGCTTTATAAACAATTTTTATGGTTTTGTTTTCATTTCATTTACGAAACCCCCCCACCTAACAAAGGCATTTAAATCTGTGCTTCTTAATACGGTAGTAAAAATATTAGTTTTACATAGAGTTAATAAGAGAAAGAGGGAGAGAGTGATAGAGAGAGTGAGAGAGAGAATAATAACAATAAAAAGAAAAATGATTTCTGTTTATAATTTTCTGGAGATATGAGCTACGTACATATGTAAGTGTAGACATAAGAAGGTTTTCTTATCTCTCTTATAAAAGTGTTTGTATTTGTTTATTTATTTTTATAGGTTTTTTTCACTTTGAATATTTGTTTTCTTTACATACTCAATCTCTTTCTCCCGCTTCCGTTTTTGCGGTTTTCTCCTTCTATGTCTCCAAAGTTCTAACTGATGCTTGAAGAAGTTTGCTTAACCGAAAAAAAACCGGAGAAGAAAACTTCTTATTTATTTAAGGCTTGAGAAAAATTCAGAAAATGAAAAAGATAAAAAAGAGAAAGATAGAGAAAGAGAGGTAGATAGAGAGAGAGAAAGAGATAGGGAGTGAGTATAAATAATATTATTGTTGTTTTTATTTATTTTGCTTGGCAAAATATTCCAATTTTTTTCTTTTTATTGTTTCTATACTTCTGAGGTCTTAAAATAAACAAAAATATTCGCAGATGAAAAAAACAGAAAGAATTGTTATAAAAATAGTTTATGTACTCTTCAGGCTCTCAATTCTTATACGATATTTATTTACTTTACTCTCAAACCACACTCATGCACAGACAATTTATTTTTATTTTATTTTTTTATCAATTCTCTTAACTCTCCCGCTGCTTATGTTGTTTGGCCGAAAGGAAAACAAATCATTTGAATTGCTTTTATATCCTTAACTCCAATAAAAGACAGGAACAGCTGCTGATATAACACTTGAATATACTAGTATTGTAGGCTTCGATTATGATTTGATTCTCTTTTATTTCCTTCCTTCACACCAAAAGTATAAAAAAAATGTATGAGGCTTTGTGGTATAGGCCTTTAATGTTTTGAATCCCTTTGTTCTTTGCTCTTTACATAAACTTATACTTACTCGACAAGACCCTGTTTATTTATTTTTTATTGAAAGGAAAGAGAACCAAAGGAATTTAATTCTAGGGTAGAGCTATGGCATATGGCAACATGTTAAGTAAACACTTGATTGAAAACCTTACACGAGCATGACAATGGGGGATGGGTGATAAAGGAATAATAAATACCAGCCCATATAATTATATTTTGAAAGGTAAATATAATTGGGTGTGGTGTATACATATGTATGTCCCATTAGTGTTAGAGGTGTTAATGCAAACACTGAACTCAAAAAATCAATAAATTATTGAACAAATTATTATGAAACACGGTTTTTGTAAATTTAAAGCAAGGAAATTTATTTGAATACCAACATCTCCTATTGATTAATCCCATGTAGTGTTGTTTAGCAAAGCATACTTCACTGTAGACTGATCTTCTTATATCCTTTAAGAGGGATATAAGCGATCCAAATTGGCCGTACATATTTTCTGAAACTATTTCACAGCCCTAACAATGGCGTAAGACTCCATTTAGAAAACTGAACTCTCATTGGACAACAGTAGAGTAAACAAAAAATTCCAATACTTTCTTCGATCTAACCACTCAAACTTGTGGATCATAGCAATGAATTCTTAGCTGAAAAAATTGTTTCTGTTGAAGAATATACAACAGGTCCTAGTACTTTGTCGCTAGTACAGCATTCTGGGCAATTGTAACTAACTTATGGCATCTTTTTGCCCATTTTTAAACACGCTGATCATTCTCAAATCTGTAGACCTACAAACTGTTTGAGAGACTAACGTTCTATTAATGTTAATTTTTCCGAACCGTATGCTCTTTAGCTATGATGCCTGAAGATTATGAACTGCACCGTGTAAGTGGTTTCACCAAAATGTTGCCGTAACCTATAGAAAACTGATGATTTTGTGTTTCATGCAATTGAACTTCCGGAAAACTGTAACTTCATGTTTCCTCCACGTCAATTAGTCATCAAATACAAGCTAATATCATATGAAAATCAATATTCGTCCAGTTACCACCAGTTATAAATTAAAATTTCATTTGCTTCATGTGCTTATTATTTAACATCTATCGGGCCCGCCGTTTAACGAATTTTTTTTTTTAACTAGTGCTTATTTCGTGAATGGTAAGACTTAGTTCATATCTGATTTGATTTATCCTTCCGCTGAACGAATATGCTTGTGTATAAACGGTTTTGCTTCCCAATGTGGGCCTGTGATCGATTTACAAAAAATGCCGATTTTGGCAAAAAAAAGATCATCTTTCCAGATGAAGCTCATTTTGATCTTGGCGGGTATGTAAACAAGCAAAAAATGTCGCATTTGGAGCACATTGAAAAGCCAACGCACACAAAACAATACATTGTTTGTGGCGGATTTTGGTCCAGAAGCATAATTGGGCCAGTTTTCTTCGAAAATGAGCAAGAAGTGGCCGTTACAATCAATGTCAATCGTTATCGGGCCATATTGAACGAATTTTTGTTCACAAAAATTGAAGAGAAGGATATTAGCAACATTTGGTTTCAACAGGACGGCACTACGTGCCACACAGCCGAAGCTACACTCGATGTATTGCGCCCTGCTTTAGAAGATCGCATTATCAGCCGCAGAGCTGATGTCATTTGGCCTCCTCGGAAATGCGATTTGACACCGATGGACTTTTATGTGTGGGGTGCCGTTAAGGATAAATGCCAAGCCAGAGAAAATTTACGCTTTAAAAGACAATATTCATGAAGCCTTTGGTGAAATGCAGTTGCAAACAATCGATAATGTGCTTAAAAATTTTACTGATCGTGTAGGCTACTGTATGACCAGTCGAGGCAGCCATTTGAATGAAATTATGTTCCATTATTAACCGGACGGATTGTACTTTCAAATAAAAAAAGAAATTTAAGAAAATATTCTGTAGTTTTTTTTTAAAGCTTTTTTTTTAAAGAAAAAAGTTATTTAGCGGACCCTTTATTTGATATCAAGAAATCACAATCCTTTTACAAGGTTACAGAACAGGTTCCACAAATTACTTTGTTTAGTATGTATGTTCGATTTCCAAAGTAATATATCTTAAGCGTGCTTTTTGACTTTAAATCGTTTAGGGAAAAGCATTTGTAAAACAGTTTAAGCCACTTACTACTCTAGTAAAACAATTGGAACTTATTTCCGGAACAACTTGTTCATTCTTATTTCAAAAAGTTTTACGCTCTCCCTGCCTGTCTTTAGTTTTTTTTTTTTGATACCAAATAAATTATCACTCTCCATTACCATTCTCTATTGATTGCATTACAAAATCCATTTTGATTTGTACAACAACAATTGTATTCCTTTTTAACACTCTAACAATACCAAGTAATTTTATGGTGGCCCTTCTTCATCATGGTCATTTGCTAGAGTTTTTTTCATTTTTTTTATCTTTATTTCTTACACTAAATTAAACACGGGATAGTGGCACAAATCAATTTGTATTTTATTTCTGTTACCGTTGTTGTTGTTTTTCCGCTATAACAGTTTTACTTCCGCTATAACGGTATTTGAAGTCTTCTCTACTTGTATTCTTAGCAACACCATAAACACCTCCATTATTAACGGTAACATACACTAGCACAGGCACACACACCGGCACACATAATAATAAACCATGTCCGATTTACAAGTAGTTGTTGTTCGGCCATTAAAAATGATTCGTCGTGGTAATACCTTTCTCTACATGTTGTTGTTGTTGGTTGTCGTGTTGTTGTTGGCCAAAATACAAAATTGTGAATTGTTTGTTCACAGCAGCAGGAAGAGCAAACAGAAAATAAAAAAACTGAACTGAAATGAAATGAAATAAAATAGCGTAAGAGAGCATAAAAAGGGAATACTTGAGATGGCCACATAATAAGACCATAACTTTACGCTCAGTTTAACAACACTTTTCCTTTATACACTTAGCCACCCCTCATATATCTACACATACACACAAACGCTGACCTATACAATAACATCGGAAGGTACGATATGGCATTACTCTACCACCACCACCACCACCATCACCACCAGCATCAAAAAGTTTAAATAAACGACTTGAAACTTTTATTGGTATTTGGCTGTAATAAGTGTAGGAGTGTAAGTGTATTTGTATATATATTTTGTACATATGTGTATGTGTGTGTGTGCATTTGTGTTGGGTCCACAATAAACAACATAAAATGTCAGTTTAAGTTGCGTTTATCGTCCATATAAAATACAAAAAAATTGTAAAAACCCATGGCCAATAAGTGAATTTCGTTAACAGTTTTCATTTTATTATTAAGTTTCATGCTTCTATTCTTTATTTTCTTTCTTTTGTTTGTTTCTTTATTTTTTTATTACATTTTAAGGTGTTTTTTATGCCTCTAGTTTAGCTTAGTTTACATTGGAAAAAATTGGAAACAATTGATGAAGAATACTTCATGATACTGGCCATGCAGAAATTCATTAAGACACTCAGTTTTTATGGCCAGCAATTGATTGCTATGATGAAAATTTTGTAAAAATAAAGGATAAGAATAAACTAGAATTGCACAGTCGAATGGAAGTTAAAGTAAGGCATTATCTTATAATTTAATTTTATAAAAAAAAATATTCCAAATTAATAATAAGAGACCCTTCTCTCTCTCTCTCTGATGAATAATATCATCACAATATCATATTGAGCCCTAAGTCCAATATAACACTAGTAAAATACGACTTTGTTCACATTTTCAAAGGAAGTGGCTTAAGAGAACGGGTCATATTTCCTTGATATTAGTTTGAATTTAAATAGAAAACACACAAGCCTCTGTTTAAGATGAAACTTTAATTTTATTTTAATGCTACGGCTCTGCCATTTTGTTCAAAATGCAATACAATTCAGGATTTGTTTAACTTGAAGTAGTTTTTGCACGTTGTTAGCTCAATATAATCGCCGTGGTCTAGTGGGTAGTGTGTTGGCTTATTGGACAAAAGGCCCGCGTTCGTATCCCAGGTCAGACATCAAAACGAAAAAATATTTCTTCGGCGACTTCCTCTCTGCAGATTTCTAGCAAAGACTCTGAGAATAAAAATTGCCATGAAAAGCTTCTCAAAAATCTGTCGTTCGGAGTCGACTTTAAACTGTAGGTCCCGCCACTCATGTATAAAATTAACGCACACAACATAAGTGGTGTGAGAAGCTAGGTCGTAATCCTGACTGAAGGGTTGTAATGGCAATTTATGTATGTATGTAATCGCTTTAGTGGTGATTGTTTGATGTTCAAATGCTTAAACACTTTAAAAATATTGTAGCAGCTGGCAATTGCTTCTCGGAAATTTTCCATTCATGAAATCCAAAATCGTTGGTGTTCTGTACCCCATGCACAGTATCCTACGGAATCCACATGCCGTTCAGTTTATAGCCTCCATAGTTCATACATACATAATTGATCATTGCACCCCATTCAGTCAGGATTACGGCCTAGTTTCTTATAAAGGGTCCACCAAACAACAATTCTTTGTTTTCAAAATTCTTTAAGAACAACTACTCGTACTGAATATTTTCTCAAATTTCTTTTTTTATTTGAAAGTTCAATCCTTTCGGTTAATAATGGAAATAATTTCATTCAAATGGCTGCCTCGGCTGGCCATACAGCAGTCTACACGATCGGTCCAATTTTTAAGCACATTATCGATTGTGTGCAGCTGTCTTTCACCAATGGCTTCACGAATATTGTCTTTTAAAGCGTTAATTGTCTCTGGCTTATCGGCGTAAAATTATCTTTGACGGCACCCCACAAATAATAGTACAACGGTGTGAAATCGCAGCTCAGAGATGGCCAAATGACATCAGCTCAGCGGCTGATAATGCGTTCTTCAAAAAAAAGGCGCAAAACATCGTGTGTAGCTTCCACTGTGTGGCACATAGTGGCGTCCTATTGCCAATATCCTTCTCTTCAATTTTTGTGAACAAAAATTCTTACATTCGTAATTCCCGATAACGATCGCCATTGACTGTAACGGCCACTCCTTGCTTATTTTCAAAGAAAAATGGCCTAATTATGCCTCTGGACCAAAATCCGCACCATTTCACCAATGGCTTCATGAATATTGTCTTTTAAAGCGTTAATTGTCTCTGGCTTATCGGCGTAAAATTATCTTTGACGGCACCCCACAAATAATAGTACAACGGTGTGAAATCGCAGCTCCGAGGAGGCCAAATGACATCAGCTCTGCGGCTGAAAATGTGATCTTCTAAAACAGGGCGCAATACATCGAGTGTGGCTTCGGCTGTATGGCACGTAGTACCGTCGTGTTGAAACCAAATGTTGCTAATATCCTCCTCTTCAATTTTTTTTGAACAAAAATTCGTTCAACATGGCCCGATAACGATTGGCATTGATTGTAACGGCCACTCCTTGCTCATTTTCGAAGGAGATTGGCCCAATTATGCTTCTCCACCAAAATCCGCACCAAACAGTATCTCGTTTTGGGTGCTCCAAATGCGACAATTTTGCTTGTTTACATACTCGAAAAGATCAAAATGAGCTTCATCTGCAGTAGTAGTCGATCGCAGATTCAGTTAGCGAAGCAAAAACGTATATTCACAACCATATTCGTTCAGCGGAAGGATAAAACTAATTATCTGTCAAACGAGACATGAGTTAAGTCTTACCATTCACAAAATAAGCACTAGTTAAAAAAAAATACGTTAAATGGCTGACCCGATAGATGTTAAATAATAAGCTTATAAAGCAAATGAAATTTTAATTTATAACTGGTGGTAACTGGACGAATATTGATTTTCATATCGTAATAGCTTGTATTTGGTGACAAATTGATACGGAGGAAACATGAAGTTACAGATTTCCGAAACTTCAATTGCATGAAACACAAAATCATCAGTTTTCCATAGGTGCGGCAAAATTGTGCTGAAACCATTTACACCGTGCAGTTCATAATCTTCAGGCATCATAGCTAAAGACCATACGGTTCGGAAAAAATTAACATTAATAGACCGTTAGTCTATTACACAGTTCGAAAACCCATAGGTTTTGAGAATGGAGAGCAGGCTTTAAAACGCCACAAGAATCCATAAAGTAGTTACAATTGGTCAGAAGGTTGTATTAGCAACAAAGTAGTAGGACCTGTTATATATTCTTCAACAGAAGCAAGTTTTTCAACTGTGAATTCATTGCTATGATCCACCAGTTTGAATGGTTAGATGGAAGAAAGCATTAGCATTTTGGCTACTCTGATATTGTCCAACGAGAGTGCAGTGTTCTAAATGTAGGCAGGGCTGTGAGATATTTTCGGAAAAAAAAAAAATCTAGACATAGTAACCCAACATGGATCAGCCATATTCTTCTTAAAATACATTGGGTACTTGAAGACTAGCAAGAATTGACTTGAAGTCCAATTTAACTTTAACTAATGGCAACATTTACTAAAAATTCTACAATGTAATGGAATTTCTAAACTATTTTGTCCTTTACAACTACAATTTTTCTGAACAGTGGTTATTAACCACTTGTCCACATCATATCAATATGACTGGATTACAATCAAATAATGAACAGGGAACAGAGAACATGTAAATCTGTTCTTAAATAATTCATAGACAAACATGAATTCCATTAAAATAGCAAAAAACGTTGTTTGCTATTATTGTAGTTGCTATTGTTGTTGTTAGTTTTAGCACTTAACAGCAATTATTGTAACGAATTTGGATTCCATTTTTTTGTTCATTTTGTTTTGTTGGTTTTTTGGCAAAATATTTGCAATTTTTTTTTTTTAACTTTTCACTAGAAAGTGGATTTTCATGTTCTCTATTCGAAAAAAAAAATTAAAACTAGAAAACAGGGTAGAAAAAAAAGAAAATCAACCACAAGCAATTCCTTTCTTTTTGTGAATTTTTTTTTTCCTTCAACATTGAGCAGCTTTTAGTGGAGATAGAAATTCTACAGAAAAACAGGATTAAGAAACTATTTTTTTGCTGTTTCTTTGTAGGTTTTTTTTATATGAAAAATTCTTTATAAAAAATGAGAACCAGAATTTGAACGTGGTTTACAATTTAGAACAGCGAACGTATCTTTATTTAGGTTAAGCCACGACAAGTTTTTCTAAATGCAACATCTGCTGCTAACGAAAAGCAACAAGACCAGTCCATAAAATATATGAAGAAGAATGATGAAAAATAATGGAAGACAAACAAAATAAGCGTTTAAAGTTTTTCTATTTTTAAATTTAAAAAAATTTGATCTTAGCGGGTATGTAAACAAGCAAAATTGTCACATTTGGGGCACAGAAATCCCCCACGCATACATTGAAAAGCCGACGCACCCAAAACGAGTCATTGTTTGGTGCGGATTTTGCTCCAGAGGCATAATTGGAACATTTTTCTTCGAAAATGAGCAAGGAGTGGCCGTTACAATAAATGGTGGTCATTAACGGGCCATGTTGAACGAATTTTTGTTCACAAAAATTGAAGAGAAGAATATTGGCTACATTTGGTTTCAACAGGACGTCATTATGTGCCACACAGCCGAAGCTATTCTCGATGTTTTACGCCCTGTTTTTGAAGATCGCATTACTAGCAGCAGAGCAGATATCGTTTGGCCAGCTCGGGGCTGCGCTTTGGCACCGTTGGACTATTATTTGTGGGGTGCCATCAAAGATAATTGTAACGCCGATAAGCCAGAGACAATTGACGCTTTAAAGGACAATATTCGTGAAGCCACTGGTGAAATATAGCAGCACCCAATCGATAATGTGCTTAAAAATTGAACCGATCGTGTAGGCTACTGCATCGCCAGCCGAGTCAACCATTTGAATGAAATTATTTTCCCTTATTAACCGGTGAAGGATTGTACTTTCAAATAAAAAAAGAAATTTGAAATAGTCTCTAGAGTTTATCAAAGCCCCCAACATGAGCCACTTTTAAAAGGGTGGGTCATTTAAAAAACCAAAACGTTTTGAAATTTTTTTAAAACTGATTTTTTTATTGGAGATTTGAAAGATCCCCTTGTATATAGCCTAGAAGTGTAGTTTTTGTGTTTACTTTTAAAATTTTTCAAAATTCATTAGAATTGTCATATCGACGCCTCCGTTCTATAACATTCTAAGTCGAAAAAGTGTGTTTTGAGTTATGAGCTCTCAAACTATCTATATATGTGTGATTCCAAGTAGATTTTTCCCTATAACTTCGGAACGGATCAGTGCATTTAAACCAAATGTTGACAGCATTTAAGGTAGAGAACGTGGAATTTAAAAATACAAGAACATTAAAAACGTTCTAAGTGTACTTAGAATGGAGGTGTCGATATCGTAGTTTGCTTATGTTTAATTCCAAATTAATGCGTATACTTACTATTTAATTTCCATTCAAATATAAATATTACTCATACGTACCATATTACATGTACTTGAATAGTTACTCTAAAAAGTATGCAATAAAAAATATTTGATTTTGTCTTGCATGCATATTAATGGAATTAAATATTACTCATACGTCACATATGCACTTACTATTATGGATTTTACCTACATAATCCGAGTGAATAAATATAATGGGCGAGGGATGGTTCATTTAAAAGTTTAAATTTAAAAATGCTATCAGAACAAAAACGGTTTAAAAATTTTACAAAATTTTTTTTTTGAAGTACAATTATTGCGGTTACAAATGGAATATTATTTTATTCATATGGCGGCCGCGGCTGAACTCATAGTATCTCATTCAATCGGAACGATTTTCATGTACTTTTTCGAGTGTATATGGTTGTATTTTGGCAGTGGTATCATGAATATTGGCCTTTAATTTCTCAACAGTTTCTGGGCTTTAAGTGCGCCCTAGAGAAAATAGTCCAACGACGTTAAATCACAGCTACTTGGAGGTCAACTGACATCACCAATTCGGCTAACTATACGGCCATCAAACATTTAACTCAATAAATGGATTGTAATTAGTCGCCGTATTGTAGGAGTGTGTCGGTTTATTAAATATAAAGCCAGAGTTAAAGCTCCAGGTCAGACATCAAAACGAAATTATAAAAAAATATTTCTTTGGCGACTGCCTCTCAGCAGATTTCTGGCAAAAGTTCTGAGAATAAATAAAATTGCCATGAAAAATTTTCTCAAAAATTTGTCGTTCGGCTTTAAAATTGGTTCTGGTTCCACCATTCACCCGTGGCATCACAACGGGCCGCCATGCGTGCTCAAGTGAGCTTTGTGATATCAGAGCTACCACTACGACCTAACCTAACCTAACCACCATTCATGTACAAAATTAACCCACACAGCTTAATTGATGGAAAAACTGAAAGGCTAGGTAGTAATCCTGACTGAAGGATTGTAGTCACCAATTATGTATGTATGTATGTAAATTGATTGTGGCATAAGATGTGTGACAATTTCAATACCATGAAGATCGGGTAAAAAAAAATTTGTTGGTATGGTTGCAACGTCCTCATTTTCAATGAAATATGGGCTCATAATGCCTCCGCTCTATTGGCCGCACCAAACGGCCACCCGTAGTGGATGCATTGGCTTCTCTAAGACCACTGAGCCCAAAATACAGTAATTTTGTTTATTAAAGTACCCATGAAGATGAAAATTAGCTTCATCTCAAAAGATTTTTGGCAAAATCAACGTTATCGTGCAGTTTCTCATTGGCCCAATAAATCCCAACGTTCAGTGGAAGATAATATTCCGAATTTTGTAAGAGAACATAATGACACAAGTATTGTCACATTCGAAATACGAAATATCCAATGATTCAAATTTAAACCGATAGATGGCCTTCCCTATATATCGCTTGATATGATTTTATCAACATCCGAACATTTCTGAGAATGGAAACTTTTTAGTTATCATCTAACTGCAATATCGATATCATCTGCATTTTTGTTAGGGCTTTCGATCATGAATAGTGTTCTTGATGCCTAAGAAAGTGTGCACATAGAATGTTTTTGTTGTTGGTAGTCCCGGATCGCATACCCAAATATAAGATCTTATTCTAGGACATAAATACATTCATTCATACATAAGTGGTCATTACAAGCCTTTACTCAGGATACCAACCTAGTTTCTCACACCACTTACATACATACATAATTGGCCATTGCAACCCTTCAGTCAGGATTACGACCTAGCTTCTCACACCACTTATGTTGTGTGCGTTAATTTTATACATGAGTAGCGGGACCTACAGTTTAAAGTCGACTCCGAACGACAGATTTTTGAGAAGCCTTTCATGGCAATTTTTACTCTCAGAGTCTTTGCCAGAAATCTGCTGAGAGGAAGTCGCCGAAGAAATATTTTTCGTTTTGATGTCTGACCTGGGATTCGAACCCGGGCCTTTTGTCTAATAAGCCAACACAGTACCCACTAGACCACGGCGACTTCAAACTCACACCACTTAAGCAACGTTAATTTTTATTCCTGAGTGGCGAGACCTACAGAGTAAAGACGATTCCGAATGACAGTTTTGTGAGAAAATTTTTCCTAACAATTTTATTTTCTCTCAGATTTTTCGCACAGAAATTAGATGTCCATCGTAGGCTTTGAACCAAGGCCTCATGTCTAATAAACCAACACACTAGCTACTAGGATGCGGTGACTTTAAGGACTTGTCGATAAAATATTTCCTATTTATATTGTGTCAGAAAACCGACGTACATTGCTACAGTAGTCCTTGCTTACCACTTTTGGCTTTATTAAACAGTTCCTTGGTTTAAGACCCTTTCAGCATTCGACATAGTAGACTTAGTCTTGTGTTCTGTTAACAGTTTTCCAAAACATTTTTCATGTTTCAACTGAGATGTGATGAAAACAGCAAAAGGATTTCAAATAGATGGTTAAATGAATTTTCAATAAGAAGCTGTTAGTGGATTTATGATTCTAATTATTTAAAATGTATGCCATTCCTGTTTTGTAACTCATAAACATGCCAGTATTTTAACTTAAATTTCTGCCAATACTTTATATATCCTTTTCATCTACCAATTACAATTTGGAAAACCTTTTTAAACTGAAATTTCATAAATTTTTTTTTTTAACTCCGCTCATGTTATGATTTTTAACAGATTTTTTTCCACACTTTATTTTATGTTGATGTTAGCAAAAAAAAAAAAAAAAAAAATTGCAAAAATAATTTTGAAAATTGGAAATGGAATGAAATTTGATTACGAATCCTTTTTTTTTGTTGTTTTGGGGTTTATTTTTTTATTGGAAAATATATTTCATAAAGTAGAAGTTTTCTAAATAGTCAAACAACATGTTACGGTTGAAGCATTTTACACAATGTTACACAAAAAACCATTTGCCACCAATAAGGTGAGTGAGGTAAGTGAAACAGACCACCAGCACCAGGCAAATAATTGCGAATCTGTTCAGTTCCGTTTTCAGTTCAGTTTTTCTAAAAAAAATTTTTTTTTAAAGGTCTAAACAAATTTGTTGTTGTTGATGTTTTTGTAAATTGTTGTAGACTGTTTTTGTCGATGTTTTAGTCATAAATTTCAATATGATGAAACACGCTTTTCATTAAAAAAAAACACGAGAAAAAAATCTAAAAAATTTCTAATAAAATGTGTATTTGAAGGCATAGAAATAACGCCCCAGTAACAACGCAACCAAAAAAAATATTTTTAAGTTTGAAAAATACCGTTAGAAAAATGGCTTCCAACCAACAACAGCATACAACACACTTAGAACAGACAAACATGAAAACAGACACACAGAGTAACGACGTACGAACACAGTAATGCATGCAGTCAACCAAGCAAATAGTTAACATTGCCAATATCCGTCAAATTGAAAAAAAACACACACACACACACACATACGGTATGAATAGAGAGGGTATGAGTATGAAGCATGCTGTTGTGGTCCATATTGTCTATGAGTGTCTGACATGATAGATCCTTCAAAAAACAAACACAAAAAAAAAAACCAGAAACCTCAGGTAAAAAAAATGTTCGATGGCACACATAGTCAATGTACTGCTTGCCTACTATTACTAGCACTTGTATATGCAATAGCACTTACACACACACACACTTATAATTGAAGTTTAAAAGCTTTCCTTCTCTCTCTCTCTCTGCCTCTCTCTATGGAAACGCTTGTTCGTTAAAATAGTAAAATTGATTGAAATTTGCACTTGAATAAATTATGATGTTCAAAAACCCTATGTGTCTGTGTGTCTGTGCTTATATCCAAGCAAATCTAACTGTCTGTCTCTCTGTCCGTCTGTCTGTTTGTCTGTCTATCTCTATTGGTTGTGTTATTTTGAAAAGTGCTGGTATGAATGGCTCTTAGCCACTCTCTATCTCTCTTTCGTTCTCTCTTCCGTGTAAACCTCTAATTGTTGTTAACGTTATAGAAATTGGAATAGAAATTGAAATTGGAATTGAAATGTGAAAATATTTATTAAAATTAAATCGCATGTTCATGTCAAGGTACAGCAGCTGCTGAAGTTGAATCATTGGTCTCGCTAGCTTTTCCCATTTATACACAGACGCTGTTCAATTAAAATTATTTGCAAAATTTTGGTAAGCCTTTGTTCCAATGCAATGCAATGCAATATTCTTAATTGAGTTTTCTTTTTCCAAAAACGGTTTTTAAATATCCAAACTGGAGTTTAAAATTAATGTGGGGGAATGGATAATGAAAAAACATTACTTTTGTGCTGATATGCTTGTGGAAAGATCTGTAAGCAGGAATTGTGTTTCAAGCAGTTCAATATATCAGGTCCGCCATCTAACGTTTTTTTTTCTTAACTAATGCTTATGGTAACACTTAGCTTTTGTCTGATTAGACAGATAAATAGTTTTATCCTTCCGCTGAACGAATATCCATCCATCCAATGCGTTTTCGCTTTGCTAAGTGATCATGCGCCGTGGTCTAGTGGGTAGTGTGTTGGATTATTAGACAAAAGGTCCGGGTTCAAATACCAGGTCAGACATTAAAACGAAAAAATATTTCTTCGGCGATTTCATCTCAGCAGATTTCTGGCAAAGACTCTGACAGTAAAAATTCCCATGAAAAGCTTCTCAAAAATCTGGTCTCATGTATAAAATTAACGCACACAACATGAGTGGTGTGAGAAGCTAGGTCGTAATCCTGACTGAAGTGTTGTAATGGCCAATTATGTATGTAAGTGGTTATGCGATCGACTTGCAGGAGATCCCGATTTTGTCAAAAAAAATCTGTGATACAACAGTTTCATATTCTCCTAGTCCAGGAACCACTCGCAGTTTCCGATGAAGCGATTTTGATTGCCAATGACAGTTCATACAGATCCTTCATGAAATAGGCACCTAGGTGACTCCTTCGCCTCCGACTAAGTGCCGCACATGTATTGCTGGAGAGCAGTCTTATCTTCCTCCTCATTTCTGCAGCTTCTGAAGAAATCATTTGCAAGATGTCCAAGATCAATATGCCTTGCATACGTTCCCATAATACAAAGCCTTGTAATAAACACTATCGGATCCGCCATCTTCCGCTGAACGATATACGCGCTGTGTATACGCGTTTTCGCTTCGTTAAGTTGGCCTGCGATCGACTTACAGAAGCTGCCGATTTTGGCAAAAAAATCATCTTTTCAGATGAAGCTCATTAAGATCTTGGCGGTTATGGAAGCAAGCAAAATTGTCGCATTTGGGGCACAGAAAACCCTCACGCATATATTGAAAAGTTCACGAACCCAAAACGAGTCATTGTTTGGTGAGAATTTTAGTCCAAAAGCATAATTGGGCCATTTTTCTTCGAAATTGAGCAAGGAGCGGCCGTTACAGTCAATGGCGATCATTATCGGGCCATGTTGAACGAATTTTTGTTCATAAAAATTGAAGAGGAAGATATTGGCAACATTTGGCTTCAACAGGACGCCACTATGTGCCGCACAGCTGAAGCTACACTTGATGTTTTGCGCCTTGTTTTTGAAGATCACATTATTAGCCGCAGATCTGATGTCGTTTGGCAATCTCGGAGCTGCGCTTTGACACCGTTGGACTTTTATTTGTGGGGTGCCATCGAAGATAAGTGTTACGCCGACAAGCCAGAGACAATTGTCGCTTTAAAGGACCACATTCGTGAAGCCATTGGTGAAATACAGCTGCACACAGTCGATAATTTGCTTAAAAATTGGACAGATCGTTTAGGCTACTGCATGGCCAGCCGTGGCAGCCATTTGAATGAAATTATTTTCCATTATTAATTGGAAGGATTGTACTTTCAAATCAAAAAAGAAATTTGAGAAAATATTCAGCAGGTTTTCTTTTTAAAGCATTTTTATGTCATTCATCTTCAATTGATTGGAGGTTGAGTCTTTTGAAGATTGAGGCAAGGAGGTCGAACATGAATGACGTACTCACAGGTGACCTGATAACAGTCTCTGAGTGGGGCCGCGCAAACAGGGTCGATATCAATGTGCGCAAGACCCAATGTTGTTTTTTGACACACTGGCGTAATGCTGGCGCTGGGCAATGTATGGCCAACGTAAATATTGAGGAGGCAGATGGTCCTGATGTTCTGGGCATTCGAATTAGTTGTGATGCACATTTTTCGAGTGTCGATAGAAGCCTTCAAGTGCCTTGGTTTTTTGAAACGGTGCAGAAAATACTTCACTCCACCCGACCTTCTTACTATTTACAAGACCTTTATCCGATCCCGGATGAAGTACAACTCTCATGTATGGGCCTGTGCTTCAAAGTCTATTTTGAAGCTTCTCGACCGCGTGCAGGAGATGGCGAAGGTGCTAATTAATAACAGTAGGGTATCCAACTCTATTGATTCGTTGGAATATCGTCGCAATGTGGCGTGTGTTGTTGTTTACATCAAGTTGTGAACAGTGGTACACAGAATTGTGTTTCATTGTTCTATCGGCACTATAATGAGAGGTATTCTAGAGAGATAAGTGACTTGGTTCCCGATAATCACATATTTTTACGTGGTACTCGAGCATCTCGCAGACCACATCCTTTTGTGGTTGATTGTCCAGTGGATCGCACAATGCATTACAGGGAGAATTCATTTTTTGCCCGGACTGCTCGCTTGTGGAATGATCTTCCTGCGAGGGTTTTTCCCGTCAATTACAATTTTGGTGAGTTTAAATCAAATGTCCACAAACGCTACTCCCTCTTTCCACCTTCCTATAACTTATTTTCCTAGTAGGGGCCATCCCCTGAGTGTTGGTTTTCATAAAAAAAAAGTTTTTTGACCGGACCCTTCACATGGAATGCGTGCTATCCTGGATAGCTTGAGAATTCTTAATTTTTGCAGTAAGAGGTGCCTCATGCTTCAATTAAACACATAATCCTGGGCTAGTAGTGCCATAAATAGTCTAGAAAATAAACTGGGGGATAACTGGTCCTTAAGACAAGACCTCAGAGCAGGCTAAAGAAGTGATGTACACTGTAAGTGTTGTGTTACAAGTTCCAAATGGTAGGATCGTTGATAAACTATGGAAGTAAATTGAATATTGCTTTAAACGGGGAACAAAATTATTGATTGCGGAAACAGGAGCTCTGAAAAAGGTGATAAGTACGTGGGTAGTTAAGTTGGAGTGATAGTTTTGATACCAAAGCTTAATTCTTGGATTCTAATAAGCCAGCACACTACCTACTAGACTACGGCGACAACTGTTTATTGAAGATGTCTAGCCTGACCTTTTAATGGTGGAAGTCAACACACTAGATACAAGGCTAGAACTACAGTGTCTTCTAAAAGTCAATGCACGAACTGTCAAAAATTTCTACATTCCTTCAGCTAAATCTACTGATCATCACCAGGCTTAAACAATTTAAACGTCTTATTATGAGAATTATTCAAGGAACTAGTGGGCTAGTGGAAGAATCTAGATTCATCTGTCAAGATTGCATGGAAGGCAAGAGGGTAATCAAGTTGTTTAATAGTATATCAGCAACAGCTACTGCATAGATCATTTTCCCACTGCCAACATAATGGCCTTGTCTAGAAATATTTAAGAAAATGGAAAAATTAATTTAATAAAATTGTTTTAAAGCAAAACCTATAAAAAAAAGTATGCCATTTAGCATATCCTCCCTTGTAGTTTATTTCAATTAAATTAAACGAAACTAAATGATGATAAAAATTTAAAAAAAAAACAAAAAAATTTAAATTGAAATTCTAAAAGCATCACTCACGGGTTTTATACTCCACATCGTTCACTAGTCGTTAACTTTTCTCAGTTTTTTTCTCATTTTCTAACACACTTTTCCACTTGCGTTTGAAAATATTTTTGCCAAGAATTTTGTGTTAAAAAGGGAATTTATTTTCTATGCCTTCCATCTTTTAACTTGTAAGTCAGAAAATCACTCATACGCACCAGATGTCTGCAATTTGTTGTTCATGAATTTTTCTTTTTCATTTTTCTTTCCCTTTTCCTTTCATATAGCCTTGTAAATTTAGAAATTCTTTTTTAAATTTTCCTTTCTTTTCTTTTCTTTACATCTTGTTAGGTTTGATTTCATTACTGTTTTGCACATTTCAGTTTTAAAAAAATTTTCTCGTTTTTTTTTCTTCTATTTTTGTTGCTTTTATTGTACAAATGAATCTTAAATATTGTTTGTTATGCAGAAAAAACAGAAAAAAAACGGAAAATTTTGAATAACAGAAGCAACAATACAATAGAAAAGAAAACTTTTCTTAAATTTGAATAGAAAACAGGAAAATCTTTAACGATACCACAATAGCCAACATATTTTAAGGTTTGCATTGCAATATTGCATGCTGCCTTAAAGTATGCAGAGCTTTGTATAAAAGTTTCCAAGAAATTTAAAATTATTTAGGATTTGGTTAGCAAAACTGAGTTTAAAACAAGTTTTTATCATTGCATGTAGATAGATCAGCTGTCCAGAACCTTTCTGTGGAGTGAAGAAGTTTGGTAGTGCATACTCAAGTCAAATAAGTCTGAGACAATCTTCACTTCTGTTGTTATTAAAACTACCAGTCCAATCTACCTACCTATCACCTCTTTCCGACCTACTGTTGCCACAATTTATAATTTTGATATCCTCACAACCTGCTATGATCATTAGAAGCAATATTCTCCAACAGCTTACAGGGTGGCTGATATGTATTGCAACCAACTTCAGGTTGTTATCATTTGTAAACCGCTCGTCTGACAGCTAACAGCTGATTTATTCCAATGACAGTTCATTTTATTATTTACAAGCTTACAAAAGCATTTTGATCTATTCAGAAGAATTCAGAAAAAAAGTTATTCATGATGGAATTCAAACATGATAGTGTGATTGCTTTATATTTAGCTGGAAAACCACAGGCGGCTATCCTTAGAGGCCTTCAGTAGTTAAATGTGTTTCTCTTTTTTTATTAAACCTGCACTCAGGACCTAACCCCTACTCATGCAGAGCATTGTGCAGGTTTTAGGAAAGGTGGAAAGAGGGAAGATGCGAGCGGTAAGGAAACGAGTTGCTGCTGGTGACTACGAAATGGCCAGTGCTATACCTTCACCATAACACAGTCTACAGCAATCGTACCCAAGAAGTTCGCAGTTTCTCACACTACTTATGTTGTGTGTGTTAATTTTATACAGAAGTGGCGGGACCTACAGTTTAAAGTCGACTCCGAACGACAGATTTTTATTTTTTTTTATTTTGATGTCTGGCCTAGGACTCGAACCCTGGCTTTACGTCTAATAAGCCAGCACACTACCTACTAGACCACGGCGACCCCTCCTCGTACCATTATTCGTTATCGTGATACTGGCAGTGTTGCATCGCGTCCAAAAAGAGGACGAAAAAAAACGATAACAACACCAGAAATAATCCGAAAAGTGGAGGCCAGATTTGTTCGAAATCCACGCTGCAGTGGTAAAAAAATTGCTCGTGAGCTGAATATATCGCGAGAACGGATGCAATACATATTGAAATGTGACCTTGGACTAAAGCCATTAAAGTTCCAAAAAGTGCAAGAGTTCACCAATGGACAAAAAAGAAAGTTAGACTGGAAAGAGCCAAAGAGTTACTGCGCTTGCACGAAAGCGGCCAGTTTGGTTTTCTCCGATGAGAAGCCATTCCAAATTGACTAGTTTGTAAACAAACAAAATGATCGGGTTTACTTGCCAAAGAGGTCAGCTGAAAATTTACACCAAGGATTGGCCACCAGAACTCAAGCACCGTCGAAGGTAATGGTGTGGGCCGCCGTAATGGCCGTGGGGTCAAAATAAATGCCGAATATTATCGGGAAAATGTCTTAAAGACAGTATTGAAGCCCTGGGCAGACAAACATTTCGGCCGCAGACCATGGACATTCCAACAGGACTCAGCACCACCACACATAGCATGCGTCAACCAAGAATGTCTTAGAGAGGAGGTTCCTTGCTTCATATCTACCGTACAATGGCCACCAAAATCTCCGGATCTCAATACGTTGGACTTTTACTTTAACTTTCAATTCGCCTCAATAGTTTATCTTCGTTCCTTCAATCCTAGTCCTTTCTGTCAATGGCAAACTTGAAAGACAAGACATAACATAATTGACGAGTACAACCTCCTGACAGGATTACGACAAAGCGTTCCACTTATGTTGTGTGTTGTTTGGAAGCTTACCGTCAAGCCAAATGGATTTAAGACAATCTACACTTCTGTTGAGTAATTATAGGAAGAAATAATTTGAGTTATGCATCAAGCTATTAATAATTGGCATCTAATTCAACCTTTTAGAATAGAATGTCCCCTAAGTCTAGTAGGTAGGGCTCTAGTGGTGAGTTCATTACAGCCTCTCCGAAAAGGAATGCCAATTTCATGTTGATACTCAATCGAATTTCCGGTAGAGCTAGCTTTTGCAAGTCCATTCGATATCTCCATAACCATGAACTCATTTGGGTGTAACGGTTAAATGTCTTGCTGTATTCCCCAGAGACATTCCAATTCTTGAAGAATGCTAGACAAGGTGAACACATTCTGTAGTAATCTAATGTCAGTTTTATCAGTAAATATGCGTAGTAGATAGTAGTCAGCATAGGGTAGTAGGCAGTATATTTCCAAACCCCAATTCAGACATCTACTACAAAACCACAAACAAATATTCCTTCGGCAAATTCATCTCAGGAGATTTCAGCCATGAGAACTAAGAAGGCTTTATAATATAGGTACCGCCCGCCAGCGATGTATAAAACTAAGACACAAAACATAAGTGGCGTGAGAAACAAGGTACGTAATCCTAACTAAAAGATTGTAATGACCAATTATGTATGCATAGAATAGGGATCGTTTTAAGCCCGGTGTGTAGACTTCAAGATGAGGAGAATGAATCATCAGGATACATGTTTGAAATCTATGAATAACTTAAAGCCTCTCAAAAAGAAACACTTGGGAATTTATCAGGCAATCAGGAAGTTATTCCTACTGATACTGAACAGCATTTTGAAGATTGCCTTCCCTATACTTGACGGGCAGTACAATAAATCCCTTTGTCTTGGTACTCATATATTTCTAGGCGACAGTAAAAACTGAAAAAATCAATTCAACATCAAGATTTCTTAGTGTGATGCATTGCTTTCATCAGTCAGTGTATCTTGGAAACATAATAGCAGTTAGAATGGGCCACAGGCCTCTGTAACCGTTTGCCCTTAAGTTGAAATTGACTCGGTTTCTGTAGAAACTGCATTGATGAGAAAGAAAATCAGGCTACAGGAGAGCTTCTGTGTCTTATTCGTCCACTTTGGTGATCTGAGATGATGAGTTGTTGGGCACTGAAATTCATTTGCAGCATATCTCTCGGCAAGGGAGATTTGGATGGAGTTTATATTGGAGACTGATTTCGGATTGCCGTAAAATGGTTTCTGGAGAATCTACATTGATGAGGATGAAAATCAGGCCTGAGAACATATTTTCTTCCATTATCTGACACTTGGGGTTATGAGATGAAGAATTGTTGACTACTCAATTTTGTTTACGGGACATGTCTCTCCAAAAGAGATGGACTTCACACTGGACACTGGTCTCTGGCTGCGATTCCCGTACAATGGTTTCTGCATTAATGAGGAAGAAAAGCAGGCCACAGAACATATTTTTTGCCATTATCTGGAGTTGTTCTTTACAGGACATGTCTTGTCAAAGGAGATTCGTACAGAATTCATGCTAGACACTGGTCTCTGGCTGAATTCCCCGTTAGGCTGGGATTACCTTACAAAGATTATAGGTTTTACATTGGTACCTGTCCTCGTGCACCTAATCCCATGCTAATCTTCGCACAGGGTAAAATGTAATGCGCCTACCAATGCCTTCAGATGTAAAAGACTGCTACACCTGAGTACCAATTGAAAGCCATCTATTTGAAGATGACCTCCCCCTTGGTTAGGAGCGGAGCCTAACTAAAAATCCTTCCGATCTTTGGGTCACGACACACGGTTGAGAATGCAACGCTATACCTAGCCGCTCTTCCCGCGATTTGGATCTAAACCACAGCAACCATGATGATCCCAAAAGGGGCCACACCAACACCCAGACTAGAACCGAGGTTCTAGGGGCTCCTGACTCCCTTGGTACTAGAATTAAGTCTCCGGTCAGACCTCGTAATCAGATCGATTACCACCAGTTGCACTCCAAACAATTCGGCACTGGTGGTCCACAGCGACACAATAAACATACATCGTCATACTTACAGTACAAACATTGAACAGCGTCCTCACGGACGAAGATTTGGCTACATGGTGTGACACCAGGAGTGGACAAAACGAACGTAACAGGAAGACACACAACAATGCAGCAGGCTTGCCAGCGGCGGAGATGGTGACGGCAAGGCTGGCAAAGACGGGGACGATGACAGCAGGGGAGAGGGGCAATTTGGACCGGCATATAAACAACAGCAGCAGCAACAGCAATCGATTAAGAACTGTCAACGATTGTATGCCTATCTACGGCCAGGGACAAACGAAAGCGGCAAGGGAAGCTAGGAATGCATGACGAAGAGTACACCACAAAGGGTGATCACATATCAGGAATTATCTTGCAATGGTTTCTACAGAAAGTGTCATTATCGGTCACTTGGGGATCTAAGAATTGCTGGGCACTTAAAATATATTTACAGAACATGTCTCCGTCTCTTCACCTCCTACACTTTCACAAAGTTGTCAGGAAACTTGCAGAAATCTGACAATTTCGGTTAATCTAACCTAAGGAAAGTATTGTAAGAAGTATTGTCTGAGATGCCTATTCCCGAGAATTATAATTGAAGCCAATGTACTGCCACCACAAAAATTCAGAAGCCTCCTACCCCAGTCACAATGAGTTCTATTTGCCTTTTCGTGAAGCCTTTTTTCTATTTTCTCCTTCTTAAGAATGGCAATCAAAAGAATTTCTAAATTTTATTTTTAAGCTTTCCCCTGTTATTTTTCATCACCCTTTTACTTGAGAACTGAAAAGTTATTTTTATTTGCCTTCATTCGGTTTTCTGTTTGTTAAGAAATGAAAAATAAAATTTTTATTTTTTCCTGTCATAAATAAAAAACGTCTTCTGTCTGGTGATTGTAAAGCAAATATTTGCGAATGTTTTTAAGAAAAATTAAATTTTTAAAAATAAATTGAAGATGAAAAACAAACGAAAATAGCAACAGCAAGGATAGAATAACAAAAAAAATAATTAAAAATGATTTGAAGGATTTACGAATTTTGTTAAGGGTTAAAAACAAATACAAAATGGTTCCTGGAAGCCTGTAAGATAATTTATGGATTCAAGCAAAATGCCATATTTTAAGGAATTTTTAATTTTTTTTTTTTTATTAATTTTAATCTCTTTTTTCTTCTGTCTTTTTTTTCCAGAATTCATACACAGTTCGGTGCGTTACATTGAGATGTCAAATACGCATTTACAGAGTGTGGACGATGAAACATTTCAGGGACTTAGATTAAAAACATTAAAACTAATTGACAACGAATTACAGGATATATCCGAGAGAAGTTTTAGGTAAGTAGACAATGATAACCAAAATATAAAAATTTAAGATTCCGTTAAATATTACCATCGAACTGCTGTAAAGAATTGTAAAGGAAATTTGTAAAGAATCAGCGTATAACTTACCTAAGCATCACTGCAATCGAAACATATCCATCGATTCTGTTAAAAAAGTGTTGATTTCACAGCGTATCCAACAAATCAGCGTATTTCACATTTGGATTTCCATCTCCATTTGAACGCGAACTGATTCGGGGGTCGCCGTAGTCTAGTAGCTAGTGTGCTGGCTTATTAGACGTAAAGCCAGTGTTCGAGTCCCAGGCCAGACATGAAAATAAAAAATAAAAAAAATATACAAAAAGTATTTTTCTGACGACTTCTTCTCTTTCTCTTTCGAAGTCGCCGTGGTCTAGTGGGTAGTGTGTTGGCTTATTAAACAAAAGGCCCGGGTTCGAATCCCAGGTCAAATATCAAAACGAAAACTATTTCTTCGGCGACTTCCTCTCAGCAGATTTCTGGCAAAGACTCTGAGAGTAAAAATTGCCATGAAAAGCTTCTCAAAAATCTGTCGTTCGGAGTCGACTTTAAACTGTAGGTCCCGCCACTCATGTATAAAATTAACGCACAAAGCATAAGTGGTGTGAGAAGCTAGGTCGTAATCCTATCTGAAGGGTTGTAATGGCCAATTATGTTATGTATGTCTTCTCTTTCTCTTCTTGTTTCTCAAAAATCTGTCGTACTTTAGGTCCCGCCACTTCTGTATAAAATTAACACACACACATAACATAAGTGGTGTGAGAAACTACGGCCTTCTTGGGGACGATTGCTGTAGACTGTCTAATGGATAAGGTATAGCACTGGCCATTTTATAGTCTCCAGCAGCAACTCATTTCCTTACCGTTCGCATCTTCCCTCTTTCCATCTTTCCTGAAACCTGCACAATGCACTGCATGAGTAGGGGTCATCCCCTGAGTGCTGGTTTTGTAAAAAAAAAAGAAACGTGATAAGACGACTAGGCTTTTGATGGCGATTTTTCAAACAGCAGTTTTCTTAGGCAATCAAACTTATTTCCCTCATAGTAGAAGCATCACTTTATTGCATATGGGGTACAGAGAATGCAGTAGTAATTGTGGAAAAGCCATTGCTTTAGAAAAAAGTGACTGTTTGGTGTGCAGTGCTTCACTACTTCATATGGCAGCCACCGTCTAAAGAAATAATTTTCTTTGAAATTGATGAACAATTTACACAAAAGAAGGATAATCTTTTGGCTGGTCTTTCCTGATACGTAGAGTATTAGCCATAGTCTAGTAGGTAGTGTAAAGCCCGGGTTCGTATCCCAGGTCAGGTATCGAAACGAAATATAAAAAACAAAAATCAGCAGATTTCTAGCAAAATCCCTGAGAGTAAATAAACCTGCCATGAAAATGTTTCTCAAAAGTTTCTGCCGTTCGAAGATGACATTAAACTGTAGGTCCCGCCACTCGCCTATAATATTAATGCACACAACATGAGTGTTATGGGAAGCTAGGCCGTAATCATGACTGAAGGGTGCGTAGAATCTGGAAGAGAGCTAATTTCCTTTACGGGGAGATTTTTTCTGGATGGATTGCAAAAAAGTTTTTAAGATACTTAGATGTTACTAGCAAACCCGGCGAACTCCGTTTCGGTACCAGATGGCTATTAGCAAGGCCAGATGATAATAGCAAGGATGCGTTGAAGAAAATGGCTGGAATCGGGTTCACTTGCATCGTATAATGGTTTCAGTGGCTGTGGTGGTGTAAGTAATGGATCCAGTTTGACTTTTCCACTTGCGCAGCACAATCCAGCCGTTTCTCTTTTGAACTTTAACGCATTGCAATATCGGCATATAGTCGTCATTGGTCCAATATCTAAATTTTCATCATCATTGTAGTTCGCAGTGGGATCATATTGGAATGCCAAGCGATTGTATGATGTCAATAATCTTCATGTCCTCACGCGTTGTCTCAATCGGGCATTTTCTCTTATTATATTTTGTCTTTCTTCGCTTAAGTTCTGGGAATATACTTGTTGCTGGCTTGGATGTCTTGTGCGGCGGCCGATATTCGCACGTCGTCCTCTAGACATTTTGGGCTATGGACTTACTTACTTACTTAATTGGCCATAACAACCCGATTAGCGGATTTCGGCCTGCCGCAACACATCCTTCCAGGCGCCTCTGCTTCTTGCGCGCCTACGCCAATTGGTCACACCAATCGATGGGCATCTTCGATTTGGTCCTTCCAACGGATACAAGGTCGTCCTCTTCGCCGACTTTCGCAGATCCCCGCATTAAACACTCGTCTCGCCGGAGCATCCTTCTCCATTCGAACGACATGGCCGAGCCAGCGCAGCCGCTGGATATTAATACGCTGTACAACGTCCATGTCGTTGAGGAGCTCATACAGCTCAATGTTAAATCGGATGCGAAAATCATCGCCAACTCGCACTGGACCGAAGATCTTACGTAGGACTTTTCTCTCGAATACTCTCAAGGCAGCTGCATCAGTTCTTAATAGGGTCCATGCTTCTGCGCCATAGAGAAGCACGGGCAGGATGAGCGTCTTGTAGAGTATTAGTTTCGTCTTTCGAGAGAGGAGAAACCATAATAGCACCTGTTGGCAAGAGTAATCCTGCGCTTGATCTCCAGACTGACATCATTTTCGGTGGTAACGGCAGAGCCAAGGTAAATGAATTCCTTGACTGTATCAAAAGTATAGTTATCGGCCGTAATCTGAGAATCAATACGCCACACGGCTCTACTTGTCGATAACATATACTTTGTTTTGCCTTCATTTACTGCCAGACCCATCTTCTTAGACTCCCATTCAATAGCACTAAAGGCAGCAGTGATATCACGTTTGGTGCGCCCTATGTTGTCGATATCGTCAGCGTCCGCAACGTTTCATTGCGATGAACTCCCGCCTTTCGCAGAATACTCTCCATGTCGAATTTGAACAGGTCGCTTGATAAGGGATCGCCTTGTCTGAAACCTCGCACGGTATCGAAAGGTTCGGAGAGGTCCATTCCTACCTTGACGGAGCTGCAGGAATTGCTCAACGTCATTCTGCATAGCCTTATCAGCTTAGCAGTTATACCGAGCTCAGACATTGCGGCAAAAACACGATCCCTTATGGGGCTATCGAAAGCAGCCTTATAATCGACAAAAAAATGGTGTGTGTCGACTTGATTTTCGTGGGTCTTTTCCAGGATTTGGCGTAGTGTGAAGATCTGGTCGATGGTGGACTTGCCAGGTCTGAAGCCGCACTGATAAGTTGCAATCAGTGATTTGACGAGTGGCTTCAGACGTTCACACAACACGCCTGTAAGAACCTTATATGCGATAGGGAGAAGGCTTATACCCCTGTAGTTGGCACATATCGTAGGGTCTCCCTTTTTCAGGACGGGACAGAGGACACTAAGGTTCCAATCGTTGGGCATATTTTCCTCCATATTTTGTAGATGAGCTGGTGCATGCGCCCTACCAACTCATTACATCCGGTCTTAAACAATTCAGCGGGGAGGCAGTCAGGACCTGCCGCTTTGTTGTTTTTAAGTCGCATAATCACGACTTTAACCTCTTCATGGCTAGACGGCGGAATCTCCACGCCGTCATCATCGATCGGGTTCGGAACATCATCTCTAGAGGCGGTATTGATGTCGTCATCGCCTTGCAGCAGAGTAGAGAAGTGTTTCCTCCACAACCCCAGCACCCCTTGCGGATCTGTAACCAGGCTTCCATTCTCATCCTTGCAGGAAGACACTGCGGGCTTATACCCCTCGGTCAGACGCTTAACCTTTTGATAGAATTTTCGAGCGTCATTCCTACATCTGTACATCTCGACTTCCTCACGCTCACGCCTTTCCTGCTCCCTCTTCTTGCGTCTGAAAAGGCGTCTCTCATCCCTTCTCCTTGGACTATGGACAGAGTGGTGAATTTTCACAATTTCACAGTGAACACAATAACGGTTTGTCATATGAAATTAACTGAGCAGAGAACAATGATTAGCTGTCAAATAATGTATCAAGCGCCGGCGCCATCCATTTAAAATATTGGTTTGTAGTACATGCTATGTATCAGAGATGGCGCTGTATGCGAAAAAAGATTTTCCCGCTTTTCTGTTAAAATTTTTCCTGAATTTTCCAACAAATGCAAAACCATGGAAATCGGTTCGTACGTTCTGGAGTTATAACGTCAGGAAAGAAAACCCGACTTAGTAGATTAAAGCCTTTAAAATAATATAGGACTGGAAACGTGTAATTTACCTGAAGAATGAATGAGTTAAAGCTGCATGAGTTAAAATGTTAATGTTTTCCTGCCAATAAACTATCGCTTTTAAATTTCTTCTTAGCAATTTAAAAAGTTTCCTTCTTGGTTGGTTCTTTTCAACTTCCTTTTGCTAGCAAATTAAATAACTCTACACGTCCAGTTTAGTAAGACGTGCATAGCCATTGCACATTTAGGAAAAATAATTTTTTCCAGCTTCGAAAATGAGTTTCAATTGATTTTCTTTAATAAGGCAGATAGAGAGAGAGCAAGAGAGAAAAAGAGAGAAAGACATTCCAAGTAGCATTTCGTATAGCTTCTTTTCAATTTGTTTTTGGTTGTTCAAGTATTTTATTACCGCCTCACATGTATCTGGGAAAGTCCAGGAGTCCAGTCAAGTAATATTACTTAAGCTTGCTTACACAGAGTTGTTAGAAAATTGCAGCTATTATCCTCCTTTATTTTATTTCTTCTTTAAATGATTTTCTTTTCTTCTTTTTCTCCTTTTTCTTTTTCTTGTTCTTGTTCTCATCTGCTTAGTTTCCTTCATTATCTTGCTTGCCCGACCGGTCTTATTAGTTGGCTTGTCTTTGTATTGCTTTGCCCCGTGTTGGTATGATTGTTTTGGGTTTTTGGCCAGTGGCTTAAATCTTTTTCTGTCTTTCTTCTCTCTCTCTCTCTCTCTCTCTCTCTCTCTATGTGTATTGTATGTGTGTGTGTATATTTAAGAAAATGTTTGTTCGTTAAAATCCCATTAATATTTATAAGCTGCTTTATGGCTTCTATTTCTATAAACCCCCTACTTTCCACCACTATCTCATTCTCTCTCTCTGTTTGGGAACATCTTCCCAGCAAAAAAAACCAAAACGCAACGTATTATTTTAGGTCAGCCAGCATATCCTTCTTGGTTGCCTGCTTGCTGTTGACCAAATTTTTTCGGTTTATTTTTATTTTGTCCATTTATTTTGCTTGTTTAATTTAAATTTATTATCCACATTCACAGATTTTTTTTATTTTTTTTTTATAATAATTTTGATATTTTGTTGTTTTGTTATACTCTCTCTTATACACACACTCTGTATTGTATTGTATTGTGTTATATTATATGGTTTATTAGTATGTATTGACTTAAAATAAATTGTGCCAAATTGTACCAAATTGTACCAAATTGTTGGCATATAATGGTGTTCTAATTTCAATTTAATTTTTGATTGAGTTAACGATTGTGGTCATAGAAATGTGGGTCAATGGAAATTTTAACGCAATAAATAAAAGAAAAATTTGAAAAGTAAGTTTTGATAGAATAAAAAATACCCTACACTTTAGGTGGTTGAATTTAAATTTATTAAGGTATTTAGCCCTAGTCGTCGTGGTCTACTAGGTAGTGTTCTAGCTTATTAGACGTAAAGCCAGGGTTCGAGTCCCAGGCCAGACATCGAAATAAAATACAAAAAAGTATTCCTTCGGCGATTACCTCTCAGCAGATTTCTGGCAAAAACTTTGAGAGTAAAAATAAAATTGTCATGAAAAGTTTCTCAAAAATCTGTCGTTCGGAGTTGACTTTAAACTGTAGGTCTCTCCACTTATATAAAAAATTAACACACATAACATCAGTAGTGTGAGAAACTAGGTCAATAATCCTGACTGAAGAGTTATAATGACCAATTGTGTATGTATGTATTTAGCCCTATGGTAAGCTGCGTACAATACCTATTACTAATGATCAATATTACCGAATTACTGTTCAAAAAGTCTTACTTACTTCAAGGGTCTTAAAAAAATTTTAGTCAGTGTTACAGCCTAGTTCGTCACACCACCCATGTTGTGTGTATTAATTTTAACATACTCGCTGCCCAAAGACGTGTATGCTCGTTTTTTGCACAAGGTATCTCCCACTGCCAAGACGAGTATACTCGTTTTTTGACAGAATATCCCTCACTGCCAAGACGAGTATACTCGTTCTTTGACAGGGTATTCCTCACTGCCAAGACGTGTATACTCGTTTTTAGACAAGGTATCCCTCACTGCCAAGACGAGTATACTCGTTTTTTGACAGGGTAACCCTCACTGCCAAGACGAGTATACTCGTCCTACTTTAAATATATTATAACATGCATGCTTTATAATTAGCAAATTTTTTTGTGCCAATCGGCAATAGTGTTGGCGATTTTCGTAATGTGTCTCGTTTTATACCATTTTTTTTTTTGGATATTTAATTTATTGTTTTTTTTGCTACTAAACCATACGCAAATACGAAAAAGGAGTCCTTCTGGCTTCCTATTTCCAACAACGAGTATACTCGTCCTGGCTTTCTGGTGTAAATGATTATGATCATATATGTGCTGTTACTAAAAATAACCGGGTTTGGTAAACAATAACACTCAAAATATAAATGGGAATGCAAACAACTTCAGATAATTTATGCTAGAAAAACATGTTTAAAGTCGACTTCGAATGACAGAATCGACTTGTAGAATTCCACATGGCAATTTTATTTTACTCGCGGAGTTTTTGCCAGAATAATGGTGAAATGAAGGCAACGACAAAATTACTTTTTACATTTCGTTCCGTTCCAGATGTGTCAGATCGGAGTCGAATCATGAGCCACCACTGATTAGACTAAGGGTTATCATTGTGAGGCTTCAAGGAAAGCATAATATTTTCAGTACATACATACTTTTATGACTGTGAAACTCTTTCTGATGTAAGGAATATTATACATACAGTAAGACCCAGCTTAACTGTGTTTCAGTATTACGCGGTAGTATTGGGATTTCATGAAAGTGCAATGCATTAACCAAACCACTGTATTATTAGCGAAGTGCTTCTATGTCTATTTTTCAATGTTCTTTTGTTAGTCTGTTCAGAATAAAGACTCCAATTGTCGCATTTCCAGTACGAACGCATCTTTCCTGTTGCCTCGTTTAACGCTGTTTCGTTTAGCGCTGGAACTTATTGAAACGTAAGACCTGTTCTATACTTCATCAAAAAGGACTATTGCCCAAATACTTGGGAAAAAAATATCTGAGAAAAGGGCTCCTGTTCTGAGACCAAAATAGGTTCAACTGGTCCAGGCTACTACAATCTAGTCTACACTGTTGGACTAGACTTCAAGACTAGACTAGACTGTAGTAGTCTAGTCTAGTAGACTGTAGTAGTAGACTGTAGTAGTAGACTGTAGTAGTCTAGTCTAGTAGTCTAGTCTAGTAGTCTAGTCTAGTCTAGTAGGCTAGTCTAGTAGTCTAGTCTAGTAGTCTAGTCTAGTAGTCTAGTCTAGTAGTCTAGTCTAGTAGTCTAGTCTAGTAGTCTAGTCTAGTAGTCTAGTCTAGTAGTCTAGTCTAGTAGTCTAGTCTAGTAGTCTAGTCTAACACTTGGGTTTAGCAGCCTAGTCTAGTCTAGCACTTGGGTTTAGCAGCCTAGTCTAGTCTAGCAGTCTAGTTTAGCAGTCTTATCAAGCAGCCTGCAGAATAGCGCTTATTTCCGTATTCCAGACAGTATGACTTTAAAATCGCTTATTTTTGTTAGAAGTAAATATTTTACTAAGATAGTGTTTTGAATAAACAAGTCCTCTCCAACTATTGTCCATCAAACAGCTTCGTCTTTTTCCGTACTTATAGGCAATATATCGATTTCGTTTCCAAAAAAAAAAAACTACTCGACTTTTAACGCCAAGCGTGAAACGAAAGTGAAGTCGCCGGTGGTCTAGTGGGTAGTGTGTTTGGCTTATTAGACAAAAGGCCCGGGTTCGAACTCCAGATCAGACATCAAAAGAAAAATTTTCTCACCGACTTCCTTCTCAGCAGATTTCTGGTAAAGCTCTGAGATTAAAAATGCGCATGACAAACTTCTCAAAAATCTGTCGTTCGGAGTCACTTTAAACTGTAGGTCCGCCCTTTATGTATTAATTAACGCACAAAACATAATTGTGTGAGAGCTAGGTCGTAATCCTGACCTGAAGGGTTGTAATGACCAAGTTATGTTATGTATGTGAAATCGAAACATTTTCAATATTCCTCCCAGAAGTAGCGTTCATCAAAACGAAATATTCATCAGATGGAGACAGGCCTAGACTATACGCTGGGGGAGGAAAAACTTCTTATCACTTGTTTTTTCAAATAGTTTTTGCCTGGAGCCATAATATGTAGTCGATCCTTGTTATTATTGGGAAATTAGAATCTCTTGTCTGGCGAATTAATTTTTGATCTGTACAGGCCCTCTATTGTAGTCAGGCCCGCTTTAAGCATAACCATACCCTCATATTACATCAATTTGGGAGAAACAAAAGCTGACTCTGACGTAGAAAAAGGGCATTATTGAAAAACTATTATTATCTACGAACATGTATGTAACACGTAGATGGGCAGCATTAAAATGAAGAACCATCAGGGTTTTTACTCTGAGAGTAAATAAAATTTCCATGAAGAGCTTCTCAAAAATCTATCGTTCGGAGTCGTGTTTAAACTGTAGGTCCCAAGTTAAAAATTAATGCTCACAAAATGTGTGGTGTGGAAAGTTATGCCTTAAACCTAACTGAAGGTTCAATTATGTATGTATCTGTCGAACAATAAAACTAATAATCTACAAGACGCTCATCCTCCTTGTGCTTCTTTATGGTGCAGAGCCATTGACAATATTAAACACTGATGCAGCAGCCTTGAGAATATGAATGTTCTTGAAGGCGAATGTTCGTGTCTTTAATCTCTCGAGATCTCTTTAAATGTTATTATTATTGTTTGGGTATTTTGTTTACATATATCCTTATACGTGTTTGTTGTGGTATTTTTGTTTACCATTTTTTTACGTTACATTAAACAGCACAATAGTTTGTAAACAAGTTCATTGTGTTTTTGGTTTTTATGGCTTTTGTTTTATAATTTTTGTAAAAGCAAAATACCAGTTCCTAGATTGTTTTATTATCGTAACAGTATCATCAAAAAAAGCCCCCATAAAGCCATCATTTTCATGGCAACGGAAAGCCTCAAAATAACACACAGTCAATCAAAGTTATTGAAAACGAATTTACACTTCAATAAATTATATTCTATACAACAACAACAATAACAACAACATTTAAATGTCTATGATTGTGATTGACTTTGACTTGATTAGCAGTTAGACTAGCAGTCTGGCTAGCTAAAGGCTAAAACAATAACACTAAATAAGCCCCAAAAAAATAACACATCTTGTGTCAAAATACAAGTCCAATCAATGTAATGGCAAAGGCTTTACCCATTAACGGTTGTATTTATAAAATTTCAATATTATGAATGCCTATGTGTGAACGTAATGATAATAATTACGTTGAATCAAACCTAAAAACCATTGTATGTTGCCTGTCCAACAATGGTGGTGGTGGGCGTAAAGTGTGGGAAGGGTGTTGCTTGTAATTTCAAAAAGCAATAGACAAAATGGTCAATTATTGTTGTTGTTGTTGTTGTTCGATGCGATTGAAATCGAAAGGCAATCATTGAACCATAATTATGGGTTTTACAAATATTATGATTACCATGATGATGTTGAATGGCGATAATGATGATGATGATGACGGTTATTAAAATACTTACACAATAACACACATAGTCACATGGCATAACCGTTTAGCCTTTCTCTACAACTACTACCATCAATAGCTATTGTTGTTAAAAGACAAATTAATTTTGATTTCCATTTAAAATCCAATTGAAATCTTTTGCAAAACAATGTGCATTTTGGGACCCGCACTCATGTATGACTCGCTTTTAGCCTGGCATTATTATCTTTACATTTCATACATGAGTGCAAGAGAATAACTGTTAAAAATTTTTATATATTGAGGTTGTATAAAAAGTAACGGTGGTTTAACGAACGTCGTTGATTTGGACTCCAATTGACGACGCTATGCAGTTATATTCTTAATCTAACATAATTCATCGTTAAGTACCAGGATAACCCTTAAGAATTCATTGTAATTCGCATTAGGAACATTTTATTTCCATACGATAATCTGGCCTGAAGTCGCCGTGGTCTAGTGGGTAGTTGTTGGCCTATTAGACAAAAGGCCCGGGTTCGAATCCCAGGTCAGACATGAAAACGAAAAATATTTCTTCGGCGGCTTCCTCTCAACAGATTTCTGGCACTGAGAGTAAAAATTGCCATGAGAAGCTTCTCAAAAATCTGTCATTCGGAGTCGACTTTAAAACTGCAGGTCATGTATAAAAGTTTACGTACACAACATAAGTGGTGTGAGAAGCTAGGTCGTAATCCTAACTGAAGGGTTGTAATGGCCAATTATGTATGTAATCTGGCCTAATCACGTGCTTACTTACTACTCTTTTACGGGTTGTACTTGACTTAAATATTACTGGGCACTGTCGCGAGTCAAAAAAAAATCTATCGAATCATATAAAAATCATTGGAGCCAGATCTGGACTTACTTAATTGGCCATTAACAACCCGATTAATGGATTTCGGCCTGTTTGTACACATACTTTCAGGCGCCTATGTTTCTTACGCGCCTTCGCCAGTAGGTCACACAAATCGATGACAGGACTTCCTCAATTTGATTTTTCCAACTTCCTCATATTCCCACATTAAATACTCGGAACATTCCCCTCCATTCGAACGACATGGTCGAGTCAACACAAGCGCTCGATGTTAATACCCTGCACAACGTCCATGTCCATGTTGAGCCGCTTATACGGATTATTGGTAGATCGAAAGCGCAAATCATGGCTATCCCACACTGCAGCAAAGATCTTACGTAACATATTTCTCCCAAATACTCTCAAGGCTTCTGTATGAAGGCCTAATAGTGTCCATGCCCCAGCGCCTTAATGAAGTACGGGTAGGATGAGAATTATGCAGAGTTTTAGTTTTATCGTACGAAAAAGAAGAAGAAAGAAGTCTCTGCTACGCAATTGCTCATTTAGGCCTTAGTTGAGACTGAGGAGGTGACAGATCCGCTAAATACACCCTGGACAGACTCAGTTGAATCTATAGCAGCTTGCAGACAGGCTCTTATCATGATATCTTGTATATAAAATAAGATTGTATGGGAAATCTGTATCAGCTAGGAAGAGAAAATATGGAAGCCTTATGCTAGATCCAAGGTCATGTTTGAATTCGCGGAAATAAGCAAGCAAATGAGCTTACATGCCGATGATGGGAACAGTATTTCTCAATATTCCTATGGAATGGGAATACATATCGATGTATACTCAACAAATAGAAGGATAATGAGTGACTTAAACTTAAATTGGTCTGTACGCTTAGGTTAGGTTTGGTCGGATATCACAAAGCTTATTAGAGCACGCATAGCGGCCCGTAATGATGCCACAGGAGAACTGACCAAGTGCCACCTAAATCAGGGAAAAGGAAGAAGCTGGTTAGCGCAAGGGCTGCACAACATAAGCATGACTCCCCCGCACTGTGAAAACCATCCAGAAAGTTTTATAAACAAAGCTATGTCCTTGATATCAATAGATGATAGCTCTGACAAGCTGACAAGGAATTGCGAGCCAAATAACCTAGATCTACACCTAGCAAAAGACAGGCGCTGCGGCTGTCCATTCACGGCAGAAGTCGGTTAATGGGAGTCTCATTCTCTCCGCCTGTCTACCCATGACGCAACGACCTGTAAGCATAGCCACTGTAGTCGAGATGACGTCACGACTAAGACCAAGTAATTGGTTGGTACAGCTTCTATCCGCCAAGAGCAGGGTGAGTCTAGCGGTGGAGCAGGACTCCATCATTGACCTCGGATAGGTTGCCACCCCGAAGGAATTTTCGCGCAATATCCGACTTGATCGAGGTAAGTGGCATGCCCAATTCAATAGAAGAGGATTCCGGAAGGAGCGTACCAGCTATGGCGAGCTCGTCGGCCCTACAATTTCCCGAAACGTCACTGTGCCCGGCTACCCACACCGGTGAAGCGCCCACTATCCCTAACAATCCTAGAGTTATTCACGAAACAATTGCACGATTCAAGGAGATGTCAATGGGATACTCGAAATAGATTAAAGGCAGTCCAATTCACCATATGAACCCATTACTGTAGCAATTTTCAGGGCGAAATTAAAAATGACAATAACTTGGTTGACCAGCTCCAAGTCACTACTCCTGTACCATGCAAATCGCTTTTCTTACTAAGACTTCGTTGAAACATATTCAAGGCAAGTTTTGGTAAGCAATTGTTCTGCAACAGTTGCTATCAACTGGCGATTATGAAATTATTTCAGACACCGAAAGGAATGTCTGAGCGGTTCAAAACTTTTCAGTTAGGTGTGCTAAGCTTGTGAATGGGCAATAACAGTGCGAGTGGCCTGTTAGACTATTCTGGTCGGTATTTCAGCATGTTATCTAGCAAACTATACCTGGATCCGCTCACGACACCTTTCAATCACATGTTCATTGAACACAATTGTGGCTACCTTTTATGATACCCAATATTTATACTCAAAAAAAATACTATTTTTATGTTGTATGTGTATATGTAGACTATATAACTGCCTTTTATTCTATTCTATTCAATAGAAATTAGAAAATTTCAACATTAAATGTTCAATTTTGTTGCATACTTAGCTTAACTTCCTTTCAAAGGAAACCACTTGTGAAAGAGAGAGCGAGAGAGAGGAAGAGAGCGAGAGTTTTAATAACCATTTCATTGGTATTGCCAGTGTGAATATGGTGTGGCTGTGTGTAACATTCCTGTCTATTTGAATATATGAAATCCATTTGATTGTTATTTTAATTAAAGAGAATTTGTTTAATAAAGAAATTTCCATAGAAAATCCATACAAAAGTATTCATTTCAATAATTAAATATTTATTCCAAGAATATAAAAATAAAAATAAAAATTTTGTAGCATATTTAAAGGAGAATATACAGGTTAAACAGCAATATTTAGAAATATAATTAAAATAATTTGAAAAAGAAATATGAAACCAATTGAAAGTGAAGGGAAGAACATTTTTCATTGATGATTACAAGCTATTTTTAAATAGCTAACCGGGCACATAAGCATGCCCGCCCTACTGACATTAAAATTCTTTTAGAAGTAGGGGGGCGGGTATGTAACTTCAAGGGACATACCAAGCTACTCACAGCCTCCGTATCTTAGGTCAGGCGCTGTAAAAAGGGTCAATTTCGACCTCCTGGTACTGTACTTGTCTTAACCGACAAGTACACGTCCTCTAATCTAGATCAGGCGCTCTCTGGGTACTGGTATCTTGCAACCGTTGGGTACTTGCTAATGTGGGAAGGCAAGATTGATGATTCGGCATGACCTTGACTACGGTTGGGACTTCGATTTGAATATAACGCAATCGGGCTGATGTTCTACAGTATTCTGTTACCTGAGAACACCTAGTGGAATCCGTTGGAAATGGCTTTCAGGCTAATGTTTCAGACGCCTCCACTCAGTTAAATCCTTGGCAGAGCTTCAAGTACGTTCGATTATCGTCGATTTTTTGGGATTTTCAATACAGTCAAGGATGTCCCAGGTCAGACATCAAAATGAAAAAATATTTCTTCGGCGACTTCCTCTCAGCAGATTTCTGGCAAAGACTCTGAGAGTAAAAATTGCCATGAAAAGCTTCTCAAAAATCTGTCGTTCGTATTCGACTTTAAACTGTAGGTCCCCGCCACTCATATATAAAATTAACGCACACAACATAAGTGGTGTGAGAAGCTAGGTCGTAATCCTGACTAAAGGGTTGTAATGGCCAATTATGTATGTAAGGATGTAATGTCTGCCGATCCCTACCTCAAATACTTCAATCTGAATGACAAGAAGATACATCACTGTAAAGTAATGTTTTAAACAACGATCATTTGTTTGAAGAGGACTAACAGCTCGTTGTTGAATCAGGAGCGATTGTTATCTTGGCAGATTCCCTTTCTGAAATCGTCATAGTCTAGTAGGTAATGTGTTGGCTTATTAGACATAAGGCCCGAATTCAAATCCCAGGGAGAGACATCTTAACGAAAGTATGAAAATATTTCTTCGGCGACTTTCTCTCAGCATGAAAAGCTTCACAAAAATTTGTCGTTCGGAGTCGACTTTAAACTGAAGGTCCCGCCACTCATTCATAAAATTAAAGCACACAAGATAAGTGGTACGAAAGGCTAGGTCGTAATCCTGATTGAAGGGTTGTAATGCGTGATTCCCTTTCTGTAGCACGAGAACTGCAACACCATCTCGCTTGGTATGCCCCGTAGAGACAAGTCTTGCGGGAATATTTTTAAAGGCTAGTATTTTAGTGTCCTTTGAAAAAAATTATTACATAATGGGCTTCATGCTCTACGCAGAACATACCTTACATTTAAACATTGGTTTGAGAGTAAAGAGTTAACAAAAAAAGCAACTGCTTGCCTGCCATCCATAAGAGACTATGTGGAGGCGGCTAGGGAATTTTATTTGGGATAAGGATCGTTCAGCAGGATTATATCGAACTATTTATCTGATTTCCTGTTTAAGTTCATGGATTAAGTCCACTAACTATTCCGAAACTTTTTTGGAATACTTTTATAAGCGATCCACCGGAAGATCTGCTGTTCAAATGACTGCCATTATGATCCATAGACGGTTCAGTTATCTCCAACAAAACGAAATATGAAAAATGTTTTGAAATCAAACTTAGGGAACAAATAGAAATTGCTATGAAAAGTTTCTCAAAAAACAAAACTATTGTTTGGATTCGACTTTAAATGGAAGTTCCATCAACTCTTGTATAAAATTAGCACACACACAAACCATAAGTGGTGTTAGAAACTAGGTTGTAATCCCGGCTGAAGTGTTGTCATGACCAACTATGTCTGTGGATGAGAAAGTTCATGAAAAGCAGTACATACATAATTGGCCATTACAACCCTTCAGTTAGGATTACGACCTAGCTTCTCACACCACTTATGTTGTGTGCGTTAATTTTATACGTGAGTGGCGGGACCTACAGTTTAAAGTCGACTTCGAACGACAGATTTTTGAGAAGCTTTTCATGGCAAATTTTACTCTCAGAGTCTTTGCCAGAATTCTGCTGAGAGGAAGTCGCCGTTGAAATATTTTTCGTTTTGATGTCTGACCTGGGATTCGAACCCGGGCCTTTTGTCTAATAAGCCAACACACTACCCACTAGACTACGGCGACTAGCGTAGCAGTGCAGTACTGAAATAAATAAAATGTGATAGAAAATTAATGCAACAGGTTTTGACCCAAAACTTGACAACTGATTCTAACTGATTTTGCACAGCTGATCCAGCAGATTAGTTAAGCGTAGAGCTTGTTAGAACAAAATGTCTTGGATGGAACGCATTTAAACTCCTACTGACTAGACTATAAATTGCATACGTTGGTTAGGCAATAATTCTCCAAGAATTTGTACCATTCTGTCTAGCTATATAGGTAAGGCTACTGACCATGACATCATATCTTCTCTTCTCCAATTTCTTTCTTTTATCGCAAGCTGCGTTCTTTGCATTTCCAAAGGACTATAATGGGGAATAGGTAGAAGGAGAGATCAAAATTAAGCCTACACTGTGACGAACCTATGTAGATCACAACCCTCGTACTTATACAGCACACTATACATTAGATGCCAGATCACCTAATCCATAGCTATTGTAACTTTATCTGCTTTTGAACACAAAGTCGTGCTGCTGCTTCAATGCCTTAAACTACTTCATGTGAAAAATCATACGACGAAGTCGTATGTAAAACTAAAAAACCTCCACTAACCCTTTGACGGACACTGACGTCTATAGACGTCATAACAAGGTTTTCTGGGGGGACATGACGTGTATATACGTCATAAATTGTATCTTGCCAAATAACAGAGATACAGCAAGTGTCCCACGGGAAACCCTCTTATAATTTTGGTGTCCGTCAAAGGGTTAAATATTCATTAATTCTATGCCATTGTGTTTTGCATTTCGGTTGCGTTAAACTCGAATGCAAAACTCACAATAAAAATTTATTTTTTTATCTTCAGTTCAAGAACACTCGCTCTCTGTCTTAATTAGCAACACAAATAAAATGTGTGGCCCTTAATTACCAATTTTGTTAGGCCACACAGTTTTGCTTTACTCTCTCATATTAAACGATACAAACGATTGCTCCTCCTAATGAGTAATTCATAGAGTAATAAGTGTTGTGTCTCTTTCTCTCTCTCTCTCTCTCCTTTTACTGCTCTGCAATTGCAACTTTAATTACGAAACAAAACTGCACGATTTTTAAAAACTCCGTTAATTTAGTTTTTGAACTTTAAGCAGAGCACAGTTGATGTCATAATGAAATTGTCTGATTACAAGCATTGGGTTAACTATACGGCTGATAAGTGCTTAGCTGTAAGTGTTTGTGGGGGATATTATTTACTCTACGCAAATATATTTGGTTGTGAGTACTTCAATACAATGTTGACTAGAAATACTTTCCCTATGAAGCAGTATTAATGGACATAAGATTTGAATATCGATACAGCGGCTAAAGAATGGCTTATCTCCGTAATGTATTGTGCTATTCAAATGGCCACAGACGGATGTCCTTACGATAAAATGTGGGAATTTCGGTAGCAAATGCCTCTCTTTCTCTTCAGTACATTTTGTTGAAGTAGTAGCAATCGATATTGCTACTGCACTCTAATGAATTAATAAAAGACAAGGGGGGGTTAAGAGTCCATTAAAATGGTTTATTCCACTAAAGCCTCAACTTGAGGAAGATATCGAACAGGCAGGCCATATACATTGAAATCCTTTGTATTTATATTCGTAGAATCTATGTTGCACTGACTAACAACAGAGGAAACTGTCTTTGAAAGATGATCATTAAAACTCTGATAGAATGACTTTTTCCTCTTCTTCCTTCAAATTTGACCAACTTCTTCCTTTTCCCTGATTTGGCGGAACTTGGTTTGTACAGGGACTGCATTTATCCGAGGCATCACAACGGACCGCCATGCGTGCTCAAGTGAACTTTGTGATATCAGAGCTACCACTACGATCTAACCTAACCTAACCTTCAAATTTGTTTTAGGAGATGATATGAGAGCTGTCTGGTTTAAGCAAAAACCTTTCGGGAAATATCGCTTTAAATGTTTTCCGCTTTTACCTTTTAAAAACTTTTAAGATATAAGCTCGTCAATTGTAAATGAAATAAAAATAACTTTCGGTTTAGTTTTATTTAAAGTTCTTTATTATCCATACAATTCCATAGGCCACAGTTCACAACTTAATGTAAACAACAACAATTGCTTTTCATTGTTATTCCTCTGTTTACATCCTTTGCATAAACAATAACAATTACTAGACAATTATTCAACTGATCTTTGTAACGAAGATTTTCGAACCACGATTACTCCTTTCAAATACATTGCGTCTTCACACAGGACTGACTGAACTTTTACTAACATACTTACCTGCTTTGGCTTGCCTTTTATATGGCAAAGTAAACAGTTTGATGAATGTGTTTGAAACCGAATGTTCGTGGCTTCGTCTCCTCGAAATCTTTGTAAATGTAAACATCGTTGTTTCATTATTGTTGTTTGTGTATTTGGTTAGAAAGTCGTCGTTGTTTAGTAGGTAGTGTGTTGGCTTATTAGACTGAAGGACCGAGTTCAAATCCAGGTCAGACATTAAAACGAAAATATGAAAATAGTTCTTTGGTAAACAAAATTGCCATGAAAAGCTTCTCAGAAATCTGTCGTTCGTAGTCGACTTTAAACTGTAGGTCCCGCCACTCATGTATACAAATTAACGCACTGCACTTACGTTGGTGTGAGAAGCTAGGTCGTAATCCTGGCTGAAGGGTTGTAATGACCAATTATGTATGTATGTATGTATGTATTTGGTTTACATTTATTTTTGTAGTGTTTGTTGTTGCATTTTTGTTTACTTTTTGTTTACCATTTTTTTATATTGGTAAAGCATTGCTTCCTAAGCAACTATAGTACTTAGGATGCCTTAATGTATTACGTCTAAGAGCTTTAGATTAGTTATCCAAGGTAGTAAATTTCTCACTTCATATGCCTCTATACAATAGTTTTTATTTCCAAACCAATATGCTGGTATAGAGTGCATCATATAGTCGTTTTGTATCCATTGTTCACATGCTTCTACTTATTTAAAATTGAGAATATTTTCTACAATTTGCAAATAACTGATCCGGTAACAATTCAATAATAAACGAAATGTTTGTTTTCCACTTGACTACACCAATTATTCGCTCTCTCTCTCTCTCTCTCTCTCTCTCTGTGTAGAGTTTTCTCGTTTCCATAATGGTGAAAACGCTTTTCCTCAACAAATACTCAAAGGCACAAACACACAGTCATCGTGCGCAAGAGTGCTGTTGTTGATATGAGGCATCAACATATGCAACAAACAACAACAACAACAAAAAAACACAAAAACAACAGAGAGAATGATGCATGTATTTTACAGATGAAGTGAAATAAACAGATGCCGTTTCAAAACTTAATATTTGCATGTCTGCGTGCGTTTGTGAATGTATGGTTGTGGCAATTTGAGGCAATATTGTTATTGTTTTTCCAAATACATTCGCACATATGAAGAGGCAACATTAGAAAATGAGCATTAATGCTCATGCTTTTCCTCTCATTTAACTTAAATTATGCAGGAAAGTGCTTTGTAGCGTTTTTCATTACTTTTTTTCTTGCTTTTTTTGTGGAAATTTTAACTGTTGTTGGAATGTATATGGAATAGGAGTATAATAGCGATGCTTTAATGTTTAAATAAGGCTTTTAAGAGGATTTTATACTCAGACGGGTTCATATGTTCACATATGAAAATAAGAGCCAATAAATTGAAGTCGGCATAGTCTAGTAGGTAGCGTGTTGGCTTATTAGACATGAGGCCACGGTTCAAAATGCAGGGCAGACATCTCCATCAAAACGAATTATAAAAAATAATTCTTCGGCGGCTTCCTCTCAACAGATTTCTGGCAAAAACTCTGAAGCAGATATAAAATTGCCATGAAAAGTTTCTCAAAAATCTGTTCTTCGAAGTCGATGTGTGTACATCCCGCCACTTATCATTTTTTTAAAGACTTTCAGGCAACAATCTGGGAGAGAGCGCCTAGCTTCACCTTCTGCTACTCTAGAGCAATTGCTACAACATGAGGCACTTTTCGCGATACGTCTTAGGGCCTTGCCATGTATATTATTCTCTTTGATCACTCTCCTAAAATTTCTCACCTTACGTAACGTACCTAACTAGTCATTGCAGCCCTTCAGACAGGACTACAACCTAGCTTATCATACCAATTATGTTGTGTGGATTAATTTTATCCATGATTAAAAGGGCCTACAGTTTTAATTCGACTCCGAACGACCGATTTTTGTGTAACTTTTCATGGGAATATTATTAACTCTCAGGAGTTTATGCCAGATATCTGCATTAACTGCATTGTATTTTCTTTTGATGTCTGGCCTGGGGCCCGTACCCTGGCTTTACGTCTAATAAGCCAACACACTATCTACTAGACTACAGCGACTTCAACCTAACGCACGTAATTGGTCATTGCAATCCTTCAGCTAGAATTACAACCTAGCTTCTAACACAACCCAAGTTGCGTGTGGTAATTTTTTCCTTGACTGATTTTTGAGAAACTTTTCATGGCCATTTTATTTACTTTTCTAAGTTTATGCCAGAATTCTACAGAGCGAAAGTCGTTTTCATATTCTGTTTTGTTAGGAATGTCTCACCTAGTCGCACGTCTAACAGTCCAATGCACTACCTACTACTACCTACTTGACGTAATCGAAAATTTCTCAACTTTCGAAAATTATAAGCAGGGACGATTAGTCTTTTGACATCATCTAACCCAAGGATTCTTCCGAAATCTTCATGAAAAATTTAAACTTGATCAGGATTTTTCTCCGAATAGTTCAATCTCTGGAGAGACATTTCCAGGGGGTTTCCGGCCGAAACAATGCAGGATAAGGAATTAACAACTAGTGGGGTTTCTATCCAACCTGTAGATTTCAGCTTTCAAGTGGCTAGCACATACATACATAACATACATGCATAATAGGTCATTACAGCCCTTTAGTCAGGACTACGACCTAGTTTCTCACACCACTTAAGTGGCGTGCATTAATTTGTATACTTGAGTGGCGGGACCTACAGTTTAAAGTCGGCTCCGAATGACAGATTTTTGAGAAACATTTTTCCTGGCAATTTTATTTACTCTTAGGAGTTCATGCCAGAAATTTACGGAGAGGAAGTTGTTGAAAAAATATTTGCTCGTATTTCATTTAGAGATGCCTGACCTGGGGTTTGAAATGTGTCCTCAAGTCTATTAACCCAATAAATTACCTACTAGACTTCGACGACCTTAATCTTGTCTTAGTAGCAGATTTCACACACACTAAAATTACAAGCAGGGAAGATTAGTTCTTCGATATGATACGCCCTAAGGTTTCTCTGGAAATCTTCATGAAAACTTTTCCTAATTTACTTACTTAATTGGCCATTAACAATCCGATTAACGGATTTCGACCTGCCGTAACACATTCCACCAAGCGCCTCTGCATCTTGCGCTCCCACGCCACCTGGTCACACCAATTGTTTACAGGACTTCCTTGATTTGATCCTTCCAACGCATGCAAGGTCACACCAATCGATTACAGGACTTCCTTAATTTCATCGTTCCAAAGCATGCAAGTCCGTCCTCTTCGCCGACTTCCGCAAATCTCGTTGTAGCATCATCCACCATTCGAACGACATGGCCGAGCCAGCGCAGACACTGAATGCCAGTACGCTACACAAGGTCCATGTCGTTGATGAGCTCATGCAGCTCACTGTTGGTTCTGATGCGGAAATCATCGCCAACCCGCACTGGACTGAAGGTCTTACGTAGGACTTTTCTCTCCAATACTCTCAAGGCTTAATATGATCCATCCTTCTGCGCTATTAAGAAACACGGGGAGAATAAGCGTCTCGTAGAGTAATAATTTTTAACCTGGGGAAAAAGGTTGAATCAGGAATTTCCTCAGTAAAGTTCAGTGTCAGGAGATATCACTACCTTCTTGAGAGTCTGGCAGTACTTGAGGCCAATGTAATGGCTATAAAACATACTCCAGAGTAAGGGATTGCTAACTAAAGGTAATTCTATACTCTCTTACCCCTGTGATCAAGCCACAAATATATCCCTTTTTGATTACAGACTTCCGGTTTCAGGTCAATATATGCTTCAACTTATTTGATCGATACTTTCACAGATGGGTTCCTGTTTATATGAATATCTTGAATTATAGAGACCCTAATAAACTAATAATAATGTTAGTGAAATTCAACCCACATATGATATCTGATTCAATAAAACAATGATTGTGGGACATACGTACAAAACCCTGTTGTAGCCACTACCTTTACCATGCTGCCAACAATATTCATGTGATTATGTACACTTTTACCCGTGATACAACATACCTAAATATGTAATGCCCGCATACAAGAAAAAAAGTTACGCTCTAAACACATGCCTCATGTATGGGACGCATTGAGGCATGCAATACGAAAACATTGGCAATTTAACAAAACATTGTATTGCTAAAGTGCATTCAGGCAAATGCTTCATTTCATTTGTTGCCGATCGCTAAAGATACTTACACGCATACACACACATACATACATGCTGTAGAATCAATACCAATGGCAACGTTAACGTTAATGTTAACGACAGGAAGCCAGGCTGAGGAGCCTGGAATGGCAATTGAATTTTCGGAATACAATAAATAAACTTTTGCTCTTATGACTGCTTTATTACTACGACTACAAGGGGTACGAGTATTTCATTATTCGATGCATAAGTATTAGTGTGTAAGGGTGTAGCGTATTTGTGTAGCGAGTGTTTCCTGTTTTGCGTGGCACTAAGTGGCTTAAAGAGCAAGTCTATAAAGGGTTACCAGTTGAAATGGGTAAAGTACGTTCAGGAATGCTTGATTGTAACAATTTATGGCAATAACCATTGGTTACCGGGTATTATTGAAATGACATGTAAAGTAGGATTCAATTTCTTTCGCTCTCTCTCTCTCTCTCTCTATCTCTCTTATTAAGAAGGATTTTTTAAAATTATTTTTTAAATTTTTGTTTAAGATTTGTTTGATTTTCTATTGCCCTTAAGTCTCTTTAGTTAGTAGATTTTATTTTGATTTATTATGCCTTATGTATACTCTATGACTGTCTATTTCGATTTATTTTAAATGCTCATTTTAAAATAAAATAAAATTGAAAATAAAAATTCAAAAAATTGATGCCATTTGTTATAATAAATTTAGGGATTTAAAGGATTTCATGCTTTAAAAAAATATTTAAAAAATAATTTAAACAGAAATAAAAAATAAAAAAAATAGAAAAACTATCATGCCTAGCTAAACATAGCATCTTAAATGTTAGATTTTTTGTCTGAAAAAAAAATGATTCTCTATTTTATCCAGAATTTATTTGAATATGAAAATACAGTCTCTCATATTCATTCAGAGAATAATTTATGAATTAAAATATCATTCGTTTTCATGTTCATAAAAATCCCAGACATTTATTTTTTTTTTTCTATTGCACATAAGCTTTTAAATCTATAACCCAGTGAACATATTGATTCAACAATCAATGTTAAGTAAATTGAAAATATAATAAAATTGCATTGAAAAGCTTCCTAAAAATCTTTCGTTGGAAATCGGCTTTAAACCCTAGATTCTGTCTCTCACATATAAAATAATCACAAATAAGACAAATGGCAAGAGAAGCTCGCACGTAATCATGGGTAAGGTATTATAGTGACTACTTATATATCGGCGCCTGCGTTCTACAACATTCTAAGTCTAATACATATGTTTTGAGTAATGTCCTCTCAAAATTTTCATGTGACATACGACTATATGTGTCCTCTAAGTAGATTTTTCCCTATAACTTCGGAACGGATCGGCACATCTAAACCAAATTTTGACAGCATTTAAGTTAGAGAACGTAGACTTTAAAAATACAAGAACATTAAAAACGTTCTAAGTACACTTAGAACGTTATAAAATGAAGGCATCGATATGTATGTATGCATGTAATTAATTTACTTGGGGATCTTTTTTTTAGACGTCTGAGGTAGTGTTCAAATGTCTTCGCACTTGCAGTGACCATCGTCAGCTGCGTCGAGTGGTGCTTCCACTAAAACAATCCCTTCTTCATCTGGGGATACTCCGTTCCCGGGTCGTCTATCTGCATTACTTCAGGAAGGGCTCAGAACGACGTCCAGTTAAGGACCGTTGTCTACTCTCCCACGTCTGGGTACGCCAGATTTAAAGCCAGCTTCATGCTATTGGCTCGTCTTCTCATGTATCATTCCGTTATATTGTGTCAAGGTCGAACTTCTATCTGTGGAGTGCATATTCAACGTATCTTCTCACAGCGTTCCATTTCGTCTCGCTTTCGAGCAGTGCGTTCACCACAATGTTGTCGGGTGAAAATTCAACAATTTGCTCTATCAACATGTTCTTCTCGTCTTGCCATTTAATGCAATAGAAGAATGACGACGTTGAACACGTCACTCATTTCCTCGCAATTAATGCAGCCAGGATCAGTCACCTTGCCCATGCGGTATAGGTATTTTCGGAAATAACCATGACCCGAAAGAAACTGGATCAGAAAATAGTTAGTTTCCCCAAAGTTTCTCCGTATCCATGCCTCTATAGACGAAATAAGTTTGTAAGTCCATCTTCCGCATGTTTCCTCGCTCCATCTACTTTGCCATCGCCGTATTGTTTGAGATCTGAGATCTATGCTATTAATGGAAAGATTTTCCCTCTTCGTTCTCCAAGATTTTCTTCGCTCAAATGCTAGCAGGTCAATAGACATCTCACCGGCGATAACTAGAACTGCGGCGCCCGATACTGTGCGGTAGGATTAGGCAACTCTTAATGCCGCTGTTCGCTGCACCGCTGCTAATATTTTCCGCTTAGATTTAATTTCCAGCTCATCTCCCCATATCTCGCTTCCCTACAGCAATATCGAGTTCACTTGGGGCTCTAGGCTGAGCCTAAGATACTAATGAATGCCAAGGCAACATTCCCACTGCGTCCTGAATATTTTTATTCATCGATAAGTTTTATATTTGTACCAGAACGTTGGAACTTACTTTACTGATAAGGAATAGCATTGTACAATTGCAATTCTCACAAGCCACTATTCTATTGGAAAGTTTGATATTGAAGTAAGCATTTCATCAAGTAGAATGCTTACTTGACAGGCCACTATCCTATTGGAAAATTTGCTGTTACAGTAGCCTTTCTAGCGAATAACTTCTGTTGAAACTGTGGCTTTCAGGAGGAAAAAATTACAATGTTTCCCATTATATATTACTGTCCTGATCCTTCCAGGAAAAGACAAAGAATTTTTAATCCTTCATATTCAGCGACAATTGACAGTACGTCTCAGTATAAATATTGCTGCAAAACAGAATATATTCAAGAGAAGGTTTAATCTCCGTGTCAGATATTAATTGTGATATTGTAAGGCTCACTTAGACTTCTCCCCATAAGCTCTCCTCGCCTAATCGTCTATTCCTAGATCTCTTTTCGTTAATTTTGTTTACATGAAATTATGTCAGGAAGTTTTTCTGAAATCGGTCATTCGGAGATGAGTTTAATAAGTGGCGATACTCATGCATAAAAACCACACACAGGACATAAGTGGTGTAAAAAGTTAAGCTAAGCTATATAAACGAAACATTTTTGACGACGTAGTAGCCGAGAATTTAACTCAAACCTTTCGGCTAGTAAGCCAACATAGGCTTTTGCGACCATATATTTTACATATTCTAACTTAGTTTGTCTGGATAGTAATGAGCGTTACGCCACACATTACGTTAGCTTCATAAAGCCCCCTCTTTTATGGGAAATAACATTTTTTAAAGTATTGTCGGCATTTATAAATCGAGTTATTAATTATGTCAACGTCAGTCATTGATTTTTAAGAGATGTGCCAGTAGCTAAACTATAAGTAAAGCAGCCACCAATTTGAAAAGCTGTACTCGTCAGTGTACTCTTAGTGTACTGGCAAAATAGCTGTCTATTCATCTAATCTTCCATATAAATTACAAAAATCGTTTTATTTTTTAAAAATACAAATCAATTTTCAAAATTCACTTGGTTTATGTATTGCATTTGCCCTTAAAAAATTCATAAGCATTTATAAAAATAAATTTTATTTTTATTATTAAAACTAAAGAAAAAAAAACATAATTTTTTAAAATCGTAAAACTATATCCGAATGTGTGTCTGTGTAAGGTATGTAATAATAAAAATAAAAAAATCAAAAAAAATGGATTACATGTTACAACATTTTTCAATTATAATGTCAATGCACACAGAATAATTTACAATTAAAAAAAAAGGATAGAAAATAGAAAAAAATTCTATAAAAATTTGTTGTTTTTTTTGTAACATTAATAAAGTATTTGTACTTCATTTGTATATTTCCGCTTGCATACACATGCAAAAAATCATTGAAATAGATACAAGCACACATACAGGGATTATTGTATCTCTCACGCTCTCTCTCTTTCTCTCTCTCGGTCTCTCTTTTTCGTTTGTGTACTTAAACAACAATGAAGTCTAGAAGTTGTGTAACAATATTTTGAAAAACGATCGAATTTTTTTGAATTTGACGTCATGTAATGTATAGTGTTTGTTGGGTCAAAAATGTGCTCAATATGATCGGTTTCCGTTTTACCATGAGTTGGTACTAGGGATGCCAACGGGATCGATTTATAAAAATCCCGGTATTCGGTATTTTGTGAATCCTGAAAATCCCGGGATTTCGAGATTCGGGATTTCCCGATTGGCATCCTTAGTAGATACACACCAAAAAATGCTTGCAAATCGTGAAATTTTATTATCAAAATTTGTAAGTGTTGCCTGATAAATGTCTTTCAGATATGACATCGTTTCTGTTTTGATAACACGGTGCAACAGTGAAAATACACCCGAGTAATTACATAGTCCATGTTGTTTAGTTAGTTGAGTAGAACTCAAAAATAGCTATTTTTATATTTCTCGAACCCCGAACCCTCTAAATTTGTTTTATTTGGCAAAATTTTAGACTTTACGCAGAAATTTCTGGATAACTCAAACATTTCTGACCCGATTTCAAAAATATGAATCTTGTTGGAAAGGGAAGAGATGGATCTTTAACACGGTATACATATATCTATTATTTGACTTTATGGCCATTATTATAACTTACCGTTAACTAAGGGGAGAATTTTAACGGAGAGATAAATTGTTTTTCAATATTACGAGTACCCAATAAGATAGAAGTGAGCGTTAAGCTAAAGTGAAGATCATCCTACCTTTAACATTTAAAGGTCACTTTATGTTTGAACTTGCCATATCATATGATATTTTCGATATGGCAATTTCAAATTTAAATAAAATGAGTATATACAACAACTAAAACGAAGTTCGCTGTTGCCACTGCGTTAAAAAAAACTTGTGTAATTGAACAGTTTTATCGACTTTGCTCCAGCACTGCCATATTTTTGAATAAACTTAATTTTGTTTCATCTGTAAGTTGTAATAACCCAAATAAGTTGAAGGTAACTTTGCTGTTCACTTTAGCTAAAGGTACCTTTAACTAAAGCCAACTTTAATGGTTTTAAATTTGTAGTAATGGCCCAAAATGTTTCAATTTGACGTTTGCAAGACTTCCAGAAGTCGGCTAATATTAGTGTTTTCTGCAAATATTATTAAATTCTCTTTACGCAAACATTGATCAACTTCTGGTGGTCCCACAAAATTAGAATTGACACGATAAACAATGAAGATCCATCTTCCGGAAGATGATTTTTATTACCCATTATAAAAGAGTTAGTCTTGGTTAACATGTGGTTTCAACAATATGGTTGCACATGCCTCATAATACTTGATACCATAAACCTATTGAGAAGGAAGTTTAGTGAAAAAAGAACATAATGCTTTGGACCAGTCGATTCACTTTCAAGGTATTAGAATTTGGCTCTACTACCTCCTTACACTACCGTACCTTATTGGTACACATAGGTTAAATAGTTCAGGCTTCAAGATTTCTCATTTTAAGCATTACAGTCTTGCAAACAGTCGCCGTGGTCTAGGACGGAATGTATTGGCTTATTAGACACGAAAACAGGGTTCATATCCCCGGCCAGTCAAAATGAAATATGAAAAAATATTTCTTCGTCGACTTCCTCTCAGCAGATTTCTGGCAAAAACTATGAGAGAAAATAAAAATGCCATGAAAAGTTTCCCAAAAATCTGTCGTTCTGAGTCGACCTTAAACTATAGGTCCCGCCACTCATGTATAAAAAAAATTAACATTTGACTGTAATCCTGACTGAAGGCTTGTAATGACCAATTATGTATGTATGTCTTGCAAACAACCTGAAAACCAGCTTAAAAGTTTCATGAATTTAGTCATCGGCCCGAAATCAACCACCAAAAGTGCAGTTAGTCTATCAAGAAAGGCTGCGAGAGTTCTGCTTTAAGTTAGAGGCTTATATTGGCAAAAAAAACGTGAAACATACTTTTTTCATCTGCAATCTATCTGCAATCTGTGCAGAAATCATCTGCCTACACATGACTTACTGACCGTTGAGCATTATTTAAGTAGTTGGTGGGCATACTTCAAGTCTTGTTCAGACCAGATGGCTTAAATTTTTGTAAGCAAAGGTCTTACTTACTTAGTTATTACAATCCTTTATTCAAGATTACACCCTCGTTTCTTACACTTACACTTGTGTTGTGCGTATTAAATTCATCCATGAGTGGCTGAACGATAGGTTTTTGTGAAACTTTTCTTTCCAATTTTATTTACACTTCGAATTTTTGCCAGAAATCTACTGAGAAGAACTCGCCGAATAAATATTTTTTCATAGTTCGTTTCGTCTGACCTGAGATATGAACAAAAACCTTGCGTCTAATAAGCCGAAACAGTACCTACTAGACTACGGCAACTTCAGCGCTCCCATACTGATTTTTTAATACTAAGGAGGCGCAGCTAAAACTGACGTTCATGCAACCATGGTTGGATTTCCCGCCTAGACCTGGCCACGCATAAAACAGAATTACTGCTGATCACTGTCGCCGATATCCCTTGCAGGTGGACATGAGTATTAGAAACAAGATAATTAGGATCCAGAGCTCGGTAAGATACCTGGGGTTATGGCTGGATCCTAGACTGAAATTTTTGTATCAGATTCAATATTCAGGCTGACAAAGGCCCGGAAGATCGTCCGACAGCCCAGCGGATTAATGGCGTTTTAATGGCCCGCTACCGGCAAGATGGAGTCTCCTGATGGAAGTTGGAAGAAGCATTATGTTCTGTGGGAAACGCTAGAGGTTAAGAAGCGGGCGAACTCACTGCTATCGGTACAAAGAACGGCTGCATTGCGTATCGCATGGGCATATCGTACAGTGTCTGCCCCAGCCGTACTTGTGATAGCAGGTACAGTCCCTGTAGATCTGCTGGCAGCAGAGCGGATGGAGATTTATAAGGCGAAATCGGCTGAAAATCAATTAACCGGCCACTTCATAGAAAAAACTGTTTCAGGATGGCAACGGCGATGGAACGATGAAGATAAAGGAAGGTGGACGGCGAGACTTAAACCGGGACATAAAGCCATGGATTGGTCGGAAATTTGGAGAGGTAAATTACTACATTACGCAGATGCTATCGGGTCACTGGTATTTTAGGAAATATCTGCACAGAATGGGCAAAACCCACCCTCCTTACTGTCTTTACGAGGAAGGGGAAGTAATTGATGATGCGAAACACACTGTGTTCGAATGCTCACGCTGGCAGAGCTATCGCTCTGTACTGCCGTCAACGATTGGAACGATCACGACTGCTAACATTGTTTGAGTTATGATGGCGAGTAGGAAGAATTGGGCATCAGTGGCGAATTACGTGCAGCGCATCCAGAGACTGAAGAAGAGCGATCTGGAGGCTGCAGAACATGTGGGCACGCCGGCATAAATGACACTAGCTCACGTGTCAAACGAAATCCCAGTCGGGAACCAGGACGAAAGGAATAGTGGAGACACTTAGAAGTCTCCTCAACGTTCAATACGCAATCCGGACGTGGAATGAGCATGAAGGTGGCCAAAGGGCCAAAAGGACTCCACTCCGAAGTAATACCACCGTAGTTCCGGAGTGAGCAAAACGGTCCAAGGGACGAGGGAGGGAATTAGTGGGTGAGGGCCCCACACACGGAGGTCGTACAGGCTTCCTCTATGGTGCGGTTAGGTACATTTACCCCTACTAGGCGTAAAAAAAAAATTCTGATTTTTTATTATTCGAAAGAAGAAAGAAATGCTTCTTAATATTCCGTTATATATGAAATGCCTGAGCTGGAATTTGATCTACGGGTTCTTATCTAATTACCCAACGCACTGCATACTAGATTATGGCGACTTCCTTCACTTACTTTAGATCCTAACTAGAAAATTATTTCAAGATTTAAAAATCAATGATATTTTCTCTAACAAGGGCCTATTTCACGTATTGAAAATGTTTAAATAATTTTCATGGCTGATTACTTTTGTTTTGCAGTGTAAATTATCTTCATTTTCCCAGACATACATAAGTATGTATATGCCAACGTTTATGTACGTTGTTTCTGGTTATTATTTAAAAAGCCATTTTGGGGAAAAAATTGGGCTACAAATGTAATACAGACGAGGGAGACATACGCTCACACACACGTACGCATACATGTGTGTTTGTATTTGTAAATGTAAATGTTAGAATTTCTAAAATTGTACAAATGTAAGTGAGAAGATCAAAAATATCTTATTATTATTGTCTGCATTGTATGCCTCTAAAGTGTTATTAACCTTCGTTTGGCCAAATGGAGTCTACTGTTGTTGTTCTCTCAAAAACCATTTAAAAGGGTTTGTGAGTGAGTGTTGATGTTGTTTTAGCCATGTTTCTAACACCCATGCATGGATGTACAACCACAAATATTAGTTTTTCTATTCGATTACAGCCTGTATGCCAGGGTGTTCTTTTGTTTGTTAAAATTTCGCGGTTAAATTAATTGTGAGGTTTCTCCTTGTAGATTTGGTTAGGGGAGCACAAAAATGGATGTTGGAAGTGTTTGCCTAAGGCCTGTTTTTAAAAATTTAATTTTCACAAACAGTAAATGGCCATACATTACCATACCAGCTGCTCTGGCATTTGTTAACATTTTAAGGCAAATATTGTACAATGACGACGACGACGATGACTATGGAATGGAAATGTTTTAATTTTTAATGCCAACAAATGAAATGGTTTTTGTAAAACTCACTCGTATTATTATTATTAAATAAGTCTGCTTCTTTATATGTAGGTACATACATATGTATGTAGGTGTAGGATGTTAATTAAGTTCCTACAGTTGAGTACATGTGTGGTTATGTTTCCAAGTAATTACAATTTAAGTTTCCAGATGTTGTTTGCTTAACGATACAGTTTCAATGCCATCAGCAGCCGCACACTTAATTGTGTTGAATTGTCTTGTAATTTTAAACAATTTGTTGGCGTTAATCAGGAATTTGTGGGAATTTATTTAAATTGAAATTGATTCACATCACAAATATCATTTCTTATTGAGGTATTTAGAGAAGAATGGAATGGAAGTAAAACAAAGATTTTTTACCAAAATGTTTAAAATATTATTACGAAAATGAAAAATCTAGATACTGGAGTTTAGATTTTACATCACTTATTATTAAAAATATAAACAAAAGCTACAAACACAAAACAATGCAGTAAACAAACCTGTTTACAAATTGGCATACTGTTTAAAGTAACAACAAATACCAGCATAAAAAAAAATGGTAAACAAGTAAACAACAATACAACTGCAAACGCCAGCATATAAAAACGGAAAACAAGTAAACAAAATTCCACAAACAATAATATTGAATGTAAACAACAATGTTTACATTTATAGAAATTTCGAAAAGACAAACTCATAAACGTTCGCTTTCAAGAACATTCATCAAACTGTTTACCCGGCCATAAAAACGGTAAGGCAAAGCAGGCAACTGAGTTAGTAAAAGTTCAGTTAGTGTTGTGTGAAGACGCGGTGCATTTAAAGAGAATAATAGTAATTTGAAAATCTCCGTTACAAAGGTCTGTCGAATAAAGTCTAGAATTATTATTTGTTTATGCAAAGGGTATAAACAGAGACGATCAATTGTTGTTGTTTACATCAAGTTGTGAACAGTGGCACACAGAATTGTGCGAGTAAAAGAGAATTTTTAATCAAAATTAAACACAAAAGAATTTTCTGTTAAAAATGTTTCATTAAAATTTTACCTTCTTCTGCTTTCATTACAGTACGATGACCCATAGTTTAATGACACTGGATATATCCGGGAACAAAATGCAACAGATACCATATGAAGCTTTACAGAAACTACATTCACTAACAAGACTAGTGGCTCAAAGGTAAGATACCAAAAAAAAAAAATACACGGCTTTCCGATAGAAACCATAGAAAGAAAATCCATTAGAAATATTTTTAAATTTAAGAGCAAAAAAATTATGGAAGTGAGTAAACATAGAGCCTGTTTAAAAGACAACCTCCCTAGCTTCACATTTTACATGTGATGTATGCCCATGTTTACTTTGAAGAATTAGTTACAGGAGCTTGAAATTAGGAGATTTAGAACAATGGAAGCGTTTATTGCATTGATTAGAACAACATAAGTCTCAATTGCATACAAAAGTATTTTGAACTATAACGGCTTAGACATTTTGACTAAAACCGAAATCTGGAAAATATAATTCTTCCGAGGACTTCGCCTCAGCAGCCTTCTGGCAAAAATTCTGAAATTCTATTATCATGAAGTGACCATGCAAAGTTTATCAAATCGGTCGTTCAGAAACGACATTAAGCTCTAGATTCCATTGCTCACGGATAAAATTAACACACTCAGCATGGGTGATGTTAGAAGCTAGGTTGTAATCCTAACTAAGTAAGTAATACATCCAGTGGGTTATGCTACAATATCACATACGTTTCCAGTTCAGTTCTTTCTATACGACCATCGTCTTCCTGAAAGACAAGACCGATCAACTGTCAACGCTTTTTTCTAACATCCTGCCTAATATGTAGATTGTGAGCCCCCCTTTTGATTCCGTTTATATCACGGTGCTGAACCTTTGCAATCATAAAGTGGGAGATTCTTAAAGCAGAGGATCTACGAATCTATATTAGCTGCACATACGGATATTGGTTTTGCATCATAAAGATTCGGCATTCAACGCGATTTAGCTCTAAAGGCTTCTCACCAACTATTGTGCCAGATGTTAAGTAAAGCTCAGTGTCGTCATAGTCTAGTGCTTAGTGTGTTGGCCTTTTAGATACAAGGGCGAGGTTCAAACCCCAGGTCAGGCCACGTCTTCAGTACCCTGTCCGATCCAGAAACCTACTCTGATATCGTTAATCGTTAAAACCTTTTGGGATCATGATTAAAAGTCTTTGTTTTTTATGATATGTTCCCTGTTCTTATTCGAAATCCCAGATAATACAATATTTTGTCAAGTTCTAGAATACTAGAATAGAAGAAACTTCATCATAATCACATAACTTTACACAACAGAGACCTACTCTGATATCGTTAATCGTTAAAATTTTTTTAAAAAAGCTGTTCCTACTGGAAAGCCCTTGTAATACAATATTTTGTCAAGTTCTAGAATACACTGAAAAAAAAAACATTTTCTTTCTTTTTCTGCCATTATTTACAGAAATCACATAACTTCCTTGGACGTCAATTGGGAGGCTCAATATGATACGCTACGTTCTTTACATTTAGCAGGCAATGATATTACGGAAGTCTCGCCAGCATCACTGCATGAAACAAATGCTGGCCTTAATCATCCCTCATCGGCAGCTATACAAACCATTACGCGTGATGAAAATCTTAAGGGATCGCATATCTCTTCCAATATCATACCAGGCATGGGTCATGTGGGTAACGGTCATCCCATGGGTAAACCATTCAATCGTTTACAGAAGCTATTATGGCTGGATTTATCGAATAATCGAATCTATCACATTACACCGAATTTCCTGCCACGCAGTTTAATAACGATTGACTTGTCGGGTAATCTATTGGGTACCTTTCCCCATCAGCTATTCGAGCATTTATATGAGCTGAGAATTATATCGCTAAGGGATAATCTATTGCGCAGTGTACAGAATAAAGAGGTAAGGCAAGTGCGTATGCATTTGGAGAAACTGGATATGGGACAGAATTTAATAGAGACCCTAGAAACGGATTGTTTTCAAACCAACTACTCGGATGTGCATATAAGGGCATTGAATATGGAGAAGAATTATATCAGGGAAATGCCACGTGCCGTGTTTAAGGATATTGGCATTGTGCATTTGGTATTGGCCTTCAATCAATTGGAACGCATACATTTGCATGCTTTTGAGGGTTTAGAGGATACTTTGGAGTATTTGGATTTGGAAAGGAATTATTTGAATACCGTGCCTGGGGCCTTAAGAAGCCTGAATAGGCTAAAGTATTTATATTTGACATCGAACAATATATGCCAATTGCAAAATCTGCCAGAGAATACAGAGCATTTGAGAGTGCTGTCGTTGTCGGGCAATAATTTCACCATGATCCCTGTGGTGGGCCTGAAGAATTACACCAATTTGTCGTATTTGAATATGGGCTATAACTCCATAACGGATATACCGGAGGGAATATTTGCCGTGGATAATTGGGGCTCAAATTTACAAACGATTTTGCTAAGGAATAACAAGATTACGCATTTGCATTTGAATTCCTTTGCGGGCTTGGATCAAATACAGGAGATCTCTTTGAGTTTTAATGACATCAACATACATCATCCCATGGTCTTTGAAAATGTTTCCAAATCTTTGAAAATTTTGGAGCTATCCTTTGCAGTATTTCCGGCCAGGAGTATGGAATCCATAGATCCCTTGGATGCTTTATTTCCTTTGGCCCAACTAATGTGGCTGGGTTTGGATAATAATAATTTGAAATCCTTGAATAATGAATCCTTTTCCAATATGCGTGAGCTGTCTTATGTTAATTTGGGTTTCAATCAATTGAAATCCTTGCCACGTGGCCTATTTATACCGGATGTACATTCGCATTTGGTGGAAATCGATTTGGGTTACAATTCCTTGGATCATATACAAGCCCGGACTTTCCTGAACTTGGGTGACTTGCAGACATTAAACTTGCAATCCAATAAAATCAAGATTATCGAAAAGAATGCCTTCTACAATTTGGAGTTCTTAAGATACATAGATCTGTCCTTTAACCGTTTAAGCAATATATCGCATCAAGCATTTACGATACTGCCAAGTTTAGCTGCCTTGGATTTAATGTTCAATAATTTGTGCTCATTTTCATTGAAATCCTTCCATTTTGTATCGAACACAACCACGCCCCTAAAGCTGAATCTCACGTATAATCGTATTGCCTACTTTGAGGATCAGTTAACCTCTTATATGTACATTTACCATCTGGATGTTAGCCATAATTTGCTAACACGCACTGATAGTTTTAGCAATTTGGCCAATACTTTAAGATTCTTGAACTTGGCCTATAATGATATACAAACTTTAGCTAATCATGCCTTAGGGGACTTGGAATTTTTGGAAATCCTAAATCTATCGAACAATAATATCTCTTCCCTAAGACGGAGAAGTTTCCAGGGTTTGAATTCTTTGCAGGAATTGGATTTAAGCAACAACCGTTTGGACCAATTGCAAGTGGAGCAGTTTTCCAATTTGCGCAAACTACGCATTTTGAAGATACAAAACAATAAACTAAAGGCCTTGCCACGTGAGGTGTTCATGAATACCCGCCTAGAGTATTTGGATATCTCCGATAACCAATTGACCGTATGGCCAGTGCCTGCATTTTCCGATGTAGGTTTTACTTTACGCAGCATACAAATGTCCTCCAATATGCTGGAGTATTTGGATTCCAGCATGTTTATCAATTCCCAGTTTCTGTACGACATCAACCTGAGCAATAATAAAATCACCGTCTTGCCCGATAATACCTTTAGTTTCCTAAACAATCTCACGAATTTGGATTTGTCTGCCAATCCTTTGGTTACCACCAACCTAAAGGAAATATTTTTGCATACGCCTAGGCTAAGGCGTTTGAAAATCTACAGCATGGGCCTTTATATACTGCCACAACTGAATCTGCCTCAGCTTTCGTACCTCGATGTTAGTGGCAATTATTTGCAAGAGCTTTCCTCCTTGCATGAAATGCGCCAATTGCGTTTTGTCAACATCTCGCACAATAAAATTGTAAATGCTTCCTGTGCCGTCGATCACTTGCCTAATTCGGTAAGGGTCCTAGACCTAGCCCATAATCCCTTAAGACGCATATCCATACACGATATGGCCACCTTAAGGCATTTATCGGATTTAAATCTTTTGGATGTTAAAATAATAAATCCTTTAGCCTTTAGCAAATTGCGTTCCCTAAGAAAACTCCAACTAACCGCCCACAACAATTTGGGCGACATAGTCTCCCGCCTGCCTGGCCTACAAGAACTCCGAATCCATTGTCTCGACAACAATATAGGACCTCAACTATTACAGAAACTGACCAACAACACCAAACTACAGCTGTTAGAAATTTATGGTGCCAATGTACAAACAATTTCCCCCGATGCTTTGGAGGGACTTCGCACGCAATCAGAAATTGCAGGTAAAAATTTCCCATACGAAGATCTCCGATTTGCCGCCGGGCATATTTTATACGCTACGCTCAGTGCCTCATTTATCCATCGATATATCGGATAATAAGATCAATGCCTTGGCAGCGGATAGTTTTTATCCGAATAAAACGTATTGGGATACGGTGGGTACACGCAGTATTATGGGCGGTCTGGATACTTCCCATAATCCATTGGAGTGTGAATGCGGTTTGGTATGGTTCGGCCATTGGCTTAGAAGATGGCTTCGAGAATCGGCTCAAATCAAGGTCATACAAAAGGATGACATGAAGAAAATGGTGCAGGTAAGTAGACTTGAATAAAAATTTTATAGATTTTCCTGTAAATTTTTTAATTTTAAAAAACATGATATTGGGGAATTTCTCTTTTTTATTGGTTATCTTAATATAGGTTGTTTGACAAACTAGGTTGTAAACCTGACTAAAAATTGTAATTTGCATAAACTAGTGAAAAATGGCAACTCTATTATATTAGAATTTGCTACAGTACACATCGACATTGTATACACTTAGAACGTTTTTAATGTCCTACGTTCACTAACTTAAATACTCTCAAAATTTGGTTAAGATGAGCCCATCCGTTCCGAAGTTATAGGGAAACATCTATTTAGAATATTCATAACTTAAATGACACTTTTTCGCCTTAGAATGTTATAGAACGGAGGCGTCGACATGTCATCTACATTTTATTGGGAACATCTTGGTTAGTGAAACTACTGAAGTAAATCAAATAAATTTGAAAACCAAACATGAAAACAGTATCCATAGAGTAGAGAATGATGAATCGCCAGAATTTCTAAATCCCCTAATCTGGAGATCCTATCATATTATTCTACTTAAACAGAAATCGATGGTCTTGCCGATAAACCCGGTCTATCCACTGCAAGTGGCTTCATTTCAGCCATTGATTTACTTTCACTGTCTTTAGTTACAGTTGGTAGATTGTACAACAGCATAGTTGTTCTCGGTCAGATCTCTTGGATTCGCTTTAGGCAGTTGTTGACAAAAATCTCGTAATGCAGAGCGGTTTTAGTAGGGAATTCCATACTCCCTACATCGTCGTAAGCTTATCCACTGCAAAACGAAGTATATGTCATCGTAGGGAGGTGCGGCGTACTGGATCTCAGATTACAGCCGATAACTATACGTTCGATATGATCAAGGAATTTATTTATCTTGACTCCGCTGCTATATGTTCCATGTGGTTGAGGAGCTCTTATAGCTGACTGTTGTATCGGAAGAGGAAATTATCGCTAGCTGACACAGGAGTGACACTGAAGTCGCCATAGTCTAGTAGGTAGTGTGTTGGCTTATTAGACGTTAATTCCGGCGATGTACTCTCCGCAGATCTCTGGCAAAAACATTGAGAGTAAATAAACTTGCCATGAAAAAGTTTCTCACAAAAAAAGTCTGTCATTCGGAGTCGACTTCAAACTGTAGGTCCCGCACTATCTTATTTTCTTCTTTCTTCTCTTTTCTTTCTTTTCGTTGTCATTTTATAACTCAAGAACGGGCTCACCTATCCGAGTCAAATGTTTAGGCTTTGTTCGGACTATTTAGTAGATGGTTTATGTGAAGTTTGCCACTCCCACTTTTACGCCCACATTTTCTATTTATCTAAAATCAGAAAACGGCTCCATAGATTTGACTAATTTTTCTTTGAAATGTTTGTATTTATCCATTTAAAGTTTTCATCAAGAGAAAATTTTGCTCCGCCCACTTTTCCGCCCACTTTTTTGATATACCTAAAATCAGAAAACGGCTCCATTGTAAACTATGAATTTGATCATGTTATGATCTTTAGAAAACTTGTTGCGCATGAGCCGGGGTAGGTTTCTAAGTTGATATGACTAACTTCCGGCAGGTGGCGCCACTGAAAATTACTTGAAATCAACTAAATCGTAAACTATGCATTTAATCATGTTATGATATTTACCAAAGTTGATGCGCATAAGTCGATGAAGATGTCTAAGTTGGTATGACCAATATCCGATAGGTGGCACCACGGAAAATTACTTAAAATGAATTAAATCGTAAACTGTGCATTTAGTCATGTCATGATCTTGAGTAAAGTTGTTGCGTATGAGCCGACGAAGATTTTTTAGTTGGTATGACCAATTTTCAATAGGTGGTGCCACTGAAAATTAGTCAAAATGAATCAAATCTTAAACTGTGTATTCTTTAACAAAGTTGTTACGACGGAGATTGGTGCGATTAATTTCCGATAGATGGCGTCACTGAAAATTATTAAAATTGGTCGACCTACACCCCAAGCACGGATGAAATGAGCATTACGAGCCTCAGAATCAGACAAGCACTGTGACTGGAAAATCTTCGAGTATATGTCGGTGAGACCCGTTCGCATGAACCACCTGAACAATGAGAAGTGAGATTAGAAACTGATGGAATGCGTACTTCTTAGGCCCGTTCATCTGAATCATCAGGACAACGGGAAACAAAATTAATTTCAAATTTATTTTAGTTGCGGGCGTAGCAACACGTGCAGAGTACAGCTAGTAATGTATAAAATTAACACACACAACATGAGTGGTGTTGAGAAGCTAGGATGAAATCCGAATTGAAGGGTTATAATGTCCAATTATGTATCTACTAAATAGGCTAGAGGTCTAAGAGATTTTTATAAAATTTTTTCTTTTATTTTTAAAATTATTTTAATTCGTTTTCCTGTCTATTTTTTATTTTATTTCTTTGTTTATTTCTTTTCTTTTTCTTTCTTTTTAATGGAATATGATTTTAAAAAGCTTCCCTTAAGTTCAAGAGATTTACGCGTAAGCGTTTTTTTGATTTTTTTTTAAACTTCTAACATTTAAAATGAAAAAGAAACCCAAAAATTTAAAATAATTTCTCGTATCGTTTTCTTCTATTACTTGCAGCGTGCCCGTGCCAATACCTGCCATGATCCCACCTCTGGCAAACAGTTGCCGATATTAGAAATCTTTCCCGAAGATTTACTATGTCAAGCCAGTGCTTTAAGTAGTTCCAGTGAAAAACTCTTTCTGATATCGTTTGTCGTGATTATAGTCCCTCTATTCGGTATGACACTTTGATAATCTTAAAATCTATGGAAGAGATATTCAAAATAAAGCTTTAAAGAGAACGTAATTATAATTTTTTTTTTAATTTAAAATTTTTTTAAAGAAAATTGTAAATTTAATAGCAAAAAAAAGAAGGAATGAATTTAATATGATTTTCCAATCACAAAGAAAAAAATGAAGAAAGAAAATTTCAAGTCCTTAAAAGCCCTTTAACCCCCCCCAAGTGTATTTATTGTAAAAATTAGTTTAAAAGCCAACCAAAAAAAAAAAAAGGAGAATATTTTTTAAGTTTAAGTTTATGCTACAGTGTACAGTTGGTATAATTAATTAATAATTAAGGAAAATAGTTTAAAAAATTATAATAAAAAATAAAGAAACAGAAAATAAAATTTAAATGAAATTGTTAAAGTTTTATACCCCCCAACAGAAAGAAAGAAAGAACGTAAGACAAAGAAAAACATTAGAAAACTAAGCCTAGTTACACTTAAAAATAAAAAATTAAATAAAATAAATAAATTAAAAATAAATAAATAAATAAAAATAAATAAAAATAAAATGTTATTGCCATTTAAGGAATTTATTTCATAAGTATGTACACATAATACAAGAATTATTAATAATTTTATAGAAAATAAAAATATTTGAGAAAGGGCCATTGATTCCTAAAATACTTATTGTACGAGTATTTGTAAAACGATATTATAAATATAAAAATAAATCTACTACTATATATGGTATATTAAATAGTAAAGTAAAGTAAATAAAATAAATACAATATAAAATACTTTAAAATAAAATAAAATAAATTATATTTAATTATTATTAATCATATGAAAAAGAAAACCAAAAAAAAAACCCAATTTAACATAATTTAGTTACAGCAACAATTTAGCCAAGCAAAACAATAACAGCAACAACAATTTAGAAAAAAAGAAATACAAAAATTCTTAGTCGGCCATGCCGTACCACATAATATCCTACACCAGAGACAAATTTTTGTAAAATAAATCGACAGGAATACCCGGTCGCCATTGTCTAGTAGGTAGTATGTTGACTTTTTAGACGTATTTTGTTTGTTTTATTTTTAATCTGGTTAAAGGAGATATCGACTCTGAGTTTTTGCTTTCTAACCTAAATTTCGGCATTCCTGCAAGATTTACACGGCACTATCGTCCTCTTTCCTTAGATGTTTATAGATCGAATTATGCATGTCATTTTCCTTTTCGGAGATTATGTAATGATTTTAATTCGCATTATAATTCTATAGATTTTAATAGTAGTGTTTGTAACATAAAACGTAGGTTGTATTCTCGCAGTAATTTATAAATTATCGTATAAAAACGTATTTTTGTTCTAGTCTTAGATAGTTCTGTTTTTTTTTTTTGTTACCTTGTTCAGCTTGTGATTAAGTTCTGTAGCTGTTTTTTATGTTCTAGTAGCCATAGCTTTTCCTTTTCCCGCTACAGTCCGGACTGTGGTGTGTACGTGTCCCTACGGAATGGGGACGAGCCCTCCGCGGTCGGGTGAGGGTGGGTTAGTGTGTGGCCGGGGACGTTCGAAAATGTAACACCCGATTACAAACCCTAGGTCAGACATCAAAACGAAAATATGAAAATATTTCCTCGGTGACTTCCACTCATGCAGATTTCTGCCAAAAATTCGGAGAGTAAATAAAATTGCCACGAAAAAGCTTCTCAAAAATCTGTCGTTTAGAGTCGACTTTAAACTATAGGTCCCACCCTATCATGTATACAAATTAACGCACCCCACATAAGTAGTGTGAGAAGGCAAGGTCGTAATCCTGACTAAAGGATTGTAATGACCAATGATGTATAGAATTCCAGGTTCTTTTACTTCAACTCAAGAAGTTGCCGTGGTCTAGTGGGTAGTGTGTTGGCTTATTAGACAAAAGGCCCGGGTTCGTATCCCAGGTCAGACATCAAAACGAAAAAATATTTCTTCGGCGACTTCCTCTCAGCAGATTTCTGGCAAAGACTCTGAGAGTAAAAATTGCCATGAAAAGCTTCTCAGAAATCTGTCGTTCGGAATCGACTTTAAACTGTAGGTCTCGCCACTCATGTATAAAATTAACGCACACAACATAAGTGGTGTGAGAAGCTAGGTCGTAATCCTGACTGAAGGGTTGTAATGGCCAATTATGTATGTTTACTTCAACTCAAGTTGCAATACTGCTGTAATGAGAATACAAAACAAAATTAATTGTTGTTACAGGTTCAGCACAGTACATTCGATAGTTCCTCGAAATACAGACTACGCGCAAGTAAGTCTCTAGGCACTTTAGCAAAATAAACTCAATTCGAATTTAAAACTCGCAAATAAAACTGATGAGCAAGAAATTACTCAAGTGAACCAAATTTAATTTTTTTGTTTTACGTTCAAAAATATGTGAATCGAAATATATACAGTAAGAACCCGCTTATTGCTAATCCGCTAAACGCTGCTTCGCTTAACGCTGTTTCAATATTACTCGGTAGTATTGGGATTCCCCTAAATCGCACATTGATACCAACAAAAAACGATGCACTATATAGCGGAGGTGAATTCTATGCATTTTTTTAACGTTCTTTTCTTTTTCTTCTGTTCAGAATAACGATTCCAACTGTATTTTCGAAATTGCAATGTAGTGCCTCGTTTAACGTTGTTTTATTTACCGCTGTAACTTTTTCGAATGTATCCTTCGTGTTAAGCCTGGTCTTACTGTACTTATTATACTCTAAACCAACGCAAATACTTTAAAAGTAATCCTGCAAAAATACAAGACGAAAACACAAATGAATAACTTTGATCCCGTTATCAGCACGATCACAATAAATATTGCTGGGAACAGAGAACCTTATTAAGTTAGAAACTTTTGAGTATAAGCTGTCATCGATCCCATACACCCTTGTGCATTTTCAAGCACAATCATGGGATGATTGACTAAAACTGACAACTTAAAATTTGCTTTAGTAAGCCTGCAAGAGTTTTTGATTATCAAATATGCAGTGAGCGTCAAAAGAAACTGTACACTGTAAGGATACAAGTCTAACAATCACTAAACAAAACTTAACTTTTACCATTTAAGGAGAATACCCGAAAAAATTTCGCAATATTTCGAATTTTTTTTTTTCTACAATTTTAAAAACTGAAACAATTTTAAAATAAAAATAACGGAAATTTATTAATGTATACTTTTTTTAAATGTACAGTTTCTTTTGACGCTCATTGTATGTTCCTCGGGGTACGTTTTTGAAAACATAGTGTAGTAGTAGTATGATAAACAAAAACAAAAATAATAATAATCATAAATTAAAAGCAATATAAAAGGCAAGTCAGAGCAGGTAATGGCAGTTTAGAAAGAATTCAGTCAGTCTTGTGTAAAGACACGTTGCGTGTGAAGAGAATAATTGGTGGTTTGAGGATCCCTGTTATAAAGATCTATTGAACAGTTGTTCTTTACACACTTCCGTATGGTGTGAATATCTCTGTTATAAAGATCTATTGAATAATTGTTATTTTGTATGCGGAACGGAAGTTTTTAAAGAATAATAACGATTAAACAAATTATTGTTGTTTAAGTTAAATCGTGAAAGGTAGCACACGGAATTGTGCGAACAATAAATTTATTTTTATATTACTTAGAATCTACGAACTCATATTAAAAACATAACAATATGATAGAGATCGCCATGATCAATTCGCCGAGTCTTACATTGTAAACGTAAATATTGAGTGGGTATTTTGTTTATTTGCTGAATAAAATTTTCTTATAAATGTCAGCACCTAATTCGTCATAATGTTCCACAAGATTGTTCGGATTTGGATGATTAGCCATCGCAATTTCTCTAACAGAAGTAAAATATTTAAAATTTGTATTCACATTGAGTTAATGTACAGGAGTGATCACTTTCAGACTTTTTAAAATTTTATTGATAACATACCCTACCTTCTCACGCCGTTTATGTTGTATGTGTTGATTTTGTCCATAAGTGACGGGACTTACAGTTTAAAGCCGACTCCGAACGATAGATTTTTTTTATAGAGATGTTTAGCCAATACACTCTCTACTAGACTACGGCGATTAAAAGTCTCCTAAACTACTTTTACCCGAACTTGGGTTATTAGACGATCCAGGACTGTAATTGGCATAGAATTAATATGGTGTAGGGTATTAAATAAAAAAGAAATAAAAATAAATTTAAGAAAAATATTAAGTTTTTTTGCATATAAATAACAACATTAACACAATGTACAGAATTAGATTAAATATGAAAAATTAAAAAAATTTATGAAGTGGGTAGGAGAAAAAAGAAAATACATTTAAAATGAATAATTATTTGGTAGCAAATTCGAGTTGGAAATGTAAAAATTTTTAATTTTTATTTCAATAATTGTTAATTATGCATACATTTTAAATATCATTTCATTATGCATTTATTTTATTTACTTAATTTTTTTTAAATTTTAAATTTATTACAATTTCTTATAATTTATTAAAGATCAGTTTAAAGTAAAAGTACGTTAAACATCTATTTTAGGGATATTTATGACTGCCATTTAAAAATAGTAACATTGTTTAGTCCTAACTTATTAAAATTTTTCAATTATAGACATTTTAAATTTAGTTTTTTTTTCAATAATTTTATACCTCTATACATATGTGTGTACATATGTGTGTATATAAAGCAAATAGAGATAATGAGGTCATGTTTGGGTCATTGTAGAACCACCACCTAAGGCATTTAAATTTTCTGATACCGTTCTGATACACAACAGAACCATATACGAGAAGTCGATAATTCTTTAAATGGATAAAAAATATGCCACGTCTGGAAAACGGCAAAGAATTCAGATTTTATGCGGATATAGTTGTCCATATAGAGAAAGGTTTAGAGATTGCTTATGCAGGCTAGATATAATGGGAGAAAATTTGGTCATTATAGATCGTCATTGTAGACACAAAAAACTGGTGGACTGTTAAAAACTCAGGGCAATGGGCAGGCATCTAAACTTGCTAGAACGAAAGTTTTTTCATTCCAAGAATTTTTTTCTGCAGCTGGAAGAAGGAAAGTGTTCATGCCCAAAGAATTTAAGACGACATAAATTTCTGTTGAGAGATTGTATTGCAATATGATTTGAGTCGCGCACCAGACTGTTTATATTTTGAATTGTAAATTTCGGATTCAGTGATGTGGGCAAACGATAAACAAAACACACACCGCGAACTTTTCCTATCTATGGTTTTGAGGAATTTTTTTGTCTTAATGTAGGTGGTGTCAGAAACTAGGTTGTAAACACAACTAAAATATTGTAATGAGCAATTAGAAAACTGTTCCTCATTTATACGAAACAATTGATCTTCTAAACAATCTACACCAAACATTACGAGATACAGTCGAACATCTATAAATTGAATCAACATTATCCAGAACAAAACTTTAATTTATAGAAACTTCAAGTTAAGGAAGCAAAACCTGATAGAATTCTCTCCAAGATGCTGTTGATAAGCTTCAATTTATAGAAAATTCAATTAATAGAGGTTCAAATTATAGAGGTTTGATTGTAACAGTATAAGTGTAAAGGAAAGACAAGAGTAACATGCATTAAAGTCAGTTGAACTTATAGAAAATTCAAGTAATTGAAGTTTAAATTATAGAAGTTCGACTGTATATTATAATGATTTTTATAGACTAGCGAAAGATGGCAACTCTATTATAATGGGTGATTTTTTAAGAGCTATAGGAAAATTTTTCAAAAAAAAAAAACACATAAATATACAGAAAAATGCATGAAATCTTTATTTGACTCGATAGTTTGAAGAATTTTTCATGCAAATGTTGACCGCGACTGTGCCTCAAATAGTCCATCCGCTTAGTCCAATTTTAGCATACTCTTTCCAACATTTCGGTTGGTATCTCACAAATAAATGCTTCAATGTTGCCTTCCAATGCGTCAATTGAAGCGGGCTTGTCTGTATAAACATGAGCTTTAACACAGCTCCACAAGAAATAGTCTAAAGGCGTTAAACCGGTCTCGAACGTGAAATAAAATGCTCACTGAACTCGCCTCTCAATAAATCCATTGCTACGCGTGCTGTGTGGCATATGGCACCGTCTTGTTGAAACCACATGTCCTGCAAGTCAAGCTTTTGCATTTTGGGCAAAAAAAAGTTGGATATCATCTGACGGTAGCAGTCACCATTCACAGTTTCGTTACGATCTTTGAAGCATCTTTGAAGAAGTACGTTCCAATGATGCCACCAGATCATAAACCACACCAAACTGTGGCTTTTTCTGGATGCATTAGTAGCTTTTGGCAATGCTTCTGGCTGATCTTCAGATCAGCTTAAAGAGTTTACTGGTGGAAAGGATAAATAGGATTAAATAAGGACAAACAAAAAATATTTTTAAAGAAAAATTCTTAAACGAAAACTGAAGTGTGTTCGCTTATTAGACGTGAGGCCATGATTCATACCCCAGGTCACACATCTCCCACGAAACGAAATATGAAAGAAAAACCATATAAACCATAAACCATCCTCTCAGCAGATTTCTGGGAAAAACTCAGAGTAAATTCGCAGCATCTTCGAACAAGTACGTTCCAATGTTGCTACCAGACCATAAACCACACCAAATTGTGGCTTTTTCTGGATGAAATGGCAGCTTTTGGCAATGCTTCTGGCTGATCTTCACTTTAAAATCGTTAATTCTGCTTATTTACGTATCCTGGAGACAAAAATAAGCTTCGTTGCTGAACACAATTTTTCGATAAAGAAGTGGATCTGCGGCCAACTTCCTAAGAGCCCATTCACCAAAACTTCTGCATTGTGGTAGGTCGTTCGGCTTCAATTCTTGCACCAACTGTATTTTGGAAGGCTTCACAACATAAATCCTTCTGGAAAATTTTCCACGTTGTTGAGTAACAGAGGCCCAATTGTTGCAAACGGCGACGAATCGCTAAGTGATGGTCATCATTAACACTGGCCGATACAGCTGCGATATTTTCTTCAGTTCTGACTCTACGTAAGTGTGTGGGTGGTTTAATGTCCAACAATGGAAATTTGGTGCGAAATTTAGTCACAATAGCCCGAGTAGCCGCTTCTGGGTTAAATTGACCATAAAATGGAATAAGCGCGCGATAAACTTTCTTAACAGAGCACGAATTTTGATAATAAAATTCAAGGATTTGCATTGTTCCTTTGTGTAGACAAGTCATGGTTAAATTATAGACCAAACTAAAGGTGTTTGACAGTGAAACAAAACACGAAACGTGCATGAGCTGTTTCAACCAGTGTTTCCAAAAGGATAATAGCTAAAAAAATCACCCTTTACTAGAAACAGCTACAATACGCTTGTATGTATGTAACATGAAGGAGAAATCTTGATTAGTGAAACTGAAACAAATCAAAGAAATATGAAATTGGAAAGTCAAACTTGATAATGATAGACGTAGAGTATAATCAGTTGAAAGTGTTGCCAGGGCCCTAATCAGGAAATATTATCGATTATTCTGCTTAAAAAAGAAACCCAAGGATTTGCCGACATCTTCCGCTGTGCACTGCAAGTGGCTTTATCTCCGCCTCAGAGTCTTAAGTACCGAAGTGAACTCGTTAGGTTGATATGATATATAGGCCTAAAATTTTAGTTTTATTTAAAAAAAACTTTTAGTTGATTTTAGTCTTTAAAAATTGGATAGTACAACCAAAAATAATGAATTAATTTTTATTTTTTTTGTATTTTTTTCTTTATAAAACCTTTTAATTTTAAAAAGACAATCGTGATACTAATTGTAGAATAAAAAAAAAAATATAAAAATAAAATAAATTATAAAATAAAATAATAGTTAATAAAAAAAAGAATAAACTTAATAAGATTTTATTTTAATTAAACATTAAATCACAATATAAATAGCGGTAGAAAGTAAATACAGTAGAACTTCTATAATTTGAACTTCTATTATTTGAATTTCCTATAAGTTGAAGCACAACAACAGCAACTTGGGGAGAAATTCTATCAGGTTTTGCTTATATAATTTGAAGTTTCTATAAGTTGAAGATTTTTTTCTGGATAATGGTGATTCAATTTATAGAAGTTCGACTGTAAACAATTATCAAACAAATTTTATATCCTGTTTCCATGGATTCACCTTTAAAATGCTGTTGAAAATTGTTCTTAATTTTTTAAAAATTATTTATAAAAAAAAAGTTTTGTTTAAGACTTAAAGGAAACAGGATATTTTATTGTAAATCTAAGCAGATCTATTTAATGAGAATGAAGAAAAAAAAATTAAAATATTCTATTGAAAATTCTTTTGGGAATTTTTTTAGAAACACGAATTAGAAAAATTAAAAAACAAAAACAAAAAAATATATATTTTTAGTTAATTTATATGGCACTTTTATTATGGTATATATTTAATATAAATTTAAATAAATTAAAAAATAGATCTGTTTTGTAAATATAAAATATATAGAAGAAGAAAGGAAGAAGAAGAAGAAGAAAAAGAAAAATAAATTCAAATAAAACTCAAGTCCAATTTTGAAGAGAAACCAATTAAATGACAAAAAAAAAATAATAAAATTTATTAAACAAAGAACTGATGCATTTACCATAAAATAAATGAACATAGAAATCATAATAATTCAAACACCATAGTCAATATATATTTATTTAACACAAAATAAAGCATACTTTTAGGTATTTAAACAAATATTTTTTTTATAACCTTTACTTTACTTCATTATAAATTTATTAAAGCCAAAAATTCTAATTTTAATTTTCAACAAATCCATAAAAATTCCTTTTTCAAAAATACCAAAAAAAAACCGTTTAGTTTATGATTTATATGAAAATTTTCCTAAACCTAAAAGTATGCTTTAATTTCTCCTACAAAAATGTTATTTAAAATTTTTACTTTAAAATTGTTTTTGTTTTTTTATTATCCTTGCTTTTGTAAAATTCCATCATGTTTCAAAATTATTTTTTAATGAATTTTTATTTTTTTTTTTTCATTCAATATTTATTTTAAAATTTTAGTAATTAAACGTAAACACTTTGTAAATATAAAATAATGATGACACACACACACAGTATAAATTATAAATAAATTACACACGAATTTTTAACCAAAAAAAACAAAAAAATAAATAATAATACAGAGAAGGAAAAAAAAAACCAGAAAATAATTTAAAAATAAAAATTAAATGAGAAAATAAAAGCATGTGAATAATAATTATAAAATTACAAAATAATAACGATAATGATGATGATGAAAAGAAAACTTGAAAAAAACAAAATAAAACAGAAAAAAAATTATAAAATATTAATTTGAAGTGCATTTTTATTGAAAATTGGGAAAAGCATGCAAATAAACAAATACAGGTAAAGTATCTCTCATTTCCTAGATTCTTTTTAAACTACAAATACTGTTGCCATAGCCTCTACAAGTGCTCACGCTCTTCCATAGTTCATGTATATCAAATACAAAGATTGAAGATAATCTCCGTGCATAAAAAAATGGTAAACAAAAATACGTCAACAATACTACAAGGATAAATGTAAGCAAAATACAAAAAGTACACTACAATACTAAAAGGAGTCATAAATATTCGTCTTCAAGAAGATTCATCAGACAGTTTACTCTGCCGTATAAAAGGCAAGACAAAGCAGCTGACTTTAAGCAGTGAAGTTCAGTCACTCTTGTGTGAAGACGCTGTATGTTTGAAGAGAGTAATCATGGTTTGAAGATCTCCGTTACAAAGATCTGTCGAACAATTGTCTAGTAATTGTTATTAAAAACAGAGGAAAAAGAATGAAAAGCATTTGTTGTTGTTTACATCAAGTTGTGAACAGTGGCACACAGAATTGTGCTAATAGTTAAGAATTTTAATTAAAACTAAATACAAATTTATTTTTATTTTATTTACAATTTACGAGCTCATATTCAAAAGGTTTTCAAAAGGAAAAAACGTATCAATATGCTATAGAGCATTCCCACAGGAACTTTTTAACTTTGACGATTGATAACGGCCAATTTTTAAAAGTTACATCTGTCAGAAGAGGATATAGTTTCTCCCACCAAGAAGACAATATGCAATGTGGTGCATAAATTCGAGTCCATTGGATCAGTTAAAGATCTATTAACACCCGTTCATCAAGGAAGCCCGAGATCTTCAGAAAAATTTGCCGCTGATCTTGAAAGTATGCAACGGAATCCGCGGCAGTCGATTTCACATGGTTGATAAGAGTACAGCCTTTTGCAGACCACAGAATGCAGAGTTTTGCATTGTAACTTGTGCCTGCACCCACATTAATTACAATTGATCCAACAACTAAAACTAAAGCATTCCTAGGGAGTAAGGTGTGTTCGTTGAGTGTGATCTAGAGTAGTTGGCTATTGATGCTAATATTAATCGAAAGATCATCTTCAGCGATACAAACAAAATTGTAAAAATTGTTATCGTTCCATATACCATTAAGAACAATATTTGCGAGGCCTGCATTGTCAATGACAGGCTATGTAGGTCCAAAATTACTAACTTCTTTTGGCGAGAATTTGTCTACACAGGCAATAACGTAAAGTGGTTTTAACAGGACGGCGTTGTGTGCCACACAGCTTATGTCATGTACGAGCAATACAAGGGCGTGGTCATCACAAGTAGAGGAGATGTAAACTGGCCACCAAAATTGTACAATTTTAGCCCCATGAACTTTTTCTTGTAGGTTTTTTGTTTTATCCGCATGTGTATACGAAAAAGTTTATACACCACAATCGTGAAAAATTGGGAATTTAGGTAGCGTATCACCCAGAAAAATCACGGTGAATAGGCTTTTCGAACGTACAACAAATATTGATGATATCCCCACACACTTTTATGATTTAAATTTAAGCGTCTGATGTGCTTCTGCATATGAAGTCACATACATACATAATTGGCCATTACAACTCTTCAGTTAGGATTACGACCTAGCTTCTCACACCACTTATGTTGTGTGCGTTAATTTTATACATGAGTGGCGAGACCTACAGTTTAAAGTCGACTCCGAAGGACAGATTTTTGAGAAGCTTTTCATGGCAATTTTTACTCTCAGAGTCTTTGCCAGAAATCTGCTAAGAGGAAGTCGCCGAAGAAATATTTTTCGTTTTGATGTCTGACCTGGGATTCAAACCCGGGCCTTTTGTCTAATAAGCCAATACACTACCCACTAGACCACGACGACTTCTTCATTTCAAATAATCTATAAAGCATGGATTTGCAAGGATTTCATAGATTCTTTTCCTTTATGATTGTGCATAATCCTTTGCAGAATCCTCAGACAAGCTTAAAAGAAAATGTCTTCGCTTGGTAGTGAAAACTGGGAATAATGAACAATGCCTAACAGAGACACGCGCTTGAGTATTGCGGAGTATAATGAGTTCCTTACAAAATTTCAGTGAAAATAGTGCAGTGGAATTATAGAGTGAAGCCTTTCGATAACATTAGTAACAAATTCCTGTGTTATATGGAATCATAATTATGTCGCACATGGGTTTCTGCGTTATTCTGCTAAAAGGTTACTAAAATATTATTTGATTGAAAGCAAGAAACCATTTTTTAGACTGCTAAAGTAGAATCATAAATTAAAAAATCTTAAAATTCAATTTTTTCGAAAATTTCATTGCATACCTTTAAGGAGCAATTGCAAGTGCATTCTGTTGCATACTTTTTCCTGTTGAAACTTCATTTTCTTTATAATTCTATTTATATCACCTGCTGTTTTTCTTATTAAGTACTCAATTGCAAAAATTTTCCATTCTTTTTTACTTTATTTCCTATACTTCAACTTTAACTTCTTCCTCATAAGTAAGTTTTGTAAGTTACTTTAGCAATAAACTACTATAGCATAGGGATGAAATGTTGTACTTCAATTTCTTTTCTACTTCTTTTGTTGCCATCTTTCGTAATACTTTACAACTACTTTTCAATGTTTGGCTAAGTTTTAACAACTAAAGAACTACGCTATTGAAGTTGTTAAGGTCACATATGAGGGTCACTTAACAAGTGTTGTTTTACAAGTATATGGTTATTGTAGAGGGATTTTAAACATGCCAGCATTATGGTTGTTCATGGTGTGGTATATTTTGAGGTTTTCTGCTACATGAGTAGAGTGGTGTGGAGTGGAGTGGTGTGGAGTATGGTTGTGGCCTTAGCTATTCTATTACTTTAAACGGATCCCTGTTGTCATTTAATTATTATGTTCCCTAAGCAATTATTTACCACTTGTATGTGGAAATTTGTTTAACTATTGCTTGGGGGGGCTGTTTCCAAAGCATACCTTGAACTTGTCATTTAAAAATCAAATTTACTTGTCTACCTTAAGGCTTAAAAACCAAAATTAAAGCAGATGGTTTTTGTTTAAGCAAAAAAAAAAAAGAAAATGAAAACCAAAATGAACTGTTTAAATGACTGAAATATTACCGGAATCCTTTTCAACAAAAGCTGAGAAAGAATTTCTTTTTTTTTAAGTCCTTTTATAACAGCTCTTGTTGTAAAGCTTAGCATACTTTTAGGGTTATACTTATAAACGTACGGTTATAAAAGGGGGTTTTAATTTTAAAAACATTTTTGTGGCTTCTTTATGTTTTAAACGAATGAATTTTCAAAAATTTAAACACACATATGCACATAAGTATGTATGAGTATGCTTATATGTGCTTAAACATCATGCCCGCATAAAACATAAAAAAGCATATAAAAAAACATGCTTATTTAGCCAAACCATCTGTATAAGCATTAAAAGTTTTATTAGGCAAAGAAATATGTACGTAAAGCTGTAGTATCAGCAATTTAATACGAATTTTTTTGCTGCTTTTTTCCTGTTGTCCAAATTGTATACGATTGCGTTACACTGTATCATCATCACTTGGTTTGACCTTTTTCGTTTTATGAAAAATAAGGCTTATTTAGTAATTTGCGGTTTTGCTTGTTGAAATTTAAGCCGGTTATTTAAATATCAAAGATCACAAAGGTTTTATGCAAAAAAACAAAAAAAAAAAACAACAAATATTACATGACAAATTGTCTTAAATGGCCTGTCGTTTGCTTTTGGGTAGTTTAAAAGGGTTATTTTTGGTAACAACAAATTTACAACAAGAGAAAAATGTAAAATTCAAGTAAAATATTCATACACACTCATAAACAGAGCCCAGAAGCTCAGGCCATTAGAAGATTTTGACGTGGGCAGTTACAAGACATTGATAAATAAAAATCTTTACAGAATAATGTTTGCAATCCTTGACGGACCGCTCCATGTATGCATTCATAACAACTGAAAAGCAGTGTGGTTTTAGGCGCTGTAAAAATTTTCTGTCCTTATTGCTAGTGCCCTGAAACAATTTATGCCACGTAAACTAGCTGCCTACCTATTTTCTCCCACAGCAATAGGCAAATCTTATGGAAATCAAGTTAAACTATGCAGCTCCATTGATACGCTAGAGTTCTAAAGCAATTTCAATGTCTATAACACTGTCTGGCCATGTCAATCTAAAGATATCGCCAATCTATAACTGAAGTTAAAGTCGATAAATTGCTGGTTTAATCAGCTCCATAAAAATGCTAAAGTCCTTAAAGGATTTTAGTGTCTATTAAACTATTTAAACAGGTGCCTGCTTACCGTCTTCTCAAATAATGGCAACTGCAAGCTTAAAGTCCCGATTAGCCAAACGTACACGGATTGTAATGAATTGTACGTTCATTTTTCCAATACGAAAAAAATGGGACCTATTACCGAACCTTAATGTAGTTTCCGTAGGCATTTACATTGCTTTTCATATGCAAAAAACAAACAAACATTCCAGTACATTCCGTATACGTTTGGCAAACCGGAGCTTAAGTTAGTTTCTCATTGAAATTCCTTAGAAATATACATGAGTAGCTTGAGCTTGAATGTGAAAGTGATGTGCAATGTGTACATTGAAGACATAGATATCAAATTGGTCTTTCAGGCCAAAGTGATGGCTTTTAAATGGCTGCTCAAAAGGTGAATGTTATCTGAGGACTTATTGTTGCGATCGGTTGTAAAATCTGTTTCGATCGTCACATCTAAATCCATGAGTCTCGCCTATTGTTTGCAAAGATTATTTAAGTCTCTAGGCATAGAGACATGACCGCGTAGACTGTTTTGACGTATTGATTTAAGTACGGAATATACTAGACAATCCCTGTGTAATCCGCCAAAAAGGTTTTCGTGCTCATGATAAAGCAGAAAAGAATCGCGTCTTGAAAAAAATCGAATCGAACCTGTGCGACAGCTAAGTTGTGCTAGGGAATCTTTATTCAGTGAAACAGGAAACAGAATAATTTATTCTTCTTCCTCTATTTGACATTTATTAATAGAAAGGCAAGTCTTGGTGCCCCATCGCTAGATTAAGTAGAAGTTTAAACTACGATGAGGAGCAAGAAATTGTTTGTCACTTCATGTTTCATCGCTCATGGTCTATGTGCCCCATCGCTAGATTTAAGCAGAAGTTTTAACTAGGATGAGTAACAAGAAACTGTCTGTCAATTAGTGTTTCATTGCTCATCACCAGCACGAACACTTAGGAGAATATAGAGAATACGGTTATCGATATCCTAGACGGAATTGGCTGAATTACTGGGAAGCTTATGCTAGAAGGATAACATACGAAACTTGTGATATGATGGCTAGCCATACTTAATACAACGTCGCTTAATCTGGCATCATTTGCTCAACTTGCTTAATTGGTTTCTTGCCAAATAGCCGAAATACCTACACAACGGTTAAATAAGCATCCTATACAGCTGCTGTATAGGCAGAAAACAAAAAAGCGAATTTTATTAACATTACCTTAAGATTTTAACATCACAGCTTTAGTTTAACCATTCCTTGATGCCAAATATTACAGCCTGTGTTATTTTATAGGCTTTTAAATTAATATTGTTATTGGATTTTATTTCTAAATTCAATGTCAACTCTTGTATTTAAAACACCCTTAATATATGCTTTAAATATTTTTTAGAATATTTCTCCTATAACTATGCAACAAAATATTTTTGCATTTTAATTTAAAATCAAAAACAATAGCATTTATTTCTCTAATTGCTAATCAATAGAAAACATTTGAAATGAATGAAAAAAGGAACAATGTTTTAGCAACAATAACAACTAATTAAGGATTAAAATATTTCACAAACGATTATTTAAGCATTAATTTTAATTACTTTAAATGAGAGAAAATAAAAATGAACAAAAAAAAAAAATGCTTTAAACTGGATTTGCAAAAGGCATACAGACACAGTGATGCTTTCATACACAGAGCTACACAGAAGCACGTATACAAGAGTATAAATGCGTTGAAAATTTAAAGCATAATTTTAGGTGCCGTTTTCTTTTTTTTTTTGTATGGCCTTAAATGCTGAAATTTATTTTGGGAGACTAAGTAAATAATAAAAAAAAAAACAATTTTCCGGGGAAAATAGAAAAATAGACAATGGAACCATAAATTATAGTTTTTGTTTTGTGTGGAATGTTATGACAATTGCTAATATTGTTAATACTGTTGTTGTTGTTATTATTATTTTTGCAAATACTTAGGCAAATACAATTTAAAATTATCATCACGATTATCAATTGTATTGCATTGTTTTGTGTTGTATTTCAACAACAATGCAGGCTTCAATTATATTTTTAAGTAAATGCAATTAAATTGTTAAATATACAGAACGACAATAGCAACAATAGGAACAAAACAAGGGAAATCAAAATATTTTATCTGTACAATACAAACGTCTAAACGTTAAGCCTGCTAAACAAGGCCCAAACCGGATTTAACATGCCACTGAGACCCACTGGCAAAAGGCCTGTGAATCAATTTATTTAAATGCTACTGCTGCTGCCGCTGCCAGCCAGCCAAAAGCCTTTAAATCATACTAAATTGCCCAAAAAAAAAAACGAAAAACTGTCACAGACGATATTGTTTTTAGGCAATACAATGTTGTTACCAACAATACGGCCTTTTGCTGTTGCTGTTAACTGGTGTTTTGGTTGGTTGGTCGGTTGGCCTCCAATACTTTATACGTGTCTTTTGGTTCAGAGGTCTGCAGCAGCATCATCATCAGCATCATAAGCGTTAAATTCACATGGATCATGATTTTAGGCTTTAAACTGCTTTATGTTGTTATGAAGCATGTAATTACATTTAATTTATGTGTTAATACACATACTACAACAACAGCCAGAGCAACAGCAAAAAAAAAAAACAAAACAAAACAAACAAACAAAGCATAACAACAGGCAACATGCCTATTATTTAGCCTGGCCATTGGGGAAAAATTTAAAGCGACAATTTATGTGTTCAATGGGAACAGTAGCCAACGATTTGAAAAATTTACATTCACTTTCCATTACAAAGAAGCACAAAAAAATGAATTGGTTTTTAGCAAGCATTTCTATAAAATATTATGGGGACGGACATTTCAAAAATTTTGAATTTAAATTTGAAAATAAAAGAAATCTACTCCGCACACTTCTTTTGTTACCAAATCATCCATGGAGAGCATTTACCTGCCACTTAACTAAAAGCAAATATATCCGGCAATATCCGTTACTGTCTGACAAATGAAAACGCCATTTTTGTCTTTTTTTCAACTTTGTTTACTTTGCGCACAACACCCCATGTATGAACGTACATAGGCCTACAAATGAACAGGAAAAGAAATAAAAAACCAAAAACCTTTTAATCCAGTAAACATCGACATCAGCTCTCAAGTGCATAAAATGTTGTAGGAGATGTCTTGTTGTTGTTGTTGGCAAAGCAGAAAACAACAATAATTTCCTGATTTTAACTAAACCACTGCCTCGTGATGTGAATTTTACTGTTTGGAATACAGTATCTAGCACTTCTTTTCATTGCCACATTATTTCACAAGGAAAGTAGCCTCACGAAATGCATGAACGGTTTACTAGTTTGCTTAAAACAAAATATTCTTTCCTGGTAATACATATCAACGTCACTTAGTTGCAGAGCACTCATACCATAATTCTCTAATGAGGACTTTAAGACATGACTCACACGAATCACACCTCATTGGAGTTTCAAAGTTACTGTTGGTAATATTGTCAGGCTTGTTCCTCAAATAAGACTGTAGGCCTCTTTAGATATTAAAAAAAACGAGAGGTACAACTGAATTACTACAAATTGTCTCTAGTGCCTGCATAATATTCCGGGGAACTATCGTACATTATTACCTCTCAGGGGCGATAAGGTCTTGAATTCTATTTCATTGGTTATCCTCCTTTAAAAGTACTAGTTCTACTATATTAACGTAATAGTCTTACTAGCATTGCGTCAATTACTGACTAAAACTCTCGATGGCTAGTGAACATTATTACCATAGCAGATGACCATGTCGCCATGGTCTAGAGTAGTTGGCTACTGGTCCTAATATGCATTGAAAGATCATTATAGAAATTGTTATCGCTCCATATACCATCGAGAACAATGTTTGCCAAGCATCCATTGTCAATGACAAGCTCCAAATGTTGCCAAATCGGTCAAATAGAATAAGGCGTTGCTATTCACATACATTGCAACCCTTTAGTCAGGATTACGTCCCAGCTTCTCACACCACTTAAGTTGTGTGCGTTAATTTTATACATGAATGACGAGGGACCTACAGTTTAAAGTCTACTCCGAACGACAGATTTTTTTTGAAAAACTTTTCATGGCAACTTTATTTTACTTTGCACAGTTTTTGCCAGAAATCTGTTGAGAAGCAGTCGCCGAAGAAATATTTTTTCCATGTTTCTTTTAATTGGACATATCTGGCCTGGGTTTAGACGTGACCTTTCGTCGAAGAAGCGAACTCACTACCTACTAGACTACGGTATCTACAAATTTCTTATGAAAACTGAATAACAAAAATTCTTAGGGCGTCAAATTGAACGCTTTCAATGGTCAGTGCACTTCAATTTTGAATGAGATGACGATGCCACCAAATCGCTCATGCAGAATATCCAATGTGGCATGAATCGTGTAGCACATAGAGCCACCCTGTTAAACCCACATGTCCTAGGTGTTCAGATCATCCATTTTAGGGCAAAAGAAGTTGGTTATCCTCTTCTTATAATGCTGGCTATTTACATAGTTTGCCTTGGTAAAGCCGTTCTCAAAGAAAAATTGACCGAGAATGTCACAATCCCAAAATCCTTACTATACAGGGATGCTTTAAGTGCTCATGAATCTTATGTGAATTCGTATCAATTACGATTAATTGAATCAATTTCAATTATTTTCATTCATCCAAAAATGGGTCTCATCCCATTGGAGATATTAATTTCATAATAATTTGTGTCACTAACCACTGCCTCACATCCCACAGAACGAACACACGGTGTTGCCTATGGTGGTTTACCTTCACTTGCCGCTTGATTTGGAAGAGATTGAAGTCGCCGTCGTCTATTAGGTAGAGTGCTGGCTTATTTGACGTAAAGCCAGCTTTCGAGTCCCAGGCCAGACATCAAAATAAAATACAAAAGGTATTTTTTTAGCGATTTCCTCTCAGCAGATTTCTGGCAAAAACTCTGAGATTAAATTGCCATGAAAATCTTCTCCCCAAATATGTCATCCGGAGTCGACTTTAAACTGTAGGTCCCGCCACTCATGTGTAAAATTAACACAGACAACATGAGTAGTGTGAGAAACTAGGTCAATAATCCAGACTGAAGGGTTGTAATGACCAATTATGTGTGTATGTATGTATGACTGACTAAATCAGACCTACTTTGACAGATCCATTATACACACACATACATACACAATTGGTCGTAACAAGCCTTCAGTCAGGATTAAGACCTTACTTCTCACATCACTTATATGTGTGTGTGATAAATTTATACATGAGCGGCGGAATCTATAGCTGAGAGGAAGTCACCTAAGAAATGTATTGCCGTATTTCGTTTTTTTATGTTTTATGGTTTGAACCATGGTCTCACTACTAAATTACGGCTACTATATGACAATTAAAAGGTTGAAGTTCTTGTTGAGAGATTTGATGCTGCCCCTACAAGTTTAAATAATGAAAAGACGCATGGCACTATTGCCCACTGGTGTAATCCGGAATAGTTATTCGAGATTCCTGGCAAGACACCTTTATTTACTCATAATCGTAAAATTATTGCTTTTTAAGTTCCTGGGATCATTGATACTGGATAATTACAAGAGAACTAGGCATTGTATTGAAGGATTCTTCGAAAATGTATTCTCTTTCCTTCGAAGCGTTTCAAAACCTCATGAATTTCTATCTTGCATTTTTAAAAAGGACCTGGTAATTAGTAGGGCATTACATACATACATAATTGGCCATTACAAACCTTCAGTCAGGATTACGAACCTAGCTTCTCACACCACTTATGTTGTGTGGGTAAGTTTATACTGATTGGCGGGACCACAGTTTTAAAGTCGACTCCGAACGACAGATTTTTGAGAAGCTTTTCATGGCAATTTTTACTCTCCAGAGTCTTTGCCAGAAATCTGCTGAGGAGGCAAGTCGCCGGAAGAGAAATATTTTTTTCGTTTTGATTGTTCTGACTCTGGGATTCGAACCCGGGCCCTTTTGTCTAATAAGCCAACCCTACACTACCCACTTAGACCACGGCATTACAACATTTCTCATTACAAGCCTTCAAGTCCAGGACTACGACCTTGTGATTCTCACACCACTTATATTTGTGTGTGTTAACTTTATACATAAGCTGCGGCAATCTATCCAGCTTTTTGCCCTCAAATTATGCTGAGAGGAAGTCGCCTAAGCAACGTATTATCGTATTTCATTTGGACGTTTGACTTGGGGTTTGAACCGTGGCCTCATGTCTAATAAGCCTACTAAATTACGGCTACTTCATGGCAATTAAAAGATCGAAGTTCTTGTTGAAAGATTTGATGCTATCCCTATAGGTTTAAATGATGCACAAGACGCATGGCGCTATTGCCCACCAGTAAAGACCGGAATAGTTATTCAAGATTCCTGGCAAGATACCCATTTATTTACCCATAATCGTAAAATTATTGCTTTTTGAGCTCCTGGGACTATTGATACTGGAATGAATTTTAATCTTGTATTTTTAAAAAGCACCTGCCGGGCATTTAGTAGTAGGGCATTTAAAAGACCTTGCAGGCCCATTACTAATTTTATATTTAAACTTCCTACTTCATCTGTTACCTCTCTCTCCCTTTCCCTCTTCTACTACGATTTCATTTTTGTTTTTAAATCCAAATTGTTCATCGATTTGCTTTCCCCATTTGCTTGTTTTCATGTCTCTTCACATGACTGGCCTATTTGTATATACGCGTGGATGTTTGTTTGTCTGCCTTACTGTCTATGCTAGGAAGTGTATTACGTTTACGTTTATGTTTACGTAACGTAACTGTAACTTTGTTGAAACGTTAGACTTTTATTGCAGTTCTTTAGCACAAATGCGTGGCGTTTGAAATGAGAGAATGAAGAGAGTGTGGGAGTAAGGGAGTGCAAGTGAATGAAAGCATTTATTGCCAGCCAGTTTACTGAGTATTTGCTTTGAAAGGACAACAGTGGTTAGAAAAATAGTTTTTTTTATCTGATCAAGAGATGGATTTCCGGATTTTTTTTAAAAATTTTTTTTTTTTTGGGTTTTTCTTTTCACAAAAAATTTAACAGATACTAACTCTCAAGTAGAAACCATTTTTTTGGGATGTAAAATCTTTGGCTGCCAACAAACATTTGCTTGATTTTGGCTTGCTAGACATACAAGATAACAACATGTGTTGCGTTCTGTTCTGTACTGTGTTTTTTCCTGATTTCCTCAATTGTTTTACAAACTTTACTACTACGTTTGTTGTAAGTATTACTAGGACTTCGAGAAAAACTACTATTGACATACATATTCCCTGAAAAACTATAGATTTTCCACAGTTTCTATGTTTCCTTCTTCAGTTTGTGGTTCTATTTTCACCTCATACACTTTCATTTACTTGCTTAACATAGTTTTTTTATATTTTCTAGTGTTTTATTTGAGGTTTTTTTTTGTTTTTCCTACGAAATATGTTACGTTCCTAAGGATTAAAACGTTTTTCTCATTGGATTTTATATGTTTCCTTCAAATAAATACTCAGAAAAAAGAGAGAGATAGAGAAAAAAAATATGTTTGAAATTCCATTGCATACATATGGGCGTAACTAGATTTTAGTTTTTCTTTTTTTTTTTGTTACGATTAATACAAAATCGAAAAATACAAACTTACCTACACTTATACCTATACAGTTATACACACTTACCTTTACTCATACATACATGTAAACATTTAAATCCAATAACAACAACAACAACAAAAAAAGAGAGCATAAACCCCTTAAACTAGACTAAAACGAATTGGAAATTGAACTTTTCATGTTCGAATCTATTTTTCTAGTGCTTTTTTGTTTTTGTTTTTTGTGTTTTTGTTTTACCATTTTACCATAGCATAACTGGTAGTAAATTTTGATTATCAGGGTTTACAAGTACTTCTAGGAGTGTGTATTCCATTTAGTATCCCATTTTAATTGAATAAGTTTTCAAACTTCTTAGAACAATCGAGAGAGAGAGAGAGAGATAGAGAGAGAAAGGTAGGAGTAAGAATATTTAAATTGTTAAAAGTTGATTTGTTAGCAAATTTACTTAAATAAGCATCAGATTAAATCATGTTGCAAAATATTTATCCCCTTAAAATGAAATTTAATTGGAGCAAATGATTTAAAGGATTGTTTAAGAAAAAATTAAGATTTCCAGTAATTTAAAAAATAATGAACAGAGGTTATGTTATCCCAAGAGAAGCACAGAAAGTACACTATCTGACAATCAAACTTGCATCAGAGTATTTAGCTCTTATGACACTGACTCAAGGATAACATGAAATGGGTGGGGATGAACATCTTAGGCCTAAAGCCAAACATTTATTAGCCGTTAACAGATGTTAATGAATGACCAAAAAGATCATTTCGCCATTGGTCTCGAGGTTCTTTTTGAAAATAGGTGATGATAAGTTATAAGCTATCTTCAAGACCAGACAACTGGTTCCAAAAGAAAAGACTTGTCCACTCCTTTCAAAAACAAAAGAAATTTTAAACAAAAGTTGGTGTCTACAACCCATTCCAACTAATTTCTTATTTTTAACTAAACCACTGCCTCGTGAAGTAAATTTTACTGTTTGCAATACAATATCTAGCACTACCTTTCATTGCCACATCATTTCACAAGGAAACTAGGCCCACAAAAGCCATGAACGGTTTCCTAGTTTACTTGAAACAAAATATATTTTCCTAGTAATACATATCAACGTCACTTAGTTGCAGTACCCGAATCGACACTCCAACCATAATTCTCTAATGAGGACTTAAAGACATGACTCTCATGAAGCCCTCCTCATTGAAGTTTCAAAGTTACTGTTGGTAATATTGTCAGGCTTGTTCCTTTAAAAAGACTGTAGGCCTCTTTAGATATAAAGAAAAAAAATCGAGAGGTACAACTGAATTCCTACAAATTATCTCTAGTGCCTGCATAATGTTCTGGGGAACTATCGTAAAGTGTTACCCCTCAGGGACAATAAGGTCTTGAGTTCTGTTTCATTGGTTATCCTCCTTTAAAAGTACTAGTCCTACTGTATTTACACGATAATCTTACTTGCTTTGCTAAGAGAAATATGAGCAAACAGAAATCGAATAATTTCTCAGTTCTTGCCGTAATAGTCCAGTAGGTAGCATGTGAAGTGTATTGGCTTTTTATATTTGAGGACATGGTTTGAACCCCAGGGGCCAGACATATCCAACAAAACGAAACATGAAAAATATTGTATACTGCGATTTCCTCCCAACAGATTTCTGGCAAGAACTCTGAGAGTAAATAAAAAACTGCCAAGAAAAAGTTTCTCAAAAATCTGTTGTCCAGATCAATTTGAAATTGTAGATTCCATCACATGCATACATACATAAATGGCCATTATAACCCTTAAGTCAGGATTATGGCCTGGCTTCTCACATATAAAATTAAGACAGACAATATAAGTGGTGTAAGAAACTAGGTTTTAATCCTTACTAAAGTGTTATAATGACCAATTATGTATGTATTGTTACGAAAATGGAAATGGTGTTGTTAAAATAATAAGTAAAAGCTTCAAAAACAAAAATAATAGACTTGTTTACGTGATCGACGAATAACACGAAGATTTAGCAATAAAAATAATGGACTTCTTTACATGATCCAAAAATAAACAAAAATATAGCAACAACATCAGTATAAAAAAATAAAAACCATAAAAGATGTAAACAACCAACCAACCAACAACATCAGCATAAAAAAATAAAAGGGATAAAAGATGTAAACAACCAACAACAAAGTGCAGCAAAGAAAGAAGTAAACAAGCAAAAACAAAATGCATATAAGATACAAAAACAACAGTAATGAAAACAAGTTGTTTACATTTTTGGATTGTAACCGAAGTCCTTCATCCTCCAACAAGAGCATTCATCACCCTAATGATTTAGCGAGGGATGGAATGCATGCAAACAAGGCAAAGTTTCTGACTGTGGCCAACAAGGCGACCACCAGGGCGATCCTTGTCTTGCTGTATTCAAATTGACATGCAGCCTCCTCGTGGCCCCTCCTGGATGGCATTCTAGCACCCAAACAAATGCGTGCAGCGAGGTCCAATCCATTGGACTTTAAATTCGGGTTGTGCGTAGGGCTTGGAACCCACCACGCAAATATTATATCCAATGAAAACCAAAACACTGATTTAGCGATATAAAAGACAAGACAAAGCGAGCAGTGATGAAGTTCGAATTAAGTTAGTCGTGTGTGATGACCTCACGTTATTTGCAGTGTTGTGTTGCATCAGTTGTGTGTGAAGACACGAGATCGAATTATAATTCAGTCAGTCTTGTGTGAAGACAAGTTGCGTGTGAAGAAACCAGGTTTTAATGTTGTGCTTACAAGAAGGTTGTGAGCAAAGAAGAATAACTAAAAAGTGTTGTTGGTTACAAAAGGATTGTAAACAGAGAAATATAACAAACAAGCACAGATTGTGTTAGTTAATGTTGTATACGTTGTACAAGTTCGAACAGTGGCACAAAAGTAGTGCGAATAATAAAAAATTTTAATTAAAATTAAACACAGATTTTCTGTTTATTTTATTTGCAATCTATGAACTCATAGTTTGAACGTTTATAAAAGGTAAAAACCTAACAGTATGTTAGCTGAACATATTATAAATTTAATATCGTAGAGTAGAATAGACGATTGTACGCCACATGATTTCATTTTCGAAAGCCTGCTGGCACTCAAACACTTAATTTTAGGGTATTGAATTAAAAAAACACCTCTAAAAGCCTCCCACAGTGATAAACTAATTAAAATGGTGTCAATTTAATTAATTGAATCAAAATGAAAATTTAAAAACCATTTTAACTAAAAGCCTGTTATTACATTCATGGATTAGAAAATAAAAAAGTCTGCTAAAATCCGTCAAAAGGAATTTAAAAAAAAATCGATAAAAAAATATCCACTTTTTATATGACAAAACTTTCTAAAAAATAAAAAAGAAAGTGAAACTATCCACACGAATTGTTTGTTTGAGTTGTTCACAAAGTATTTGTGGCGGGTGCATGGTGAACAAAGAAATTAAAAGAAAAAGAGAAATTTGGAAAAAATTCATTCAAAAAATAAATACGAAACGAAAGGAAACTAAACCCGGAATTCAGGGGAAAAATCCAAAATATATTCCATGATTGTTGAACAACAAAATATCACACTATGTTGCAGCAGCAACCAAGACAACCAGAATAAAAATGCAACAGAAAACCAATGGAACCCATGGATGATATTGAAATTTTGTTGTTGGGAAAAAAATCGGAAAAAACAAAAATTGATTGTGAAACCAAATATATTCCCAAACACTGGCATTCTAAATTTATTTTCGGTATTTGAGACGGGCGGGGTGTGATGGTGATGCTTGAATATGATTTTATTTTTTATGTTTCCTGTATCCCAGTTTTTTTCTAATTTTTTTTGTTGAACAATATTGTCTGTTATTTTATTCATTTATTTTTGGTTTCATTTTTTGTTTCTTTGTTTTTCTTTGTTATTGAAATTCTCATGTAGATTTGGTTGATTTTAAACGTGACAGCATATTTGCTTTAAGTGTTGAACTTGTTACATTGCAAGAGACGCTATACAGGGCATACATGTGAAGGTTATAGCGTTTGTAACAGTTAAGCAAACCGTTATAATAAGAAATAAGAATTTTTAATTCTAAGAGAGCTTCTGGTCAAACAAAGCTCCTTGCAAGCCTTGAAAAAGTATTTAAAATCTTTAACAATTCTTTATTTCTTCAACGACACCCTTAATTACTAGCTTGTAGAGCATCTCCAATTCGATGTAGCGCATCTTATGCATCCCTGTATTGTTTATTTTATTTTATTTTTTTTTCTCTAGTTTGTGTCACTCCAATTGTGAAAAGTGAAACCCGTAACATTCACTCACTAAATTTCGACACTCAAAAACAATCACAGAATAACACTAACAGGGTAATTGAAGGTTTTATTGAAAACTACAAAATCAAAAATAAAAAAAACTGAATTAGAAATATAACACACAGGGACGACAGTAACGAATTCAAATGGAGTCTTTAAAACACTTGAATTTAGTAGAAATATTATGGAAAACATTTGATGCGGAAAATAATTCGTGTCATGTTTAGAGTACCCCTCAGTAGTGGGCATAAGTAAACAGAAAAACTTTTTCATGGTGAACACTAGAGAAAAAAAAAACTACTACTGAATATTTTCTCTTGATTTGAAAGAACAATCCTTCCAGTTAATAATGGAAAATAATTTCATTCAAATGGCTGTCTTGGCTGGCCATGTAGTAGCCTACACAATCAGTCCAATTCCTAAGCACATTATCGATTGTGTGCAGCTGTATTTCACCAATGACTTCACGAATATAGTCCCTTAAAGCGACAATTGTCTCTAGCTTCTCGGCGTAACACTTATCTTTAATGGCATCCCACAAATAATAGTCCAACGGTGTCAAATCGCAGATGGTCAAACGACATCAGTTCTGGGGATAATAAAGCGATCTTCAAAAACAGGGCGCAAAACGTCAAGTGTAGCTTAGGTTGTGTAGCAAGTAGTGCCGTCCATTTAAAACCAAATGTTGCCAATATCCTCCTCTTCAATTTTTGTGAACAAAAATTCGTACAACATGGCCCGATAACGATCGCCATTGACCGATAACGGCCAGTACTTGCTCATTTTCGAAGAAAAATTGCCTAATTATGTCTCTGGACCAAAATCCGCACAAAACACTGACTCGTTTTGGGTGCGTCGGCTTTTCAATACATGCGTGCGGGTTTTCTGTACCCCAAATGCGACAATTTTGCTTGTTTACATACCCGAAAATATCAAAATGAGCATCTTCTGAAAAGATGATTTTTTTTTTGCCAAAAACGGCATCTTCTGTAAGTCGACGTCATGCCCACTTAGCGAAGCGAAATCGCGTATACACAACCATATTTGTTCAGCTGAAGGATAAAACAAATTATCTGTTAAATCATACATGAGCTAAGTCTTACTATTTACGAAATAAGCACCAGTTGAAAAATAAAAACGTTAGACGGCGGACCCGATATCACATAGCACGTTGATAGTCTTGGTAATCTTCCAAAAAACTTTAGCAAGAGCTGTGATGAAGAGAGGCAGTAGAGACAAGATTTTAGCTCCTAGACTGCAATTACACCGGCAGCAGCATTAAATGCAGCGGCCAGAGTCTTGATTTCCTAGACAATAGCGTCAATTGCGACGGTGATTTCAGTGGCATTTACAGAGGCAATTGCAGCAGAAGTTCTAGCGACAAATAAAGTGGCAGCTCCGGGTGCAATTACAACGGCAACAGCGATAAGTACAGCAGCAAGAGCGGCCATTACAACATTGATTTCATAGGCAATAGCGTCTCAATTGTGTCGTCGATTTCAGTAACATTTACAGCAGCAATTCCAGAGGCAAATACAGCGCCAGTTACAGCTGCAATTCCAACGGCAACAGCGATAAATACAGCCGAAACGTAGGCCATTACACCAGCTGCGGGAATTACAGCGAAAAAAAAAACGACAACTGTGGCAACGTCGGTCATTACAACGGCAACTGCGGCAATTACAGAGACAACTGTAGCAATAACAGTAGTGATTACAGCGGCAACTCCAGTAATTACAGCTGCAAGAACGGCCATTACAGCATTGATTTCATAGGCAATAACGTCTGTGATCTCAAGGATAATTACGGAGGCAATTGCAGCAGCAGTTCGAGCGACAAATAGAGCGGCAGTTACAACTAAAATTGCAACGACAACAGCAGTAAATACAGCGGCAAGAGCAGCCATAGCAGCATTGTAATTATGGAGCCAACTGCAGCAGCAGTTCTAGCGACAAATACAGCGGCAGTTACAACTGAAACTACAGCGGCAACAGCAGTGAATACAGTGGCATGAGTTTCCTTTACAGCATTGATTTCATAGGCAATAAAGTCTCAATTGCGTCGTCGATTTCAATGGCATTTACAGCAGCAGTTTCAGAGACAAATACAGCGACAGTTACAGATGCAATTACAACGGAAACAGCGATAAATATAGCCGCACCGGAAGCTATTACAGCAGCTGCGGAAATTACAGTTGCAAATACAGCGACAACTGTGGCAACGTCGGTAATTATAGCGGCAACTGCGGCAATTACAGCGACAACTGCAGCAATAAAAGCAGCGACTGCAGCGGCAATTGCGGTAATTACAGAGGTAACAACGGCGACTATAGCATCAACAGCAAAATTATACTCATTTTCAAGAGGCGTTCCCTAGCTATCTACCAGAGCAGGGAGAGTCTAATAAATCAAAAGTTTTCTGTTCTTTTCATATTATTTTCCTAGGATTTGAAATAAACACAATCTACAGTTCAAAGCTAAAACTATTGGTAAAAAGAGATGTGAAAGTCCAAAGGTGGACTCTGTAAAGAAAGCTTCCTATAGTAAAAGGTAGATGGAGGGTTGTAGTAGGACATTATAATTCCACGTATATCTAGACCACAAATGAGAGAGAGGTCTTAGACCTTCAAATTATATTAAATTGAGTTTAAAATGTATCCAAGCAATGGCAACGTTTTATTAACTTTTATTCTTTCTTAAAATCTCATTAATGAGCCCATAATGTCGAAATTAATTTCCGTCTTCCTATAAATTAAATTCGTCTGATTATGTTAAAAATTTCAATTACCAAAAACACGGTTTATAAAGGGGAAAAAACAACAGAAAGAAACATGCCAAGCCAAAGCAATTATGAATTTTAAAAATTTATAACCACGGTACGTTAAATTTTTTTTTTAACTCGTTCTCTAATAAATTAATTTCAAGAAAACCAAACACAGTGTTTACCACCGAAAAAAGAAGAAAGAAATTGAAAAACCAGGGTTTTTCTTATTAAAAGTCACGCCAAAAATTTGTGAAAATGTTACAGAGGGCATAGGGAAAAGAGGAAAGACAGGCCACAAAATGACTAGCGTGTCATGTGCACAAGAAGGGAATGATTGCAAGCAGCGCCTAAAAACAGGCAATTACTAATATAGACTCTAATAACCTCTACACAACTACCACTTTAGCATTCATCGTTAAACCAACAAATGCTTTTGTGAACAAAAAAAACAAGGAAAATAGAAATTGTAAAGAGAGAAAAAATGAATATTTTTCGACAACAGCACCAGCAGGCCTTAACGGAAAACTGGAAATAGAAAAACAAGTAAAAATAAACTGAAACACATGCATCATGCAGCAGCTACAACCACTGAAGTGGCAAAAATTTAACAGAAAAAAAAAAAAGAAAACGAAAAACAAAAATCAAAGCATACATTAAGGCAAACAAATCTTTTCATAAACTTACACATACACACAGGCATACGCATATTGTAACATTTTTGTTAATACATTAACAACTAAAATTTGCACACGCCGTGCATAAAAGCCTACAAATATGCTTGTGTGTGTTCGAAAAGATCACTGGTTGTGGAGCCAGTGCAAAAGGAGATGGTGGTTAAGCCTGTAAAGGCCTGCTTTATTTTCGGAGTCTACATTTGGTATTAATAAGTCTGATACACCAGCAAATGCCCTGGCAGCTGTCTCTCTCTCTCTCCCTTGCTCTCTTTAGCATTAACAGAGATGATGGTGATGTTGATAGTGTTGTTAGTGACTGCCTTTGTGTGAATTTCTGGTTACTTTTTGAAATTTCTTTCCTTTGCCTTCAGTTTGTCGTTTCGTCTACTGGAAATTGAAACCACAACGTTGTTTGCCTGCCTATTACTGTTTGCGAAAAGTGTAAAAATTTTTTTATTTCAATGCAATTATATAAAGCAGCTGATGCATGCAAAAGAAATGCAACATAATAAGCCAACATTAAAAAGCAACAGCAGCATCATCATCATCATCATTGCAATCCACATTATTACCAATACCATCATTATCATCATCACCAGTAGCAATAGCAGCAATTCAAGGCTATCCCTGGGCATTTAAAGGTCTCTGAGCTGATTAAGCCATATGACTTGGCATGGGTAGTGTAACATTTTGAAATATTTGCAGTATTTACTTAACGTATTAGCACAACTGGACTGAGAGACTAGTTTTAAAGATATCGTTGCACGCTTGACAAATGGCTGGTCTGGAGGACAAACAGTTTCTTTGGAATAAAGCACAATATCAAGAGAGTTTTGAGAATTTAAAAACGAATTATTAACCAAAAATAATACAACAGAGGTTCAGTTTACCGCTGTATATTCAGATAATAAGATCCTGGGGACCGAAAACTAAAAGGAGTAGAAATAGTAACCAGGAGATACCTTCACTGTGAGAGTAAAATTGAAAACATTGATCTACTTTTGTTTTATATGAAGATGGTTTGGCATTACCCATTTACCTACTTATTAGCATTACAAACCTTCAGTTAGGACTACGACCTAGCCGTGCGATAATTTTATACAAGAATGGCAGGACCTAAGATTTAAAATCGACTCCGAACTGCAGTTTTTGAGGAGGTTTTTATGGCAGTGGTCTAGTGGGTAGTGTGTTGGCTTATTAAACAAAAGGCCCGGGTTCGAATCCCATGTCAGACATCAAAACGAAAAATATTTCTTCGGCGACTTTCTCTCTCAGCAGATTTCTGGCAAAGACTCTGAGAGCAAAAATTGCCATGAAAAGCTTCTCAAAAATATGTCGTTCGGAGTCGACTTTAAACTGTAGGTCCCGCCACTCATATATAAAATTAATGCACACAACATAAGTGGTGTGAGGAGCTAGATCGTAATCCTGACTGAAGGGTTGTAATGGCCAATTATGTATGTTTTATGGCAGAGTTTTTGCCAAAAATCTGCTGAGAGAAAGTCACCCATGAAATATTTTTTTGTATTTCATTTTGATGTCTGACCTGGTGTTTGAACCGTGGGCCTTACATCTAATAACCCAACCTAGTAGACTACGGCGACTTATCACTATTATGGTCTCCATATTTCACCTTTATAAAAACCAATATCTTCTAAAGTCTATCGAGCACACTTTTTTCATAAGATCGTTGTAAGAACGTCGCTGTCTAATACCATCTGATACAGTGAGGACAACATAATATGAAGATCACGAACGTCACGTCTTTGGAAAACGTAGAATTCAACAGTACTGTCATATGATCTGTTGTGAGGCCCTTAATCTAAATATTGACTCACCTAATGCTGTTGCCTTAAGAAACTTCAGGATAATGTTCGATGTGAGTGGGATCTACATACTTTTAAGTACTTGCACTTGGTCTAATCGCAGTCAAATGTTTCCTTCTGAGATGGATGCAGATTCCAATGATTCTGATGATTTGAATTTTTCTCCCCAGAATCTACAGATTGTGCTGGAGAAGGTCATTATGCAAAAAACTATTAAACTCATTTGATATAAAAAGAATCTACGCCTTTTTATTATGTTCCCTCTCGGCAGGTATACCCTTTAAAACATCTGTTCCTATTCTACTGAACGGTTCTGTTTCTATAAGACGAATGAAAGCACACCTTTTGAAAGGCATCTTTGATTTCGTTAAGCAATTTACCCGGATAGTCCAATACTATTATCGTATTAACCTCATATGAGTCAACAGCTCGGACTACGGCCGAATTATCCTAGTAGTGATATAGTATTCCTATATTTTTACTTCCTGCCAAAGTTGAATTGAAAACCCGAGAGTTTTTCCAAGTTTCAAAAATATTTGCTTTGGTGCCCAACACCACCACTCCTGTCTCACTATCCTTCTCTTAAAGGAGTATTTAGCCTTCGAATTTTTCCATTAATTTGTATTACTTGGTCTCATTGCAAGCAAAACTATAGAGTTTGACAATGGAATCTAAAAAAATATTAAAGAGGACCTTTCAGCAACGCAATTTGTTGGAATCCCGTTGATGAGATAATTTTGATGGAAAAAAGCCTCCTGTAGAGGATTCTGATAAGACTATACTACCCTCTGCGATTTATGCCAGTTCAATGTGGTCTATACTCCATACGTTCTGGTGAGGAACGTTATCAAATGCGGTTCCAATATTCGAAAAAGTCATTCACAGATGATATTATTTCTTTACCTTGGTACACCAATCGTCTGTTCCGCTGGGAAGGACTTGATTATTGAAACAAGAACAAAACAATTAAAGGAAGTGAGAAAAGAGGTAATTTCCGACATCTATGATGGAAATGATGTTACATTGTTTAACCTTAATGTGATAAACAAAAGCTACAAAAACAAAAACAATCAACTTGTTTACATGATAAACAAGTAAACAAAATATATCAACAACATCGGTATAAAAAAGGGAACAGGAAACACAAACAACAATAAAACAATGATGTTTACATTTATGGTGATCTCGAGAAGGCAAAGCCACAAACATTCAACTTTAAGGCTATTCATCGTAGTAACATATAGAAGGCAGGACAAAGTAGGTAACGGAGTTAGTAAAAATTCATTCAGTCTTGTGTGAAGACGCGTTACGTGTAAAGAGAATAACCTTGATTTTTTTATTTATTTATTACAATACAATTACAAATTCTATTCTAATTTATATAAAAGCTAAGTAACTTCGACCATATGCTCGGTATAGTGTCACAGACCAGAAACTTTGGTGGGAATTGAACCCACGACTCTCACGCTACTAGTCTAGCATACTACCCACTAGACTACCAAGGCACACTAACTGTGATGTAACGATAAATAAAGATTTGCAAAACAATTTTTGGTGTTTACGGAAAAGAGTGTAAATAAGAATAACAAACAAAGTAAACTGTTGTTGTTTACATCAAGTTGTGAACAGTGGCATACAGAATAGTGCGAACAATAAAAACATAATGGAAAACCTAATAAATTTTTTGCAATCTACAAAATTATATTTTTTTAAAAATAAAAAAACGTAACGACAACTAAAGGTCGCCGTGGTCTAGTAGGTAGTGTGTTGGCTTATTAGACGAAAGACCCGAATTCGAATCCCAGGTCAGACATCAAAACAAAAATTTGAAAGTAATTTTTCGGTGACTTCCTCTCAGCAGATTTCTGGCAAAAACTCTGAGAGTAAAAAATTGCCATGGAATGCTTCTCAAAAAAATGTGTCGTTCGGAGTCGACTTTAAACTGTAGGTCCCGCCATGTATAAAAATAAAATTAGCGCACACAACATAAGTAGTGTGAGAAGCTAGGACGTAGTACAATGGGTCAATTCGACCACCGAGTACTGTACTTGTCAGAATTGACAAGTACACGTCCTTCAACCTAACCTAACCTAACGACAACTAATTATTGTTTGCATTTTAAAACTTTTGCAATATTTTCCTTTAAACAAATTCAAATTAAGAAATTCATCTATGACTCTTCATTTTCAAATGGCAATACATCATCGTCAGTGCTGTGTTATTAAAGCAACAAAAATATTTTCTGCCTTAAACTAATGCCATTCAACCATATGGGCATGAGTTTTTATTTCCTTTTCCTAGACGTACAGGGAAAAACTTCATCATGATGTCTTAATAATGAATAGCATGGTGGTGATGATGTTCATGATGATGATGATGATGAAGAAATGCATCACATATTCATTCGTATACGACATATGAAAATATTTTGTGTTTGTATTTGTATTATTATTGTTGGTGTTTTTGTTGTTGTTGTTGTTGTGTAATATAATATTAACATGGCAGGAAGTATGCTTGTTACCAATTAAGCTAATCCGTCAGATAATTAGAAATGTTGCCTGTACTTGTATTCGTTATTCGGTAATAAAGTTTTTTCTTTTTGTCATGAAAAACAAAATAAAACCTATGCAATGCACAGGCACATGAGTAAGGTTACTATATACGAGGGGCGTGTGGGTATATAACGGATGAGGAATAGTGTGTATGTATGCGTATGTGTGTGTGTGTATTTATTTATTTTGTCTAGTTGCCAAAAGGAACAAACATCTTAAAATTACGTCAACAATAAAGATGTGAATGTAGTTGGAAGCTCATTTAAGGATTTGCCATCTATTTTGGCTGCATTAAAAGTTAAAAGGAAATGAATTCAATCCTTAATTCCGGCTGTAAAAATATATTCTGGAATTCAAAAGAAGTCTTAAGGAAGTAATGAATTAAACATCATTTCAATGGTGAATTGCATTATGGTACTGGAAAAAATCGGTTGCAAAAATGGTGGCCAAAAAATGTTACCCGATATTCTTTCATTGTGGACTACAGACTAAGGAATTAAGCCTAATGCAGATGAGGTTTAGGTTATCTAAGCGATAAGAACTATATGATCAATTTAAAGGCTTTAAGAATCGTTTTTCTATTTAAAAAGATAAGGATGTAGCTAAAGTGTAGCTTCGGAAAGAAGCCTATTGAAATCGGTTTTCTAAATCTGTTAATTTGCTTCCATGGTCAACAGCTTTGGGTGGTGCTTCCACTAAAACAATCCCACCTCCTCTTCTGGGGATACTGCCTTCCCAGGACGGCGATCTGCATTATTTCGGGAAGGGCCCGTTGTCTACTCTCTCTTGTCTGCGTACGTCATATTGCTATTGGCTTGTCTTCTCATGCATCATTTAATTGTATTGTGTTAAGGTCGACCTTCCTCCTGTGGAGTTCACCTTCAATGCATCTTCTCACAGCGCTCCATTTCCTCTCACTTTCGAGCGTTGCATCCAAAATGTCGTCGGCTGAAAATTCACCCAATTTTTTTTTTTTTTTATAAAACCAGCACTCAGGGTATGACCCCTACTCATGCAGTGCATTGTGCAGGTTTTTAGGAAAGATGGAAAGAGAGAAGGAAGATGCGAATGGTAAGGAAATGAGTTGCTGCTGGAGACTATAAACTGGCCAGTGCTATACCTTCACCATTAGACAGTCACCACTTATGTGTGTGTTAATTTTATGCAGAAGTGACGGGACCTACAGTTTAAGGTCGACTCCGATTGGCAGATTTTTGAGAAACAAGAAGAGAAAGAGAAGAAATCGCCGAAAAAATTCTTTTTTTTTATTTTTTTTATTTTGATGTCTGGCCTGGCTTTACGTCTAATAAGCCAGCACACTACCTACTAGACCACGGCGACCCTCAACATGCTCTATCAACATATTCTTCACATCTTGCCTTTTGTTCAAGGGAAGAATGAATGTGCATTCAGCGTCGTCACTCATTTCCTTGCAATAAATGCAGCCAGAATTAATCACCTTGCTTACGCGGCATAGATATTGTCGGAAATAACCATGATCTGAAAGAAACTAGGTCAGAAAATAATTAATTTCCCCAAAAATTTCTCCGTATCTATGGCTCTATAGACGATATAAGTCTACCAGGTCCATTTTCCGCTTGTTTCCTCACTCCATCAACTATGCCATCGCCGTAGGTTTTGAGATCTAAGAAGTAAGCTACTAATGCCAAGATTTTTCCTCTTCGTTTTCCAAGATCTTATACTTATACTCAAATGCCAGTAGGCCAATAGGTATCTCACCGACAATCACAAGGACTACGGCGACTACATACTATGGAATTAAGCCTAACGCAGATAATGTTTAGGGTATCTATGCGATAAGGACTGTGTTATAACAGACGATTTTTATCAATTTAAAGGCTTTAATAACCGTTTGACTATTTAAAAGGATAGGATTGTAGAAGCCTATTGAAATCGGTTTTCTAAATCTCGGTTAATTTGTTTCCTTTCCTTCGGCGATTTTACAGCTTATGTTCGGTTCATTAAGGTATACCCAGAAATTATTAAAGATGACTATTGTTCATGACGTCTTGTAATTGCTGCATTGAAGCAACGTGTTGCATAGAGAATTTCACTCCATTATTTTAAATGTACTAGAAAGAGCTTCCATATCGTCTGCAATCGATAACTGTGGATCTGAAATTACTTTTAAACTAAAAATTTTGTCTTGTTTTTATTGTTGCCCTCGTGAGAACACAAATGGTTCATCTTAATTTCCCAAATTTTCATTTGTGTGCTCCTTAGCCAGTATACAGACCATCAATAGATGACTAAGTATTTTACAATCGAAGTTATGTGTTTCATAATTAACAGCCTTAGGATTAACCCCCTGTGGGCAAGCACTTATGGTTTTGATAGATCAAAGCATACTACATTCAACGCTGACATTTCTGGACTGAAGCATATTCAGAATTCATTTACTGATCTTACGAGATGAAGGTTACATGAGGACAATGCCAGAAAATACAAAAATTTTTGATGGCTCGACAGTAATCTCTCAATTACTGTTTTGTTTAAAAAATTTTTTATAAATCCGATGTTCTGCCTTCAGTTTAGCATTTTAAAACCTTTGTACTCTGCATACTGGTAGAGGCCGTGAAATCTTGGGGTCCCATATGCGTCGTTCATCAAAAAACTTCATTTTTAAATGTTAAATGGTGTCCGAAAAGAAGAAGGCATTTCGTGGTTTCCAATGAAAATGATTTGAATGGTCTGTCAGTAATGGAAATAAGATGTCTAAATGGTTTCATAAGAAGCAGGAAATAGTAGTGGGGACTAGAGAAATGCTAACTGAAAGATATCTATTTTGAACAAGTGCTGCAAGAGTTTTTATTTTATTTTATTTTTTTGGCATGTGAGGTAGGGTCGAAAATGCCTTCGCACTTACAGTGACCGTCATCACCTGCGGCGAATGGTGGTTCCACTAAAACAATTCCTCCTCATCTTCTGGGAATACTCCGTTCCCGGGACGGTTATCTGCATTACTTCAACAAGGGCCCAGAACGACGTCCCGTTAAGGACCGCTGTCTATTCTCCCACGTCTGCACCCATGGGTACGCCATATTTGAAACCAGCTTCATGCTATTGGTTTGCCTTCTTATGTATCATTTCATTGTATTGTCTCAAGGTCGACCTTCTTCCTGTGGAGTACACATTGAACGTATCTTCTCACAGCGCTCCATTTCCTCTCGCTTTCGAGCATTGCATCCAAAATGTCGTCGGGTGAAAATTCACCCAATTTTTTTTTTTTATAAAACCAGCACTCAGGGGATGACCTCTACTCATGCAGTGCATTGTGCAGGTTTTTAGGAAAGGTGGAAAGAGAGAGGGAAGATGCGAACGGTAAGGAAACGAGTTGCTGCTGGTGACTATAAACTGGCCAGTGTTATACCTTCATCATTAGACAGTCTACAACAATCGTCCCCAAGAAGCCCTCACTTTCTCACACCACTTATGTTGTGTGTGTTAATTTTATACAGAAATGGCGGGACCTACAGTTTAAAGTCGACTCCAAATGACAGATTTTGAGAAGCAAGAAGAGAAAGAGAAGAAATCGGCGAAAAAAGTATTTTTTTTATTTTTTTTTATTTTGATATCTGGCCTGGCTTTACGTCTGATAAGCCAGCACACCACCTTCTAGATCACGGCTACCCTCAACATGCCCTATCAACATATTCTTCTTATCTTGCCATTTGATTCAAGGGAAAAATGAATGTGTATTCAGCGTCGTTACTCATTTCCTTGCAATAAATGCAGCCAGGATTAATCACCTTGCTTACGCGGTATAGATATTGTCGGAAATAACCATGACCTGAAAGAAACTGGTTCAGAAAATAATTAATTTCCCTAAAAATTTCTCTGTATACATATAGACGAAATAAGTCTACCAAGTCTATCTTTCGCTTGTTTCCTCACTCCAACTACTCTGCCAACGCCGTAATAATTGAGATCTAAGATCTGCGCTACTAATGGCGAGATTTTCCCCTTCGTTTTCCAAGATCTTTTTCGCTCAAATGCCAGTAGGTCAATAGGTATCTCACCGATAATCACGAGAATTGCGGCGTCCGATACGGTGTGGTTGGCGGAGGCAACTCTTAGTGCCACTGTTCGCTGCACCGCTGCTAATAATTTTCGCTTAGATTTAATCTCCAGCGAATCTCACCATATTTTGCTTCCATACAGCAATATTGTGTATAATTTGCCCCTTCATTTACTACTATTCCTTGAGATAACTGCTACAAATAACAATTCATCAAAAACTTTTTATTTTTCAATCAAATTTTTGTGATAATCCCACTTAGAAGCTTTTAATGTAAAATCCAGGCCAGTTTTAATTAGAAATTCTTCTCTATTAACCATGAATTATTCGTCCTGTAACAATTTGGATTTGGAAAATTTTCAATTTTTTCCCCAACAAATTATTTTAAAAAGAAATTAATTTTTTAAATTAATAAAATTCTTCCTTTCCCCTTCATTTTTGGCAGTTTTTACTTCTATTTCATATTAAATTATTAAAATTAAAAGAATGTATAAAGGAGGGCTGGAGTTAAAAAAATAATCAGTGACAGTTTTCCTTTTTTTGTTATCCTTTTTAAAGGATTTTGTTACAAAATATTGAATAGAAATTTCTGTGTATGTGTGTGTGTGTGTGTAGGAGTAAAAGTGTTTGCTTATGACAGCAGCATTTAATGAAAAAAGGGGAAAAATTTTTGGGTAACGTAATAAGTAAGGGAGGAAACAGTGGTTAAGGGAAAGCAAAAGGATTCCTACAATTTATTTATTATAAGCACTAGAATGGTATTACAAATCCTTTTAAAATTTGTAACAGTTTTTATGAATTTTTTCTAATTAAAAATAAATTCCTTTAACCAGTGTTCCTAAGAGTGTATTGCCAAATATTTCCAATTACCAGAAAATTAAAATCCATTTAAAAAATCAACAAAAAAAAGAGAGTCACAAGGATTTTAAATTGTGGGGTTTTTTTTCAACGAATATTTTAATCACAATGTAAGTGTTTCACCATTCCAGCCTTTCCCTAAATAAGCCTTTGTCATTTGAGTAACAAAATTAACACCATTTGTAACCAATTTTTACCTCTTTATCCCCTTTTTCCCTCTTTACTATTACCAAAGACTGCTTAAAAGGATTGTAATTGATGCACAGAAAAAAAATGTTGTTTTGAGTTCTTCTAGAGACACAGAGAAAGAAAACTTTTCCATGCAATTAGTATCGTATGAACAAAATTTAATTGGAAAAGAAACATTCAATTGACAAATAAAGGCAAGCATTTCATGACAACAAATTAGACTAAGAAAGGAAATGATTCCTATTTGGGGTAGGAGTATAGAGGAGGGTGTATAGAAAGCCCCACATTTCTTAATGAACTTCTCAGCAACCATATGATGTCTTGTGTCACTATTTTCAATTTAGGAAAATCAAAGGAATGTAATGCACATTACATGTGGAATACGGCAATTGAAATGGAATTCGTAGTATTTAGTTTCCTGAATGTCTTGCAAAAATTAAAATATATTTCACTGGCAATCTGTTTTCCAACAGAGGTTTCCGAATTTTGACAAATTACTAACAATTCAATCATACATACATACACAATTGTTCATTACCAGACACCAATGTCCCTCAGGGGAAGATAATCTTCAGCTTTTTACAAACATAGGGCACGAACATCAACAATGTTCGTTAAAAAGACCATAAAAATGCATTCAGTTTCTTAGCAGCTTTCAACGAAACAGGTTCTCATCGCTTCTTTTTGAAATGTTCTTGTATATCAATTATACACCCAAAGAAAAATTACAGTAGGATTCAATATTTTCTAATGAGATTCACTAAAAACAAGTAGAAATGATTTCTATTTTGGGAAGAACACTTGTCAAGTTAAATACGCAGTCTTTAGACATATGGCGCTGTACATTTTCCATTTCCCACTACATGAACATATTAATAGTTTACACTTGAAAATATTACTAACAATTTTCCTCTGGGTTATACACATGACTCTCACAAATACTCACACATTTTTATTATGTCCTTTTTGTGCTGACGTCTAGTCATTACAAGCCTCTAGTCAGGATTACAACGTATGTACCTTATCAAACCACCTTTGTTGTGTGTGTAAATGTTTGCATAAGTCCCAGGACCTACAGTTTAAAGTCGATACCGAACAACAGATTTTTGAGAAACTCTTCTTTGTATTTTTTTTAGTTACTCTTACAATTTTTGCTACCCTCCCCTTCCCTACATTTCTATATCCTCCATTTCTTTCCTCCCCTAAGGACAATGTACAATGAGTCAATTTCGACCTCCGGGTACTGTGTTTGTCTTGACCGACAGGTGCAAGTCCTCTAATCTAGCCCAACCTAACCTACAATTTTTGATAGAAATCTGCTGAGAGAAAAGCTCATAAACTATAATATCTGGCATAGCCTCGTTCTTTCACTGTTGGAGTTGAAAAGAAATCGCAGTAGTCCGGTAAGGAGTATGTGGTTCATGTCTATGCTTAGAAAACTTGATATAACGACATAAGAAAAAATGGACTTGCCCTCAGCAACTACGAATAAAAAGTTTTATTTTCTGTTCTCTACAGTCGATATTAAAGAGTAGGTCCCATGGCTAATAGTAATACACCCAAAATGAGTGGTTTGAGTTGTTGTGAGGCCACGGTTCATACCACATGTCGGACATCTTGAACATAACGAAATATTAAGAAATATTTCTTAGGCGACTTACTCTCAGCAGACTTCTGCCACAAATAAAATAAAATTTCCCTGAAGAGTTTCTTAAATCTATCGTTTAGGGTTCTATGAATACAATTAACACATCTACACATAAGTGATGTGAGAAACTAGGTTGTAATCTTGACTAAAGGGTTGTAATTACAAACTAAGTAAGTAAGTTGAGATGTAAGAAACGATGTTCGCAGTTCTAATAGTGATTGTCCCCCTGTACATTAAGATGTTTCAGCTTATAGTCCTCCCATAACTACAGTTCTGCAAAGGTAGCGTACTGGGTTATAATTTTCCCTTACTAGTTTGATAATCAAAGGCATTACAATCGTATTGTTACGAAAATTGAAATGGTGTTTTGGTTTTACATTATTTAACATTAATGTGATAAACAAAATCTACAAGAACAAAAGCAATAAACTTGTTTACATGATAAACAAGTAAACAAAAATATACCAACAAACACCAATATACAAAAAAGGGGATAAACAAGTAAACAAAAATGCAACAACAAACTTTGAACCAAAGAATGTAAGCAAAAATACCTAAACAACAGTAGTGAAACAATGATGTTTACATTAATAGAGATCTCGAGAAATCAAAAACATTCATCAGACTGTTTACGTTGGCATATAAAAGGTCAGAAGTCGCCGTAGTCTAGTTGGCTTATTCGACTTAAAGCCATTGTTTAAGCACCAGCTTAGACATAAAACAAATGCAAAAAGTATTTCTTTGGCAATTTCCTCTCAGCAGATTTCTGCCAAAATCTGTGAGAATAAATAAAATTACCGTGAAAAGTTCCTCAAAAACCTGTCGCTCGGAGTCGACTTTAAACTGTTGGTCCCGGCACTCATGTATTAAATTAACGCACACAATATAAGTGGTGTGAGAAACTATGTCAATAATCCTGGCTGAATGGTTGTAATGATCAATTATTTATATTTATGTATGAACTTGTTTACATGATAAACAAGTAAACAAAAATATACCGACAAACGGCAGTATGAAATAGGGGATAAACAAAACTGCAACAATAAACACTGTACGAATGGATGTAAACAAAAATACTTACTTACTTAATGGGCCATAAAAACCCGATTAACGGATTTCGGCCTGCCGCAACACATCCTTTCAGGTGCCTTTGGTTCTTGCGCGCCTACGCCAATTGGTGACACGAATCAATGACAGGGCTTCCTCGATTTGGTCCTTCCAACGGATAAAAGGTCGTCCTCTTCGCCAACTTCCGCAGATCCACGCATCAAATACCCGTTTTGCTGGAGCATCCTCCTCCATTCGAACGACATGACCGAGCCAGCGCACCCGCTGGATATTAATACGCTGTACAACGTCCATGTCGTTGAGGAGCTCATACAGCTCACTGTTGAATCGGATGCGAAAATCATCGCCAACTCGCACTGGACCGAAGATCTCACGTAGGACTTTTCTCTCGAATACTCTCAAGGCAGCTGCATCAGTTCTTCCGCGCCATAAAGAAGCATGTGTAGGATGATCGTCTTGTAGAGTATTAGTTTCGTTTTACGAGAGAGGTCTCTGCTACTCAATTGCCTATTGAGACCATAATAGCACCTCTTGGCAAGAGTAATCCTGCCCTTGATCTCCAGACTGACATCATTTTCGGTGGTAACGGCGGAGCCAAGGTAAATGAATACCCTGACTGTATCAAAAGTATAGTTATCGGCCTACAATATAGAAAGAATGATATCAAAGCTGCGAACATTTGCCTTCAAGAACATTCATCAGACTGTTTGTTTACGTTGGCATATAAAAGGCAAAACAAAGCAGGCGAGTAAGTTAGTAAAACTTCAGTCAGTTTTGTGTGAAGACGCTGTAAGTTTGAAGAAAATAATCGTGGTTTGAAGATCTCCGCTACAAAGGCCAATAAAACACTTGTTATTGCTTACTTAAAAGACTGTAAAGAAAAATAACAAACAAAGCAATTGTTGTTGTTTACATCAAGTTGTAAACAGTGGCACATAGAATTGTGCAAATAATAAAGAATTTTAAATGAAATTAAACACAAATATTCTTTTTATTTTATTTGCAATCCTTTTTAAAAGGGAAAACACATAAGAGTATATTATTGGGATCCCTATTCGAAAAGCGCTTACCATGTTTATGTAATCCAATAACATAAACTTCTCCAATTGGTGACTGTAATATGGTTAAAAATATAAAATTCTTCTATTATTTCTTTCATGGCCAAATAAAAATGGTGGCAAATAAAAGGAAAAATTCGAAATTTTTATTGAAATTGCCACAATATATTGTGTACCTACCTAAACACATAAAAATAAAAACGATGCAGACCAGCTTATACAACACACACGCGTACACTGTATGTGTGTATGGACAACAAATGTAAACAAATAACAAATACTACTACAAATACCACCTACAAATGTCCTTCAGGAAAGAAATTAGAAAAAAAAATACGAGAAAACTCTGACAGTTACAATATGCAAAGCAGCGGAAAAAATCCGGCGTTAAATCCACCAGGCACATACGATCTGGTTAGTTGAGATGTGCTAGAAAAAAAACGGAAATTTTTTGTTGTTTTTTTCTTTGGCAATACATCAATATGTTTTAGATCTATGTATTCTATGTGTGCACGTGTGTAGGTGTGTGGGTGTGTATTGTAAACAATATTTGAATTTGGCTCGAAATTGCTACTGGAAACCTGTCCACTTTAACAACACTTTATTGCTGGCAATGGCTCTTAGACAGTGTATGTACAAGTGTATGTAGGTACATACGGATGTATGTACATATGTATGCTGCATACATCTGTAGTGTATGTGTGTTCATTACACACTTGTATCGCTTGTATTTCAAAATGTCTGATGAAATGTGGCTTCAGTGATGGTGGTTTTAGATACAGAGCTACTCCACTTGTTTTTTTTTATTTTCTTCATTCAATTTTATTTCAAATTTTTTTTTTCCTTGCGTTTTATTATCAATGGCTTGTCTTTCACTTTCGTTTTTTATTATTGGATTTTTTTCAATTCTTTATTTTTTTACATTTATTACCAGCATTTGTAATATGAAGAAGAAGTGCCACATTATTAGACCAGGGCTTGGACTTTCAAAAGGAATTGATTTTTTTGTCGACTTCCTCTTGGAAAAAGTATTACTAGTCGTATATACATTCATTCGTAATATTGTTGCTGTTGTTGTTTCTAGTAAAAGCTCCCGGCTCTAGTAGCATCAGTGGTGGGAGAAGCAGTAGTTACAGGGTTAGGGTGTAGTCAAATAATCCCTAAGGTTATGGTTTAATTATAAAATAAAGGCAAGCAAAAGAAAAGGAAACAAAATTTATATTAAAAACTCAATTATTGTTGGTAAAGATCGATTTTGTGATGCCCTACACTTAAGTTTCTTACGTACTTAATTGGGTTTTACAATCATTTAGCCTGGATTGCAATCTTGCTTTGCACACCACCAATATTGGTAATTTTATATAGGCTTAGAGGGATCTACAGTTAAATGTCAACTTTTAACGCCAGATTTGAGAGATTTTTCAAGGCAATTTTTATTCTACTTTCAGAGTTTTTCGCCAGAAAATTGCTTTTTTAGTCAGCGGTTGAATTACGGGCTTTTGACTAATAAGCCAGCACAATGCTTTTCTAACCAAAGCGCGACAGCTAAGATTGACGGCTATTACAAAACCCACGTAGAAGTATAAAGCTACCAGAAAATTAATTGCAACGGCTGATTGGGGATCACTTAGTCGCCGTGGTCTAGTAGGTAGTGTGTTGGCTTATTAGACGAAAGGCCGGATTTCGAATTCCAGGTCAGCAAAAACTCTGGCAAAAACACTGAGACTAAACTTACTTACTTACTTAATTGGCCATAACAACCCGATTAACGGATTTCGGCCTGCCGCAACACATCCTTCCAGGCGCCTCTGCTTCTTGCGCGCCTACGCCAATTGGTCACACCAATCGATGACAGGGCTTCTTCGATTTGGTCCTTCCAACGGATACAAGGTCGTCCTCTACGCCGACTTCCGCAGATCCCCGCATCAAACACTCGTCTCGCCGGAGCATCCTCCTCCATTCGAACGACATGGCCGAGCCAGCGCAGCCGCTGGATATTAATACGCTGTACAACGTCCATGTCGTTGAGGAGCTCATACAGCTCACTGTTAAATCGGATGCGAAAATCATCGCCAACTCGCACTGGACCGAAGATCTTACGTAGGACTTTTCTCTCGAATACTCTCAAGGCAGCTGCATCAGTTCTTAATAGGGTCCATGCTTCTGCGCCATAGAGAAGCACGGGTAGGATGAGCGTCTTGTAGAGTATTAGTTTCGTCTTGCGAGAGAGGTCTCTGCTACTCAATTGCATATTGAGACCATAATAGCACCTGTTGGCAAGAGTAATCCTGCGCTTGATCTCCAGACTGACATCATTTTCGGTGGTAACGGCGGAGCCAAGGTAAATGAATTCCTTGACTGTATCAAAAGTATAGTTATCGGCCGTAATATGTGAATCAATACGCCGCACGGCTCTACTTGTCGATAACATATACTTCGTTTTGCCCTCAGACTAAACACTGGGAGAAAATCTTCTCAAAAAAAAATCTGTCGTTCGGAGTTGGCTTTAAACTGTAGGTCCCCCCACTCATGTATAAAATTAATGCGCAAAACACGAGTGGTGTGAGAAGCTAGGACGTAGTACAATGAGTCAATTCGACCTCCGGTTACTGTACTTGTCACAGTTGACAAGTACACGTCCTCTAACCTACCCTTAGGGGTCACCTCTTTAAGCTTTTAAGCTAAGACACCGTTTAACAAAGGCATTCCTAAAGATAAGGTTAGAGGACGTGCACCTGTCGGTCAAGACAAGGACAGTACCCGGAGGTCGAATTTGACCCATTGTACTTCCTAAAGATAAACTTTGTAGGATTTAAATTTAAGGACCAGCCGGTCTTTACAATGCTTCCAAAAAAAACTTCCTTGCTATTATTAATCGTATTGCAGTCTTGTAGAGCAGCTGGAATTATTCTGGTCATACGATACGTATTGTCAGAAGCAGTGACTACATGACATCGCGATGTGACTTCTCAATGAATTTGTGGACATCAATCTCGGAAAGGAGAAGTTCTGGAGGAATGGTGCGGCCTAACTCGCAAGAGACTCCGTACAGATTTACACCACTGGCTCCAAGCTGAATTTGTTCGGAATCTATCTGAATATCCTGGCCTTTAATGCTGCCGAATTACTGCAGCGTCTTTTAAGCGGAAGTGTCCGCAATTCAGGCTGCGTTGAAAATTATTGTGAACAAAAATGTTTTCAAGCTGAAAATCATTATACTTACCGATAGTCAAGCAGCTATCAGGGCAAAGGTTTCTAATATAATGAACGCCAGTACGGTCTTAATGAGGTGCCGAATCGGCATGATGTTTGTATCAAATGGGTACCGGGACATAAGGACATTCCCTGATGAACTGGCCAGAAAGGACACGACCATTGAACTCTCTGATGAAGTCTCTACATTGGGGATACCTTATAATTGACAATGCAATCGTGGATCTTGTCAGTAGATAGGCAGCTTCGGAAACGGACAGAACGGCTTAGAAAATCTGGCCAAGATTGAACAAAGGGCGCGCCGCGGCTCTGCTGAAACTTCAAAGAAGTAGGGCTCAGCACTGTTATCGGGGTTATTACGAGGCATAGTATTATAGCAAAACATGCGAGCAGTATTGGTCTTGGACACCTAGCAAATGATTTCTGCAGACGCTGTGGAGATGAAGAGGAGGATAAGACTATTCTTCACAAACTGTGCACTTGTCCTTCACTTGGTCGGAGGGGAAATAGGATCCTGGGTGCCTACCACATGGAAGATCTGGATGAACTGCTATGCAAGGACATTGGCCGTTTGAGTCGCTTCATCCGAAGCTCGAAGTGGTTCCTGGACTAGGGGAAAATATGAAATTTTGGTATCACAATGGGCCTAATTATCTCCGCTCATGATTCCATCGAAGGGACAGTCATTTCTACCGTTCTACCTACCTAGCTCTATAGAAAGCTTCTGATCCATTTGAAGATCCCCTCCCCGTTAATAATATGATCTGGGATTCCCTAAGCTAATCGAAATAAACTTGTCGATACAGTTCCATTATATTCTGACTCAACCTCACCCGAGAATTCTGGGCTGACTGCCAGATATTATTGCAATAACCTGTCCCTTGTAATTTTTACGTAAGTACAAATTGAATTTGATGTCACAGCCTTTAGCTTGAAAGATATCCTCGTGTTTCGCCAAAGGTTTGGAACCGAACATCCCTTTCATGACCCTCAAACTGTCGTAAAGCCTTCATTATCTCAGCATAGTTCTTCTCGTAAGCGAGTGCATAACTATCAGGTCTATCAAGAGAAGCCTAGAACAGCAGGGCCGAAAAGAGAGTGCCTGGAGGCCCCTTGCGAAAATAAGAATACGAAAGAATTGCATGGTTAACCTTAGACACCTCTTCCTGTAACATTCAAAATTAATTAGACTCGAAACATTTGCCTTCCTCTCTGACCTAAATATGTCTATGTGTAGGTGTAGGGTGTAATAGAGCTCCACATTTAATAAGTTTTTAATCCACAACATATTTCCGGAGTTCAGTATATGATAGTGTTGAGGGAGGATAAAACAAAACAAACCAAAAAAGGGGGCCGATAGTGAAAAATAACAAATAGAACATGCGACCATAGCGACACAGAGAATTTATGAAAAAAATTAAAAATATTTTCAATTATTTTCACACCCACTTAATTTTAAATTTAAAGTAATTTATTGTGTTCAATTTAAATTGATTAAAAAGAAAAGAAAATCAAGAAGGAATAGCAACAACAATAATTCATCAATCCAATTGAGATTTGAACGAAATTGTAATCAAAATTCTTGTGACATTTTAAATGGCCAGCAATAAAGTATGAGGTCAAGGATAGAAAACACTTTAAAATTCACTTGTTTTTTCTAAGAAAACAATTCAAAAGTTTTCACACCTAAAAGCCATTCGCAAAATTCTGAGAATTCTGAGAAATTCATTTTCAAAAGATAGATTCACAAGGAAGGTCATTTAGGCTAGATTTTTAGGGCAAATAGTGGTTTGCATAATTGCATTGAAGTGTAATTGAAGGCCTCTTAGGGTATTGAAATAAATAAAGAATTTTTTTTTTTTGAAATAATAATTCACTTTGTCATTATAAATTAAAAAAGAAACAAGAAAAAAAGTATTTAAATATGCCTGCCTACCGTTGCCTGATTGTATATTAAAGCGTTTTTCAACCTCTCAGTTCATTTACAATCTTCAGGGCATTGGACAGCATGAGCTAGTAAGCCCACATGCACTAATCACGACCACTTCCTTTTTACAAAAACTACTAACGAGGCAAGCAAATTTTGAATGCTTGTAGTGAATGCTATTCCAGTGAATCAGTTCTCAAGTCTTCGCAGTATGCAGAGATCTGCTCATGCAGTGGATGAAGTTTTCCTTGACATATATTTATCGACAAGAAAACCTTCTAATATGTGTTCTCGTATAAAAGAACAGGCATAGATTCGTTCTTTAAGCATAGGAATTTGGATGAAGTTTCAATACTTTAGTAGTTAGTAAGTAAACGCGAGTCTGTGGTTCAAACCCCAACTTAGTAAACTCGAACAAAACGAAATATAAAAAAAAATATTGTTTTTGGTAATTCCAATCAGCAGACTAATGCCATAAACTCTAAACGAAAAATAAAATTTCCGTAAAGAGTTTCTTAAATTTGTCTTTTAGAATTGATAATACAGAATAGGTTGCATGGATAATATTAATACACACAACCTAGAACATAGGTTGTAATTCTGACTAAAGTATTGTAAAAATGTAGTCTAGTAGATCGTAAAAGGCTATTAGAAGTAAGGCTATCTAGCAAATAAAATACAAAAAATATTTCTTCTGGGACTTTCTCTCAGCAGACATCTGCCACAACTAAAATAAAATTGCCATGAAAAAGTTTCTCCAAAAATCTGTTACTCGGTGTAGACTTTAAACTATAGGACGTGCCACTCAAGTATAAAATTAATGCACACAACAGGGGTAGTGTCAGAAGGAAGGATGTAATCCTGACTTTATTTCTTAAAACAAAATAAAGGCATCGTACTTGACTATGCATTATAAATACTAAAGTAAATGGCCGTGACGGTCAGGGTCAGAGCCAGCTTCAATCTTGAAGTCTTCAAAATTTCTTTGCAACAATCTGAGTATGCTGGGAATAACTTTCCTGGGCAAATTCATCACTTCTAAATTTCATAAAGCATTTCATACTTTTTGAGTTTCATGAAATACATCCAGGTAAACTTCAGTAAGCAGTCGATGATTTTTGTGTACAGTATCGACTGATGGCGAACCCTTTATATTGTTGCGTTTCTATATTTTTAAAGCGTTTAAAAAGCGTAGATTGCAAATAAAAATACAAATAAATTTATGTTTTTAGTTTTAATTAAAAATTTTTATTATACGCACAATTATGTGTGATACTGTTCACAACTTGATGTAAACAACAACAATTGCTTTGTTTGTTATTCCTTTTATTTACAACCTTTGTTGTAAACGATAACAATTAATAGGAGAATTCGACGGCTCCGTTCTATAACATTCTAAGTCCAAAATGTGTGTTTTGAGTAATGAGCTCCCAAAGTTTTTACGTGACATACGATTATATGTGTATTCTAAGTAGATTTTTCGCTATAACTTCGGAACGTTACGGCATATCTTAACCCGATTTTGGCAGTATACTATAGTTAGAGAATGTAGAATTTAAAAATGCAAGAACATTAAAAACGTTCTAAGTACCATTTGAACGTAATAGAATGGAGGCGTTGAATTGTTCGGTTGATCTTTATAGCGCAGTTCTTCAAACCTCGATTATTCTCTTCAAACGCATACAAGACTGACTAAACTTTTACATCCTTGTTGCGTGCCTTTGCCTTGCCTTTTATATGGCAACGTAAACAGTCTGATGAATGTTCTTAAAGTCGAATGTTAGTGGGTTCGCCTTCTCGAGATCTCTATAAATGTAAACACTGTTGTTTCATAGCGATTTGTGTATTTTGTTTACATATATTCTTGTAATATTTTGTTGTTGCTTTTTGTTTACTTGTTTGTCATGTAAACAAGTTCATTGCTTTTATTTTTATAGATTTTTTTTTACAATTTTAATATTAAACGATGTAAAAGCACAATAACAGTAGCAGATATTTAAATTTTCCTAACAAGATGTGTCGTTTAATATGGTCGTTTAAGCCTGCATACAACACTGTTCCATTTCCATGATAGATTTACAATTTATTTCTTTTGTTTTTTCGTTTGATTTATTTCGTTACAATTTTAAGAAGATTTTGATTTTAATTCAAACTGGATATGCTTTGTAGCCATTGATGTTAACATGACTATTTCAACTTGTGTGTATGGTAGGCCTATAACTTACAGACTATTTTTCCTAGGCATAGAGGCTTCCTAATTTTTTCCAATTTTTAGACAAAAATTTTTCCTCTTTTTTTTTTGTTTTATTAAGGTTTTCATGGGATGGCATGGTGGCGTTTGTTTATTTCCATTGAACAATTTCGTTTTTAAAACCGTTTTTTGTGTTGATTTTAAGCACTCAACATAAGGGGAATAAACGCACATGGCCTCACACTGAAATAAATCCTTAGAAAGGGATATACAGACAGTGTGGGATGCCCATACCAATAAAAAACCCTGACCACTGGTGGTGATGGTCTTTAAGTTTGAGGTCAGCAAGAGTGAAATGTTCGTTACTGAATGCAGAATATTTTGTTGAATTTTTTATTTTTTGGGATTTTTTTTAGCAGCCTTAACCGAGTGCGTATGTAAAATTTGTTTATCCAGGCTAGTTTTAGTAGGTGGTTTCTGGCCTCTGTTTTGTTTTACAAGGAACTATATTGACTGGTTGTTTATTAACGTCTTGTTTTTTTCCCCTTGTTTGTTTTACCATCACATTTCTTTTGTTGGTTTGGTTTTCTTACTTGTTAGTGGGTGTAGCACATGGTTTTCATGTTCGAATCGCCTACGTTTTGTTTTTTTCTTTATGGGGCATCATAAGTTTCCATTGAATTCACTTCAATCTTAGCTATTTCGTTAAGCGATTGCTTGTTGACGTTATATCCTTAATAGTTGTTTAGAAACCTATTTCAGCTAAAATTTGTTTTCCCATCATTTTGCCAGAAGTGTATGTACCAACCACTTAAAGCCTTAGTGGCCATAACTCCATAGGCTGTTGTATTAAAGACTTGTTAAGTCTTCCTTCCTTCTTGTAATTTATTCGACATTCTTCTTATGATTCCATATGTCAATCAAATGAAATTCATTAAAATATTCCCTATACGAACGAAAAGTATAACAAATTTCTGCGGAGAAAAAGAAAAATAAGATGACAAAACAGATTTTTTTTATTATAACAATTACAGCAGTCCATACTTTACTTGCATGTTTCTTTCTTTTTTTGTTTCATTATTATTTCAGTATGTCATTACTTTTATAGCACACAGTAACAGACTGTTTTATTTGTCATGTTGTTTTGTGTCTTTTATATTGTCCAAAAGGAAGGAAGGATGGAAGGAGAAAAGAGTTAAAAACTGTCTTGTTATTGCTTAAAAAGAAAGTGAGAGAATATAAAAGAAAGAAAAGGTTTACGTTAGGAAATGAATTCGTTTGCAAGCAAGGCTATAGAGATTTCAGTTATTTTCTGAATGTGTTGGAGGTCACCCCTTAAGATATCGACAGATTAAGGCTGTACAATTACTTTTTGCATGTATTACTCGTTGTGATCTATTATTTTGGTCTAGAAGAAGTATCGAAACTGGCAATGAATCGTTGCTATGCATGGCTATACGACCTGATAGAAGTCGCCTTAACCTATCGGGTCTGCCATATAACGTTTGTTTTTTTCAACTAGTGCTTATTTCGTGAATGGTAACACTTAGCTCATGCCTGATTTGACAGATAATTAGTGTTATGCTTCCGCTGAACGAATATGATAGTATATACGCTTGAACAACGTTGGGAAATATTTCGCCATTACTTTGAAAATCATCGTAATGTTGCAGAATGTGTGAGAAAATTGCGTACAGATTTTGGAAGAAGAGAAGCACCGTCAGCTCTGTATGTTTCGTTATCTTGTGAAAAAAGTGAAAAAACAGGCATCCTCACCGATAAACCAAAACTTTAAAAACCAAAAACAGTGCTTACATCCATTCTGCTGAGGCAGAAAATGTGCGCGTAGCACCATCAACATCAATTCACCGTCGTTCTCAACAATTGACCATTTCCCAGACCTCATTGAGACGAATTTTGGTATGGCGTCATACAAAGTCTAACTAGTACAGAAGTTGAAGCCAATTGACCATCCAATGAGATTTCGCTTTGCTAAATGGGACTGCGATGCCGATTTTGGTAAAAAAAAAATTATCTTTTCAGATGAAGCTCAATTTGATCTTGGCAGGTATGTAAACAAGCAAAATTTTCGCTTTTGGGAGACAGAAACCCTGCACGCATACTTTGAAAAGCTGGCGCACCCAAAACGAATCACTGTTTGGCGCATCCAAAACGAATCACTGTTCTTCGAAAATGAGCAAGGAGTGGCCGTTACAGTCAATGGCAATCGTTATCGGGCCTTGTTGAACGAATTTTTGTTCACACAAATTGAAGAGGAGGATATTAGCAACATTTTGGTTTCAACAGGACGGCACTACGTGCCACACAGCTGAAACTACACTCGATGTTTTGCGCTCTATTATTGAATACCGCATTATCACCCGCAAAGCTGATGTCGTTTGGCCACCTCGGAACTGCGTTTTGACACCGTTGGACTATTATTTGTGGGGTGCCGTCAAAGCTAAGTATTACGACGGCATGCCAAAGACAATTGACGCTTTAAAGGACAATATTCGCGAAGCCAAATACAGCTGCACACAATCGATAATGTGCTTAAAATTTGGATCAATCGTGCAGGCTACTGCATGTTCAGCTAAGGCAGCCATTTGAATGAAATTATTTTCCATTATTAACCGGGGAAGGATTGTATTTTCAAATAAAAAAAGAAATTCGACAAAATATTCAGTAGTTCTATTTTGAAAGTATTTTGAGAAATAAAAAAATAATTTGGCGGACCCTTTAGCTGGTAGTGCATTAGCTTGTTAACCCTTTCCCTGTCCATTGGATGCACAAGCGTATGAAACCAACTTGTTGTGCATCACATGTGATGTAGAGGACAGGGAAAGGGTTAAACCTGAGGCTAGGGTTCAAGAACCGTAGCTCAAATATCTCCAACAAAAAGCAATTTGTGCAAATATTTCTTCTGCGACTTCCTTTTAGCGGATTTCTCTCAAAAACTCTAAAAGTGAATAAATTTCCAATGAAATTTTCTCAAAAATCTCTCGTTCGTAGTCCATTTTAAAATATAGGTCACGCCCATTCATGTATAGAATTAATGCACACAACTGAAGTGGTGTGTGAAACTAGGTTGTAATCCTGTAGTTTATATAAAGCCAAGTGTAAAATGGATTTTAGACTGTAAGGTTGACCCATAGAACTGCTATATTATGAAATATTTTCCTGATTAAATCGAAAAAAACTTAGGTCGAGAGGGTTACGCATATTTTAAACGATCGTGGAAACTCATTAAGTTCAACCCAGAAAACAGAAGCATCCAGAAAGAGAAATTATGGACGCACATGACAAACCACAGCATTACAAAAAATTCCAGATGAAAATAATTCTAGGCTTCCAATAAAGTATTGAAGCGTGAAAAGAATCATTTTCATTGAACCTACGGCAACTTCTCTGCCAATAAGACACAGGTCAGGACATTTGTAAGGGCGAATTTAGAAGAATCAGCAATTTTAGAAGACTTCCATTCTTGTTTTACAGCCTCAATCTGTGGATATTCAAACAAAACTTGAATTCTGCTAAAGCATGCCTATAAATCCTGACAGCTTCGGTTTTCCTTGCAATGGAAATTTCTTTCTTCTTTCATCATTCCATCCAAATATGATTAATTCTTACAACCCTTCAGTCAGGATTAGAACCTATCTTCCTATTCCAGTTACGTTCTGCGCATAAATGTTCACCCATGTGGCGGAGCCTACAGTTCAAAGCCCACTTTGAACTGGAGATATCTGGCACGGGATTTGAATCATGGTCAGAAGTTTAATAACAATGCCTACTAGATCAAGCCGATTTCTCTAGCACCAGTCTATGATCTTAGGTTAGGTTAGGTTAGAGGACGTGCACATGTCGGTCAAGACAAGCACAGTACCCGGAGGTCGAATTGACCCATTGTACATTGTCCTTAAGGGAGGAAGGAAAAGGAGGATATAGGAAAGTAAGGAAGGGGAGGGAGAATGGGAAACGGAGGAATGAAAAACAACAGACACAAAACAATAAAGGTTGAGAATGCGACTACACTTATGAAGCCCTAGCACCTTTCAACCAGCTCAAGCTGCTAATGAATCTGTGGAGAGCCTTGATGTCGGCTCTCGAAACAGAACTCAAGTTCTCAAAGAAGGCCCTGCCAAGGGTCCTCAACCTACCATGGGCTGGGCAGTTGCAGAGGTGATCTTCGACAGTCTCCAACTCCTCCTCATCGCAACATACCCTGCAATAGTCCTGCTGGGATCTGTTCCAGATCCCCGTCAGCGACCTAATCTCGCAGTGCCCCGTGATAAAACCGACAACCAACCTTAAGCTGGCCTTAACCACTCTGTCCTCTTGCTGTCCACAGCAGGCCATAGACGCCTAGAAACAGAACAACCCGATCCGTTCCCCCAACGTCTCTGCTCTTCCCTCCTGACCCATCCGTCGATGAGGCCATAGAGGTGACAGACCGGGGGGTCAGGACCAACCGTCAAATCGCCACCTGAAAGCGAATCTAACCTAGCGAAGGCATCCGCCGTCTCATTGCCCAGTATTCCACTGTGACCCGGAACCCAGCATAGACGGAAACGGTCCGGTCCAAAACTCCTCAACGAATCTTTGCACTCGCGAACGAGCCGTGATTTGCACCAGACCGACGCAATGGCCCTAAGGGCAGCCTGACTGTCAACGAAGATCGTGTAAGATTAAGAATCCGAAGATGGGCCACCAGCTATGGCCTCAATAGCCTTCAGTATTGCGAAAATCTCCGCCTGAAAAACGCTACAGTCATCATTCAACCTTTTCCTTACAGAAAACCCCAGCACCTGTACATCCACCTAACTAACCCATCTGTGAAGATGGGTATATCACTCTGCCCCTGGAGTACCGCACCACTCCTTTGTGCCCTATCGGGTATGAGTATACTCAAACCAGGTAGGAACATAGCCTCAGGCACAATATAATCAGTGGCTTTTTCCGAAAGTCCGTACTTTCCGTCAGGAAAGGCGGTATTCAGAACTCTGGAGTGATCTATCGAGCGCTGTTTCCAACAACCCGATTCCCTCAGGCGTATGACACTACGCGCTGCACACCGCTTGACATATAAGTCAAGCGGGGTCAGACAGAGCATAGTGTCAAGAGCAGTCTATGATGTTATTGTCTACAATTTCTACTCATTTCTTACTATCAATGCAAGAGTCTGGCTAAGATAATCAATGCGATTTAACTTCTTACCTTAGAGGAAAGCTTTTATCAATCTCACGTTTATTTGATAACAAAGTTATGAATCGATTGCCATAGGTTTCTAACCCTATACCAATTTGATCTGTTCTGCCAGTGGCTCTACATCTTCATCTCAAGCCATCCTCCAATAACCACAAAAGAAGGGCAGTATACTGTCACTTCTTGTTTCCAAAAATGTTTACTGTGTCTCAGAACCCAACATAAATCAATCTTAATGGAGTCCTGGCCATAATATTTATCAAACTTTTGATACCAACTGTAGGATATTCTCTTCGATTTGTTCATGCATTCATTTGTTGTCTCCATTCTGGTCAGTACAATTGCTTGACACGTTTGTATTGGACCAAATCAAATACAAAATAAAAAGGAAGAAGAAGGATAAGAAAAAATATTTAACAAACAATAATAATAACAACAACAACAACAGAAAGAAAATTTTGGTAACAAAAGGAAAGAAATGAAGTCAGTCAGTAGACAATGTATAACGACGACCTGGATATGGGATTCATGTACTGAAAATTGTATGAATTTTGGCCACTTTATTGGTCTCCATAAAAAAAAAATAAAAACAAAAAAAGTGGAGAAAAGGAAGGGAACTGAAATAAAATGGTAAAGAATTCAACAGACAGATGGACATAAGGAAGGACAGTTAAAGAAAGAAGAAACAACAAAACAAATTGAAATAAAAATGCTGACATTTGAAATACTTTTTTAAAAAACAACAGGCACATCCCAGTAAAAATCTCTGTTGGCCAGACAAAGAAAAAGAAAAACAACAGGAAACAACAGAACTTAACAGCATGCCTGTAAAGAGGGAGGGAGACAGAGAAGGAAATCAAACTATTGCTAAGCACAAACCCAAAGAGAGAGAGAGAGAGAGAGATCCATGCAGTGTGAGTTTAGCTCTTAATAAACATGCAATTGACTTGGCAATTAAAAATTTAAATTTTCTTTCCATCTTTTGTTTAGATTTTCTGTCTTTCCTTTTATGTTTTCTATAAATATCCCCTTCTTCTCTCTCTCTCTCTCTTTGAAGTTGTTTTTGATTCCTTTTTTTTTAAGTTTTTGGCATACAATTTAATAAAGATTTTCAAATGTCCATAAAGGATTGGAATTTTCCTTCTTTTTTCTTTTATTATCCACTGGCTACTGGAAAATGGGGAAAAAATGAATTCCATTTGAATGGCCATTGGGTAAGGAATACAGAAATAATAGAAAACTTTTGCTGATATTGGCACTTCTCATGTTGATTTTTTGTTAATTGTTATATCGAATGAGAATATTCCTTGACATTATAAAGTAAATGCTGAACAGGAAATATAAAATAAAGAGAAGAGAAAAAGAAAAAGAAAGAAACACTTTTAATGGACATCGTATACCAAAAAGGGGTTTGAGAAAAAATACTGAAACGAAGAAAATTAAATTTTTAGGTCATATACTGTCTAATGAAATCAAAATGAAATTGAAAATTTTTGGGAACACAATTTAATTCTAGGAATTGTAAGAAACTAGGCAACACCAGTTGAATTGAATAATCTCCATATTGATGCTTACACTGGCATTACATAAAGCTGAAAGCAAAATTAATTTCCACAAAACATCATTCTTCAAAGCTTATCCTTGGGCCTATGTTGTAGTATTTTTATATAGTGGGCCATCTGTTGGTTAAACCATTGAACCATCGGTTAATACGAACCGGGCAATATTTATGTCATTCTATTCCCTTATAAAATTCAGTATATTATCTCCACTGAACGTAATGAATTGAAGAACGTTTATTGAGTCAACCAGAAACTGCACAATAATGTCGATTTTGCCAAGAAAAAAAATCTATTCAGATGAAGCTCATTTTGAAATTACTTGGTACGTTAATAAACAAAATTACCATATTATTGGACTCCGAAATCCCATACGTAGTATTACAAAAGCAAAGGTATCCGTTACGAGTACCTGCTTGGTGCGGCTTGTAGAGCAGAGGCATCACAACCATTATAGTCAATGCAGACACCTATCGCGCCGTGATAACCGATTTCTTTGTATTCGCTCTTCATGGTGTTTATGTGAACAATGTATGGTTTCAACAGAATAGTGCAACTTGTCACATATCTCACTTCACAATAGATTTATTGCGTCAAACGTTTGATTGCTTTGATGATTAATTGGCCAAAATGGTGATGTCAATTTACCGACAAAATGCTGCAGTTAAAGAAAAGTAAGTGTTAAGTGGTAGCTTTAAAATAACAAAGCTCACTTGAGCACGCATAGCGGCCCATTGTGATGCCACAGGAGAACGCAGTCCCAGTACTGACCAAGTTCCATCAGAATCAGGGAAAAGGAAGAAGCAGGTCAGTGCAAGGGCTGCACAACAAAAGCATAACTACCGCGCACTGGAAAGCCATCTAGAAAGTTTGCTAAACGAAGCTGTATCCTTGATATCAATAGACCACAACTCCGTCAAGCTGACAAGGAATTGAAAGCCAAATAACCCAGATCTACACCTAGCAAGATACGGTCACTATAGTCGAGATGACGTAACGACCGAGACACTCGAAAAAAATGCTCGATTATTGGTCCGATCGAATAGGGAGGTACTGTAAAGCCAGCCGCGACAGCCATATGAATGAAATAATATTCAATTTCTAACCAGAAACAATTGTAGATTAGAACAAAGAAATAAAGTCGGCAAAATGTTTTGACAGCATTTTTAAGTTTAAACTTTTAAATGAACCATCCCTTACCCATTCATTGTATTTATGCACTCCCATTATGTACGTAAAATCCAAGTACATATGTGACGTATGAGTGATATTTAATTCCACTTAAGTTTCATGTAAGACAGAATTAAATATTTTTTATTGCATACTTTTCAGAGTAACTATTCTAGTACATGAAAAATGGTGCGTATGAGTAATATTTATATTTGAATGGCAATTAAATAGTAAGTATACCCATTAATTTGGAATTAAACTTTTATTGTAATAGACGAAGAGAGGACTTCACTTGCATTCAATTTTTTAATTCGTAACTGATGTACTATTCTTCCCTTTATTTGCTTAATTTAACTGGGATTTGATGCTCCTTTGAACTCCAAGTTGATGGCTGATGGCATGTGTACATAACAAAGAATATTTTTCGAAACATAATCTTCGTAGCAGCATCTCTTAAGGATACATTACCTGAACCCTGTATCGCTCTTGAACCAACTGAAACTACTAATGATTCGTTCGTTAACCTGTAAAAGTCCACTATTAAGGCTTAACTTGCTTCAGGAAGAACTTGCCTTAGGAAGAAATTCCACAAATAAAATAAAATCTTAGGCTTCAGTCACCTTCAATCTACTTAAAAGCCTTTCAACAAGTATGATCTTTTTGTACTCCCCAATTATATGATGTCAAGGAATACAGTTCAGTTGTACGATTTATTCTCAAATAACAACTCAATGAAGATGCTTATAAAAGAATAGAGAGAGCATGTGATACAAGAGAGAGCATGTGATACAAAAAGGACCGTTCTGGCTTTAAACATGCTGAATATAAAAAAGCAATCGTAAGCGAAAAAGTAAATCCTATCCAAATTAAGAATGTGACTACAGTGGACTGGATTCTAGCAAAAGAGTACTTTAAACTTAGCTACGTAAGGTGGAATCTTAAGACTTGGTGTCCTAAGCTTCTCAATCCAATAAGACATGACAATGGACAGTCAAGACTTGCTATAAAGATTGTATGAATCAACAGATGACATAACTTTCATGAGCAGCGCACCATATAAAATTTATGAGCACCATGCCGCTACCTCAAAGATGCTTACGAGTATAATCACACTATGACTGATGACATTTTTAAGCCAGTGTCTTTTCGAATTCCATACCAGTGAGTTGGAGGGGGATTAGTGCATAATTTATCCACAAGAGCGAATAGCAAAAGGCAAAATACTTTAGACATGTTAGTCTGTCAAACGTACAGCCCTAGCGCTGAACAATGTCTTCGCTAGTTTGGTGGAACTGGGTCAGTAGCAGGGACTGCGTTTACCTATAGCGTCAAAAGCGCTATGTATTCTTAACTGAGTTTGGGTATCAAAGCTTCCAAACTAACCTATCTAGTCTCTCTAATTTTAAATTGTAAGGTCGTGATTAGGTGCTTAGATTGGGGGGGGAAGAGGAAAACTCACAATTTTTAGCATATTTTTGGAATGGGGGTGATCATAACAACATATGCTAGAGGATTTATGTTCTCTAAGACATTAGTCGCCGTGCTCTAGTGGGTATTGTGTTGGCTTATTAGACAAAAGGCCCGGGTTCGAATCCCAGGTCAGACATCAAAACGAAAAAATATTTTATCGGCGACTTCCTCTCAGCAGATTTCTGGCAAAGACTCTGAGAGTAAAAATTGCCATGAAAAGGTTCTCAAAAATCTGTCGTTCGGAGTCGACTTTAAACTGTAGGTCCCGGCACCCATGTATAAAATTAACGCACACAACATAAGTGGTGTGAGAAGCTAGGTCGTAATCCTGACTGAAGGGTTGTAATGGCCAATTATGTATGTAAGACATTATTTACTATACTTTATTCGGTTCCATCTAATATTAATTAGAAACAAGAGGCTGTGAATACAGAGCATATGTGTTTCCAGAACAAAAGATTCGTTAAATCTGCCTGTCTTATGAACCTCATAGCAGTTTTAAAGGAAAACTGGCTTTTAATTGCATACACTTGTAGGCTGAGAATTCATCACAACAAAGCTGTAATAACGAGAAAGGAGAGGAGACGATTTTAATTAAACACACACCTTTATCAACCGTTTAACTGCTACGCGGCGCAAAAGCGTTGCGTTCTTTTGTTATGAAAATCGCATTCGCACTGCGAATTTCAAAAAGAATTTATCAAAAAGCTAAAATAAAATTAAAAGACAATTTTGTAGATTTTTTTATTTTCTTTTTTTAATTCATTGTAGTTTTCGAGCAGTTTTCGAGTGTTTTCACCAGAGTCGCTTAGCAGTCAAACGGTTAAACCATGAATATGGTTGGAAAAAGTTCGCCAGTATGTTGGGTAGAGTAGTAATTCGATTGAACTTTATGTGACCCAAACAAGTAACGTTTTGTTAAAGCACTAGGCAACTTAAGCACACAAATATTGACTTCAATAAGAATCCTTTTTTTCTTCCGAAGGCATTTTTGGTCACCAGAATAAACTGATATTTAATTGAAAAACTTATTACACAGGCATACACATAAAGACACGTTTTCTAGTTGCAACTCCCTCTGTATTGTACTGTATTTACAGTCAGTGAGTAAAATACTTGTTAGAGACAATAGACACAAAACCATACTTTTGAATACTTTTTGATGAATTTAATATCAAAGGGAAACTTACTCTCACCTGCAATACAACGTATCTTGCTTCTGTCAGTCAGTAAGCCATTGCTAAACTTTTCATATTTTATTAAAAAAAAAACGAATTAAACAAAATGAAAATTATTTTTCAAATTTAATTACCACTACAGAACACAAAACTTCAAAGAACTTTTCAAAAACAAAAAATTTTTTTTTTAGAAATTTTAGTGGCAGTAAAACAATAACAATAACAATAACTACAACAATAACAATAACACTAACAACAACACTTTGATAAACAAACAATAACAAAGCGGAGGCTATTGTTGTTATGAGTTGAAGAACATACAAGTAATTCGGGTGTACTCTTATGGATTTTTAAACAATCAGTTACTAAAACTAGAGAAACTTACAAGTATTTTGAAAGAGAGAGAGGGAGAGGAGAGAGAGTGAAAGAGAGAAATTTTTTGTTGTTATTTTCATGTTAAAAATAAATCAAAAAGAAATGAAAGTTTTTCTTTAACAAGTTTTTCGTTAACTTTCCCATGCAAAATTCAAAACTGATGACTGAAGCTGCTGCTACTGCTACTGCTGCTGCACTGTTGCTATTGTTGTACTCCTGTAAGTATTTAAGTTTGTTTAAAGCCCTTTACACATACGCTTTGCCACATAAGGCGTATGTGAAATTTTTATTTTATTACTCGTACACCAATACACTTTCACTTAAAATGCATAAACAATGCTACTGGAAAGGAAAACAGAGAGAGCGAAAGAGAGTGAAAGAAAAGACAAGAAAGTTGCGTGTTATAAAGTCATCTATTTACACACATGCACACTTTATTTTTATGCATATTTGCATGTGTATGTGTGTATGCTTACATATGTATAAGCATGTGTTTGTATTTTTCAAATGGCCACTTGAGTTGTCGGTTGTTTTGTTTCTTTTTTCTATTGTTGCTATTGCTGTTGCTGTTGCTGTTGCTATCTTCTTAGTAGTATTTCTGCCTTTAATCTCTCTATGTGTGTATGGGTTTATGTGTGTGGGAGTTGCTTGTTGTTAGAAAAGTTTTTCTCTCTGCTTGTTATCCCCATATATTGTTAAGGAGGAATATAGAATGTGTTGTGTTATGTTGCTGTCACACACCATGACAATGTTAAGCAACCAGCAACACTGCTGCAACAACAATTGTTGTTTTTTTTTTGTCTTACTTTAAATAACAATAGTCAATATTATAATGTTTTTGTTGTTGTTAGTGTTGTTGTTGTTGTAGTATTTCTATTTTTTTTTTTTAATCCAAAATGTGAATAAAACTTAAGGTTACACAAGATTTTTTTTGGGGGAACTAAGAGTTTATACGACTTTAAATTCCCTGTAATTGTATTACGATCATAATTTTTAATGTTGCCATATAAGATACGAATTCTCTCTTTGCTTTTATTAAATTAGTGATCATTTATGCATTCTGTTTTGCCAAATGAAGAAATTGATCACAGAAATGGTTTCCATTCGCTGAGTGGGCTGTAAACCAATACCAATCTGGCCCGAATTGTCATTGAAAAATCATGTTCAACTATAAGACATAAATTCATACACGTATGAAGCGGTCTACAGGAGATCAGCTCTCAGAATGATTTCTGCCTTCCGCATGGTGTATACTGATGCAGCATAGATGATTACGGAGATGATGCCCCTGAGGCTAGTAGTGGATGTAGAAAGGAGGAAGCCAGACACAAGGAGCGGAATGGATCTTTCCAACCCTGTTCAGTTAGTGGATAATGCTTTGGATAGATGGCAGCAAGACTGGTCCAATTCCTCAAAGGGAAGATGGGCCCACAGAGTCATATTGTTGAATAGACCAAAAGGAAACACAGTCAGGTGATCTTCTTGCTGACATAATTGCTAACGGGCCACGTATGTTTTAGGGCATATCTCTATAAGTATAGTCATTACGTAGACGAGGCTTACCTAGAATGCCGTAATGAAAGGGAAAAAGCGGAGCATATTTACTTTACTTGCCCGCGCTATAGTGTGCAACGAAATTGCCAGAAGAGGACAATAGAATTCCAAATAACGCCCGATAAAATAGGTAACCTGATGTTAACCTCATGTGACAATTGAAACGCATTATGCGTTTTCACAAGGAATGTATTGACGCAGTAAAGATTGGCTGAGAGAGCAAGGTCAGCAGAATTTGAAGATAGCATCCGTTGAATAATTGGCCATTAGAACACTTCAGTCAGGATTACGGCCTAGCTTCTCACTCCACTCATGTTGTGTACGTTAATTTTATACGAGAGTTCCGGGGACTACAGCTCAACGTTGACTCCGAACGACAGATTTTTGAGAACCTTTTTCATGGCCGGTTTATTTACTCTTCGAACTTTTGCCAGAAATCTGCTGGTGGGAAATCGCCGAAGAAATGTTTTTTTTTATATCTCGTTTTGATGCTTGACCTGGGATACGCATCAGTGCTTTACGTCTAACAAGCCGACACACTATCTACTAGACTACGGCAAGTTCTTCCACTATTAGACAATACTAAAGGGTCCAACAAATAACTTTTTTTTTTGAGTATGCTTTAAAAAAAAACTACTGAATATTTTCTCAAATTTCATTTTTTATTTGAAAGTACAATCCTTCCGGCTGATAATGGAAAATAATTTCATTCAAATGGCGGCCTCGGCTGGCTATGCAGTAGCCTACACGATCGGTCCAATTTTTAAGCTTATTATCGATTGTGTGCAACTGTATATCACCAATGGCTTCACGAATATTGTCCTTTGAAGCGTCAATTGTCTATGGCTTATCGGCGTTCCAATTATCTTTGACGGCACCCCTCTAATAATAGTCCAACGGTGTCAAACGCAGCCCCGAGGTGGCCAAACGACATCAGCTCTGAGGCTAATAATACGATCTTTAAAAGCAGGGAGCAAAACATCGAGTGTAGCTTCGACTGTGTGGCACCTAGCGCCGTCCTGTTTAAACTAAATGTTGCCAATATCCTCCTCTTCAAGTTTTGTGAACAAAAAGTTGTTCAACATGGTCTGCTTCACACAATCGATAATGTGCTCCAGTTTAACGTCGACTTCGAACGAGAGATTTCTTTTGCTTGCTTTACATAGCAATTTTTTTTTTTCTCTGAGGATTTTTGCAAAGAACAGTATTGAAAGAAAGTCTTCATTGAGTGCTGGGTTATGGAGTTCCATTAAATTTGCATCTCACCATTGGAATTAAGTCATCTGCATAGCCATTCAATACTTGTCTCGTATAATTTTACCAAGAGTTCAGACTGCAACCAAGCAAGGCATTAGTGGTGAGAGAACTGCAACTTATGGGCAACCTCTGATTGTATTGGCTCTTGTTATGTATGAGAAGAAGTTCCGTGTAAAAAGTAGAGCGAATTTCTTTTACTGCCTTAATTGGTCAGTCAGGATTATGGACAAGCTTTCCATAGCACCCATATTGCATGTGTTAATTTTATACATGAGTGGCGGAACTTATACCTTAAAATCGCCTCCGAAAGACTAATTTTTGAGAAATTTTTCATCGCCATTTTATTTACATTGCCTACTCCTGTAGAAGGATTAAATAAGGAGCTGAGGACCCTCCTAATAACAAGCTTAAGCCATACTAATAGGCATTAGATTTCTTTTAGTGTATTCAAAGCCTTTGATAGACCAGATACCGGATTCATTTTAATTTTAAGTTACATGTAGAGTGTGGAGAGCCACATTAAATAATGTAACGTATAGTAATTAAAACTTTCCAAAAATACGACCAAAGTATGGAAAAAAGTACTTTTATATGCATGACAGTGTAGCTATCATGCCTCGTATGCTGTAATAATCATAAAATACCAACAGATTTGAAATCTAAAGGTCATATCCAGTAACCACTCATGCGACCAAAACAGAAAAACAAAAATGGAATCCTTTTTTCCTGTCACAAATAACAACAATAGCAACAACTTTTTTTTTTTGTTAAGCTTGTTTACAAATTCTATAATAAAGTTTTGTTTTTGTAAAGAAAAATAGAAAAATAGAAAAATTGTTGCAAAAAAAGGAATAAAAAGAAGAACTTCTGTATATTTTTAAAGGATTTTGTAGTCAAATAATAAAAGGAATTTGTTTAACAAATAACTGACTTAAAGTAATAAAAATAAAATCAAAAATAAAAACAAATAACATGACAACAAAAACTACAACATAAAGTAATAAATTTTAATAAAAACCCTTAGAAATACAAAATAAATGTTAAAATAGTTAACAAAAACAGACAAAAAGATAAGAAAAATAAGAGAGAGAGCAGAATAGAGAGAGATTTAAAATTATTATTGTGTATAGTTTTAATTGACTCCTTAACATATGCTTTATTTTTATATGCTAACAACAGCAATTTGTGAAACTTTTCATGGCATACGCCTAGAGTTTTTACATAAAAACTGCTGAGTGGAAATAATTGAAAGATATATTGTTAGGTTTTTACCACTTTAAAAACGTTTAATATATGATCTCGTTGATTGGAAATAAAATAAAAATAAATTTATGTTTAATTTTAATTAAAATTTTTTCATTGTTCGTACAATTTTGTGTGCCACTGTTCACAACTTAAGGTAAACAACAACAATAGCTTTGTTGGTTATTAGTCTGTTTACACCCTTTGCATAAACAATAACAATTACTAGGCTAGAATTGTTAGATGAATCTTTGTAACGGAGGTATTTAAACGCACCGCATCTTCGCTCAAGACTGACTGAACTATTACTCACTAAGCCACATGCTTTGCCATGCCTTTTAATTGGTAGTGTAAACAATATTCGTGGCTTCGCCTTTTCGAGATTTCTATAAATGTTTACACAATTATATTATTATTGTTGTTTTTGTATTTTCTTAAAATTTTTTTCTTATAGTTTGTTGTTCCATTTTTGTTTACTTGTTTACTATTTTTTATGCTAGTGTTTGTTGTTATATTACGAAGTTCAATAATTTGTAAACAAGTTCATTGTTTTTGTAGCATTTATTTTTCTATTCATTTATTACTAAAATGCGTGAATTATTGGTTGCGTAGCCATAACGAAATCTAGAAAATGATTCTTAACTTGACTACATCCTAAGAATCAGGATATCAAACATTTTCGTCTTGTCGGTCAGTTATCATTAATGCACACAATACCCAATGCAGCTTATAGTCTCAGAAGTGCAATGTTAATACTGTTACGTTTTTATCATTTAAAAACGTTTATAACGTAGTTTGCAAATAAAATAAAAATCAATTCTTTATTATTTATAGAATTATGTGTCTCTTTGGTCACAACTTGATGTAAGCAACAACAATTGCTTTCCTTTGTTATCGCTCTGCTGACATCTTTTGTATGAACAATAACGTTTATTAGACAATTATTCGATAGATCTTTGATACGGATATGTTCGAAGCACGATTATTCTCTTCAAACACAGCGCGCCTTCACACAAGATTGACTGAACTTTTACTAACTCACTGTTTTGCCTTGCTTTTAATATGATAAGGTAAGGCAAACAGTCTAATGAATATTCTTGAAGGCGAATGTTTCTCGAAATCTTTATAAATCTAAACATTGTTGTTTTCATTTATTCTTATAACGTTGTTGTCTTATTTTTGTTTACCATTATTTTATACTGGTGTTTGTTGTTATATGAAGTAGTACAATAATTTGTAAACAAGTTTGTTTATTGCATTGTTCTGTTTTTGTACCATTTATTTATAATTTTAATGTTAAACGATGTAAACTCAAAACACCAGTTTATAGATTTTTCCATTTTCGCAATAGTATTTTCTGTATTCAAGGCTGCTATATACCAAATAGATGAGGTCTTTGCCTATACCGTCGTCGTGAAATGTCTATGACTCTGTTGTTCTTTAGGTTGCTACTTATAATCGCATATTATAGCGGAAGGCTTCGAGGATAACTCATTCAGCTGCAAATGTTTGTTTCTTTAGATATAGATTGAGACATTAAAAGTACGGCCCTGTTTTAGATGGATATGATTGTGGGGCCTACTACTTCCTACTTTCTGTAGAGTGGTGGTTGTAATAAAGAGACTTCCATTAAAGATACCCTGCCTACTGATTTCCTGCATGTAATTAAAATGTTTAATAAATGCGAACTTTATTTGGGGAAATTTCCAATTTAAAAACGAAAATTAAAAGACAATTTAAGTAAATTTATTTTATATTGTAACACATGAGCCTTTAGTTGAGCCGTTTTTTTTTTCTGGTATTTAAATTTCACTTTTTTGTTTACTTTCAATGAAACTGAACTAAATTACAAGTAAACACTTTCATATGTGGCAACATATTTGGCAACAGTGGTTTCAAAAGCAACATTTTACACAGGATTTTTAGATAGGCAAACTGTCCTACGCTGGATTATCCATTAGATTTAAACCCATTGCACTTGGTAGTGAGAACCAGAGTAATGGACACCATTTTCAGGATAATGGAAAACAAGTATAACACGAAATTCATTCGAGGGGAGTTTTGTGACTGAAAGCTCCCTGTTTATAAGTCCCCTTTACAGAGCCCGTAAATTCTATGGCTTTTTGCCTAATTATTAGGCAACGAGCCTGAATAAAGTGAATGAATAGAGTGATTGAAGCAAAAAGAATCATTCTGTGGCATACAGACAAGTCAAGGACTTTCAGGACAGTTTCGCTCAAAAGAGGAATCATTGCAATCCATGCAATAACTCGATATCTTCTATGAAAAAGTTTGTGCCATTAAGGTCATCATCACCGCGAATAGGAAACGAGTATAATCTGCCAGCCAAAACATCATTTGAGAACTCGTTTCATATGAGGTTAAAGTCTGGGGCATCAAAAACTTTTAACTCGAATAGGAAGCAACGGAAGGGACGGTTAGGCTAGGTTAGAGGACGTGTACCCCTCAACCGAGACAAGTACAGTACCTGGAGGTCGAATTGATTCACTGTACAACAGGAAGGGTCATAACAATAAAATCTAACAGCCACTGCTTCAATAAAGAACTCGACCCGCATTAGGTTAGCTTGAGAATATGATGGCATTGTGTCGGAAAGCTGAATCATTCAAACGGTCGTCCTGCTCCAGATATTAGGACAATTGTTTTGTTTGCTATGGAAGAAAAGATAGCGAAGTAGAGGATGAACTTTGCCAAAATCAATCTAAATTTTTATTGTTCAGATTACAATTGGCAGTACGGAGCTATGCATGAGGCTTTTCCAAAGTAATCTGATAATTGCGGATTGGAAACTCATACCGCATTCGTTCAAAACGGATATCTCTCAGTTAAGAATTGCTCTAGTCCCACCATTGTTCACAGCTTTTTATGAAACATTTTAGAGCCTTAATACCAATTACTGACATCTACATCTGCATACAAACATACATAATTGGTCATTACAACCCTTCAATCAGGATTACTACCTAACTTCTCACACCACTTATGTTGTGTGCATTAATTTTATACATGTGTGGTGGAGGGACCTACAGTTTAACGTCGACTTCGAACGACAGATTTTTCAGAAGCTTTTCATGGCAGGTTTAATTACTCTCAGAGTTTTTGCCGGAAATCTGCTGAGAAGAAACTACCGAAGAAATATTTTCATATCTTCGTTTTGATGTCTGACTTGGGATATGAACTCGGGCATAAGGTTTCATAAGCCAACACACTACCTACTAGACTACGGCGACTTTCCACAACATATTGACATTATTGATATTCCCAGAAAGCAAAGAAACTCACGAGGAGTCTTCAGCCTGTTTACCTTGCTATATAAAAGGGGAGACAAAGCAGGCAACTATGTCAGTAAAAGTTCAGTCAGTCTTGTGTGAAGACGCAGTGTGTGTTAAGATCTTCGTTAAGAGCTGTCAGAGAATTATCTAGTAATTGTTATTATTTATGCCAAGGGTGTAACAGAGCTATAACAAGAAAAGCGATTGTTGTTGTTTACATCAAGTTGTGAATAATGAATGTCCATAATACTGTATTCTCTAATAATCATAATAACCTGGATAAGCGTACTCTTTATGAAGTCGCCGTGGTCTAGTGGGTAGTGTGTTGGCTTATTAGACAAAAGGCCCGGGTTCGAATCCCAGGTTTGACATCAAAACGAGAAATATTTCTTCGGCGACTTCCTCTCAGCAGATTTCTGGCAAAGACTATGAGAATAAAAATTGCAATGAAAAGCTTCTCAAAAATTTGTCGTTCGGATTCGACTTTAAACTGTAGGTCCCGCCACTCATTTATAAAATTAACGCACACAACATAAGTGGTGTGAGAAGCTAGGTCGTAATCCTAACTGAAGGCTTGTAATGGCCAATTATGTATGTAAGAGTACTCTTTTGGTGTTTGGGCAGCATTTTCATGCCATCATGAATCTATATATACGCTGTTGTACACCAAAATAATTTTTCAATATCCGAAGATGCCTAAAGGGTTACATCTGCATGGTGAATTACAGACTTGCAGAACGTCAAAGAACTCCACGGAAATTTTTAATAAATATCTGGCCAATTGATATGATATGCAGTTATCTGATATTGAATGTCGTTTCAATTCCATTCCCTTTTTGAGAGAGATTTACTTCAGAAAAATTAACTTGACTTTGTAGTTTGTGAGGTTAAAATTTAGTGGTCCATCAGCAGCCTGGAGGCAGAGAGAAGGTATATTAATATGCCTTCATGGAATATTATTATCCTGTTTTCTCGAAACTTTGGCATGTCATATGTTGCAGGAATCCGTTAGAATTATAAAGGAAGCTGTGGCTACACGCGATTACATACAAATTTAATGTTTAAAGAATATTTTTAAAGAGGTTTTTTAACGAAATTTTTTTTATTTTTTCTTTCTTTTGTTGGTTGATAGCTACACATTTGAGTTATTTTTACCTTAAACCAGTTACCATAACATTGTCCAGCGTATTCCGCGTATCCAGCGTAACATTAAAATTGAAAATTAAAAGCTTTCACAGTATATATGCCAATGTAAAGTGAAATAAAAATAATCAAAGGCAATGGAAATTTCTCTTTTTTTTTTTGCTCGCTTTCTTTCATGTTGCCTGTGAAAATTTTTTACTTTTTTTTTTTAATAAATTTATTTACGTTCAATTGTAAAGTTAATAAATCAATTTCATTTCACGTATAGCCAACCAAACAACTGTTGTTGGCCAAAGCATGGATGGCATCATAAAATGGCAATAAAAAAAGCAAAAAAATATTCAAAAAATTAACACAAAATAAATTCATTAAAAGCATAAAACAAAACAAAAAAAACCTCGATTCTATATGAACTTATATTTTCACAATTTATATGCAGCTGTGACAAGCTCTTTCAATTTTAAATTTTTTTTTCATTTTTTTGCTTTTATTGCATAAAAAATTGTTATTGTTTTTCCTTGTTTTTAATAATGAAATAAAAATTATAAAAAAATGTAACAAAGAAAAAAACACAAAAAGGAAAGATTATTGTAACATGCAACATGCTCATGTTGCATAAATGCATGTGAAAATGTTTTAAAAATTTTTAATGTTGCTACAGCTAATGGTATTGGCTTGAGCTTAACAGCAATATTGAATGCGTTTTTTCCTTTTTTTTATTTATTTATTGCTACGTGCCACCAAATACGTTATGAAAATACGTTATTTATGCAACAAATAAGCCACACATTGTGACGATTATGTTGAACCACAAATTATGAACGTCATCATCATCATCATTATCATCAACATCATAATGATTAATATTATTATAAACATTATTATTATTACTATTGTCATTATCATTATTGTTATCGTTATTATTAATATTGTTGGTAATTTATTTATTTATTGAATAAACAAATCAAAATTGCTTTTAACAAGCGTTGTCGCCTGAAAGCCAGCATTCGAACAAGGACAACCGACATTATTTAAAGAATATAGCTCTTCACATCACTTAGGATCTTATCCTAAACTTTCAGAAGGTAATTTGTATTTACTCTCCGAGAAAAAATGCTTTTCTCATTGTCTCGAAAATTAAAATCAAAATATTAGTAGTTTGCTTAACATTAAATATTCTAAACAAAAACTGCAAAACCAAAACAATGCAGTAAACAAACCTGTTTACAAATTATCGCACTACTTAATATAACAACAAACGCCAGCATAAAAAAATATTGCACACAAGTAAACAGAAATACAACAACAAACACTACAAGAATAAATGTAAACAAAATACACAAACAACAATAATGAATATAAACAACGATGTTTACATTTACAGTGATTTCGGAAAGGCAAAGCCATGATTATTCGCCTTTAAGAAGATTTATCAGACCGTTTACCCTCCAATATAAGAGGCAAGGCAAAGTAGGCGAGTTAGTTAGTGAAGTTCAGTTAGTCTTGTGTGAAGAGGCGGTGCTTTTGAAGAGAGTGATCGTGGTTTGAAGATCCGAATAATTGTCTAGTAATTGTAATTATTTGTGCAAAGGGCGTATACAGAGCAATGACGAAGAAAAACAATTGTTGTTATTTCTTCAAGTTGTGAACAGTGGCACGCAGAATTGTAAGAATAATAACGAATTTTAATTAAAAGCAAACACCAAATTTATTATTATTTTATTTCCAATCTACGAGCTTATATTTGAAACGTTTTTAAAAGCTAAAAACGGAAGAATAGTTTGCTTTACTGGAGAAGACAGACCTGGTGTTTGAACCGTGGCCTCACCACTAATAAGCCAATACCCTACCCACTAGACAACGGCGACTACAATAGGTTAAGTACAGTGTTCGTTTTAATTCTCAGCATAACATCGGTTGGTTTCAATTGTCCTTAAGATTGAAAGAATCTTTTATCATTGATTTTGTTCCTTTCAATAGTAGAAAAGGGAAGTGAGACATTTCCTTAATGGCCTTTTATTCAAAATGTCCCCTCAAAGCTGCCTTATAAGTCGCCATAGTCTAGTAGGTAGTGTGTTGGCTTATTAGACGTAAGGTCCGAGTTCAAATCCCAGGTCAGACATCTAAACGAAATTATGGATATATTTCTTCGGCGCCTTCCCTTCAAAAGATTTCCGGCAAAAACTCTGCGAGTAAATAAAATTGACATGAAAAGCTTCTTAAAAATCTGTCGTTCGGATTCGATTTTAAATTGTAAGTCCCGCCGCTCATGTATAAAATTAATGCACAAAACATAAGTGGTATGAGAAGCTAGGTCGTAATCCTGGCCGAAGGGTTGTAATGACCGAATTATGTATGTATGTGCCCTCGTAAATGCTATAATAAGTTAATATAGTTTACTCTGTTGATAGGTTCGTAGGCAAATTTAAAAAACGAGTCACAGTAAAGCTTGCTTACAGTGAAAGTGTTCCCTGTTTCATCAGTCCTTTGTATAACGTTGTGTGATTTATCCAAAGTTAAGTTGTGTGTAAAAGTGGCTGCCATTCTTCAAGGAGAGACAAAATTTTGTACTAAGTCTGACCAATTGTAATATCACAGTCTTTGAACCACAATTCTACACTGAACTGCTCTAAACATTTGAAGAAGTAATTGAGACTTCTAATCCCCATACTATACCAATCGGTAAGAACAAAGACCGACTAAAAGCCCACCTCCTATGACATGAAGTTGTAAATTTGCTCAAGAAGTAAAGTTTCCTTCTTTTCCTCTCCTGTATAGCTACTTTTGAAGTCATTGAACGTATAATCATGATCTATGCGTTCTCCAAAAGGACTTAGAATGCAAGTTTCAGTCCCAACATTCGACATACATAATTTCCGCAGCCTTTTAATGAGCTCTTATTTTAATTTCGATCCTCTTTTCTCCAATATGAGTCACATATTCGTACCCACTTACTCAACGTCAACCAGCAGCTATTATGATAGGTTAGGTTAACGGGTAGCTTGCCGTTCATAGGCAAGTTCACTTCACATGATGCATTTTATTACCCAGTGTGAGGTAAGGCGCCATGTCTTGCTCTGTTAGAGGTTGGAATGAACTACACCGAGCTCTGGATGAAGTCAGTTCCCTCAGTCATTTTAACGCCACTACACCAATATATTTTTGAAGTCGCCGTAGTCTAGTAGGTACTGTGTTGGCTTATTAGACGTAAAGCCAGGTTTTCGAGTCCCAGGCCAGACATCAAAACAAAATACAAAAAAATAATTCTTCGGCGATTTCCTCTCAGTAGATTTCTGGCTGAAGCTAAATAAAATTGCCATGAAAAATTTCTCAAAAATCTGTCATTCAAAGTCGACTTTTAATTGTAGGCCCCCCCACAAAACCTAAGTCGTATGAGAAACTAGTTTAATAATCCTGACTGAAGGGTTTTAATGACCAAATTATGTATGTATGTATGTATGCCAAGCTATTTATACGTTCTTTCAAACACCGACAGCGTCTGTCCTGTTAAGGGCACATACTTCAGCTCGCACATTCTTAATGGGTTCCATAATATAGAACACTCATCAATATCGGCCCATTTCATCCTTGAAGCAATGAAAGCCACTCTGTATCCCAGTAATGCTCTGCCATCTCGATCACGATTAAACTTTAAATTCCAAGTAATAAGACTCTCTCCCTCTCTTTCTCTCTGTGACTGGGTAACCTTACCACGCTTTTCTTTGGTCTCCACAGAATTGTTCTCATTTTCTTCCCTCCTTTTCAAACAGAAACTTAAATTATTTGCGTTTTTTTATCGTTCTTCTCATGGGCTGTTATTTGTAAAAATTATAAAAAAATTTTTTTAATATGCAATACATGCATATATGCATTTATAGCCCATAATAATAATAATAATAATAAATTGCTTTAATGCATATAATATTTGTAAATGATTGTAGTTTTTCACAATTATCAGCAATTGGTTAAAATTAATTAATTTCAATTAAATTGTTTTGGTTTATTTCATTTGACATGCGACTATAAATTGTGTAAAACTATGAATTTCATTTCAATTTTTTTTTCATTTCATTTCCCCTATTTACGCTTCTTTCTTTCTGTCTGTATTGTAACGGTTATGTAGCGTTTATATGCCATTTTAAAAAAAGGAATTTTAATTTGTAATTGAACCACCGTACCATATAACGGTATAAATATTTAATAATTAAAAATTACCGTTAATAATTGTCTATTAAAGTAAACCGTAATCGAAAAGAAACAACAAAAATTATTATTTATAATGCACCTAAAAATATGCAGTGGTTTTAGAAAATGTTTGAATAAAAAGAAAATTTTGTTGGTGAAATTAAAATGTTTTGAGTAGATGTACGTATGAGTGATATTTAATTAATTTATGAATTAAATATTGCGTATACGCAGTGTAAAAATATGGAAGGTGCCAGTTTAAATAAGTACGAGTATGATATCAGAATACTGTCTATGAATGAGGATAGGAATCCTTACAAGCTGAATATATAAGAACTAAGCATATAACTCATCTAATTATTAACTTGTTTATAACCATAGCGAACAGTTTTGACGATTGATCTATGGAAATTTATGGTTAGTAATAACGAGTACCGACGTAATATATTTTGAAGTTATTTGCGAATACCTGAGATGATTTTTCCTTATATTTATACCAAAACTTACAACCGCTGTGTGTGATCTATTGGTCAATCGACTACAGACGGATGTAGTCGCCGAGAAAAACGAGTGTTACGTAGAAGCATATGATCCTTGGAACCAAGTCCTTTGTTTACAGCGATTAAAATCCTTTGTAGTAACGAAAGAACAGTGAAATACAAACCAAATTGCAATGAAGCTCTAACGAATTAATGGATTTGTATATCCTACCGTCAGCTTTCTCCTGTACGCGTTCGAGAAGTCTCAAATTAGACGTTGAAGAACCGGTCTATACATGAGAGTTGTATTCCAATCTCTTTGGGATATAAGTGGTGTAAATAGTAAGAATATCAGATGAGATAATGTATTTATTGCACCGTCTTAAGAAACCTAAGCATGGAAAAATGTGTCAGTTTTAGTGAACATCCCATTGATTTTCCATGTCAAAGACGTCAAGATCTTCCGGCTGCCTAATATTTACACCACACATGGGTATAAATGATGCAATATTATTGCTGCTTGTAATTAATTTGATATGTTTTAGTTTTTAAATGTCTTTGATTTTATTGATTTATTTTCTGTGATGATTTTTTTATAATTTCCATGATCTTCTTTGAAGCTTTTGCCGATTTTGTTCTTTCTAACATTTGACGATTTGATGTTTTATTTATCTGGCAGCTATATTTATAACCTATTAGACTTCAGAAAAGTCACACATAGTCTTTAATTTGTTTGCCTTTTCGTTGAATTTATTCTTCCAATTCAATTTGACACCTCCACAAAAGGATTCTGGCTCAATTACAAGCTAATCTACCATCTAGTTGCCATAAATTTCTACATCATCTGGGACCCAGGAGAGTATAACCCTAATTTTATTACTAATTTTATATGATTTCCTCAGGCAGATCCATATTATCTCCCTTTGACTATCAGATGTTATTGTGATGTCCCATCCTTTGTTTTTTCTATTCCATAGTTCCATAGGTCACTTTTGAGCTGATCAACTTGGTATACTTCCAGTGCGTAATTCCTGAGTTGTTTTACTTGGAATTAGAATTCTTGAATTATATTACAAAGAATCTCTTCAAATATCTCTCCAGGCTTGAAAACTATCTCATCTCAATAACTTTGGTAGTCAAAGCTTTTGCAGGATAATTTCGTCAAGAGTTTATCCTCAAACCAGCCTCATAGTTGTGGTAAAATATCGTAATCCAATAGGCTTTCGATCATTTCATTCCCAACAAATATTTTCGCCATCCATCTCACTCAAATTACAAATTCCGCACCCCCTTCTATTTAACGCTAAAGATCTGTCCTCGTGAGAAGGATCTTACACCTTAAGCGGTGTAATGATGCTTGTGGTTATTTCTGTATTTTATTTCTCATGAAGCAGGAATGCTTTTGCAATTTTTTTTTTTAATAATTACTGAGAATAAATCTTTAAAAGTCGCCGTGGTCTAGTGGGTAGTGTGTTGGCTTATTAGACAAAAGGCCCGGGTTCGAATCCCAGGTCAGACATCAAGAACGAAAAAATTATTTCTTCAGCGACTTCCTCTCAGCAGATTTCTGGCAAAGACTCTGAGAGTAAAAATTGCCAGGAAAAGCTTCTCAAAAATCTGTCGACTTTAAACTGTAGGTCCCGCCACTCATGTATAAAAATTAACGCACACAGCATAAGTGGTGTCAGAAGCTAGGTCGTAATCCTGACTGAAGGGTTGTAATGGCCAATTATGTATGTATGAGAATAAATCTTAGTAAGGTCATATTGTCCGTATTGTTTTACTCTTGCTTTAGGCACCTTCTTGTATACCAACTTTCCTCCAATTCTTATAAAATCGCTCTTTTAGCTGCTGCTTTAATGTATTCTATTATAAACATTTCCTCTTAAATTTGGATTTGTTATCACAGTCTATGTACCATTCTGTATTTCCTTCCTTGGAAACTATAATGTTCTTTTAATATATCGTTACGAAAATGGAAATGGTGTAGTTAAAATAATAATGGACTTGATCACGTGGTAATAAGGCGAAAATATAGCAACAAAAATAATGGGCTTGTTTATAGGATCGATGAATAAACAAAAAAGTAAACAGCCAACGACAAAGTCCAGCGGACAGAAAAGTAAACAAACAAAAACAAAGTGCAGCGTAAAAAAATAAAATAGTGGATAGATAAATACACAAGCAACAACTACTCAAACAAAAGTGGAAACAAGTTGTTAACATTTTTGGATTTTTCTCGAAAGCCGTCATCCTCCTTCGAGAGCATTCACCACATTAATGATCCAGCGATATAAAAGGCAAGACAATGCAAGCAATGATGCTGTTCGAATTAAGTTAATCGTGTGTGATGACGTCACGTTGGTTGTAGTGAGAATTCAATCAGTTGTGTGTGAAGACACGCTGATGTCGGTGTTAGAGAAAGATCATAAAGTATTTGTTTAAAGTCGTCGTATTCTAGTAGGGAGTGTGTTGACTTTTTAAACCAGGGACAGTGGTTCTAAACTTTCAAATAAAAGGTTCCGTTCTTCATGAATAAAATAAACACGTACATGATTAGTGATGTGAGAAGCCAGGTTTCAGATAAATGTAATGTAATTTACTTTCCAATGCTCCTTTAACGTTCCTACCTTCTATTTAACGTTGATCTACTATCTTAAAGATTGACGTACTTCATCGTGCATTCCTTTTTGGGGTAGCTGGTGTGGTTGTTTCAAACAATCAATGAAAGATTAAAAAGGATTAGTCAAGATTCAGTCGCCATAGTCTAGTAGATAGTGTGTTGGCTTATTAGACTGAAGGCCCCAGTTCAAACTACACGTCAGACATCAAAACCAAAATATGAAAAATATTCGAAGACTTTCTCCCAGTATATTTCAGGTAAAAACTCTGAGAGTAAATAAAAACTGGCATGATAAGCTTCTCAAAAAAAATCTATCGTTCGGAATCGACTTTAAACTGTAGGTCCCGCCCCTCTCATGTATAAAATCAACGCACACAACATAAGTGGTGTGAGAACCTAGAACAATAATCCTGACTGAAGGGCTGTAATGACCAAGAATGTATGTATGTAGTCTAGGTTCAGTCCCATAGTGCAAGCACAGTAAATGTGTTTTGGCAATTCTCCAAATTCTCCTGCTGTTTATACATTTTAAATGCCCTCAAATATCCCTCATTATATCCTTAATGTCTATTAAAAATATCCTCTTCTCTGTTAATATTTTTCAATTTTTTTTAATTTTTTTGATTTTTTTGATAAATATTTATGACCTCAAATGCTTACACACCACATTTATTGCATATTTTGACATTTTCAATTGCTGTTCATTATTGCGTATATGTATAGTATATGTTTGTATCTGTATGTGTGTGTGTGTGTGTGTGTGTGTGCTTAATTTAATATTTAATTACACTTTTTGAAAAAGAATTATTTTCACTTTATTTTTAATGTTTTTTGTTTTTGTTTTTGTTTTTTTGCAAAATTATTTTTCATTTCATTGCAATATGGATTCCAATACATTCACTCAATTGTATTGTTGTTGTTGTTGTTGTTGGAATTTTAACCACTATTTCTCTCTTAATTTATTAAAATTCACACAGAAAAACATTTTTATAGTCGAGAAATGCAATGCAAATAAATGACAACCACTGACTGTAAACTGTTATGGTTTATTACGAAACAATAAAAACAAAAAACAAAACGAACAACAAAAACTATGAAAATTTTTGTAGCTGGTGCTGTTGCTGTTGTTGTTGTTGTTTGAACAAAAAAAATTTATTGTTTATTTTGACATTTAACAACTGCAGAGGAAACAATTAAAAACTTATAATTTATAAAATAGTTAAAGCAACACAGTCTTCACAATGCTTGATTCAGTCTCACTCATGCAACTGAAGCTTAACAAAACAGAAGAAGGGAAAGACATTTTTAAGGTTTAAAGGGAACACAAAACTATTTCATTTTTTTAAAGAGAAATAAAGTTTTGTATAATAAAACTACTGTGATTACTGGTTGATTGTTGCCACAGCATAATTAAGCCACAAGAACATTTAAAACCGAAAACGTTTTAAAGACAAATCAAAGAGAAAAACAATTTTGTTCAAGGGAAAATAAGGTTTTAAGACCCTGTGTCTCCAAAAAAAAAAAAAGAATTTGAAATTAAAACATTCAAAAATTAAAAAAAAAATCTAAAGGGTTTTCGTTTATTATTGACTGATTTGTTTCAACTGCAACCATTTCGCTACTATAACACCCACTCAGCCAAGTATTTTTATTCACTTCTTCTATTGGCTTTATATTCTTAACCGTCAAGAAAGTATTGCAGTACAATATCTGGTCTATACGGTAACTCCATCAATTCTTCACAATCAAGTTCAATCAGTGTTCTTAACCCCCAACAAAGTGTTGCTGTACAGTATCTGGTCTATACGTGGCTCCATCAATACTTCACAATCAAGTTCAGTCAGTGTTCGTTGGAACATTAAAGATTAGAGGACGTGCACCTGCCGGTTAAGACCAGCACACTACCCGGAGATCGAAATTGACCTATTGTACAAAAAACTGTGTCTTCTTTCTCTGTCGACTATGTCTCATCATTCCAGCTAGGTTCATGTTATATATCACGAAAATGTAGAATCTAGAGTATCGAGTAGTATTTTGTTTTTTATTCGCTTAACATTAAAATTATAAAAAAATTAAATAAGCCCGGAGCGTCTTCCTGCAAGGATAAGAATGGAAACCTGGTCACAGATCCGCAAGCGGTGCTGAGAATATGGAGGAAACACTTCTCTACTCTGCTGCAAGGTAATGACGACATCAATACCGCCTCTAGAGATGATGTTCCGAACCCAATCGATGATGACGGCGTGGAGATTCCGCCGCCTAGCCATGAAGAGGTTAAAGTCACGATTATGCAACTTAAAAACAACAAAGCGGCAGGTCCTGATGGCCTTCCCGCTGAATTGTTTAAGACCGGATATAATGAGTTGGTCGCCGTGGTCTAGTGGGTAGTGTGTTGGCTTATTAGACAAAGGGCCCGTGTCAGGGTCAGACATCAAAACGAAAAAAATATTTCTTCGGCGACTTCCTCTCAGCAGATTTCTGGCAAAGACTCTGAGAGTAAAAATTTCCATGAAAAGCTTCTCAAAAATCTGTCGTTCGGAGTCGACTTTAAACTGTAGGTCCCGCCATTCATGTATAAAATTAACGCACATAACATAAGTGGTGTGAGAAGTTAGGTCGTAATCCTGACTGAAGAATTGTAATGGCCAATTATGTATAATGAGTTGGTAGGGCGCAAGCACCAGCTCATCTATAAAATATGGCTAGAGGAAAGTATGCCCAACGATTGGAACCTCAGTGTCCTCTGTCCCATCCTGAAAAAGGGAGACCCTACGATATCCACCAACTACAGGGGTATAAGCCTTCTCCCTATCGCATATAAGGTTCTTACAGGCGTATTGTGTGAACGACTGAAGCCACTCGTCAAAACACTGATTGGCTTCAGACCTGACAAGTCCACCATCGACCAGATCTTCACACTACGCCAAATCCTGGAAAAGACCCACGAAAATCAAGTCGACATCACCATCTTTTTGTCGACTATAAGGCTGCTTTCGATAGCCCCATAAGGGATCGTGTTTTTGCCGCAATGTCTGAGCTCGGTATACCTGCTAAGCTGATAAGGCTATGCAGAATGACGTTGAGCAATTCCTGCAGCTCCGTCAAGGTAGGAATGGACCTCTCTGAACCTTTTGATACCGTGCGAGGTTTCAGACAAGGAGATCCCTTATCATGCGACCTCTTCAACTTCGTCATGGAAAGTGTTCTGCGAAAGGCGGGAGTTCATCGCAATGGCACTATTTTTCAAAAAAGTGTCCAGTTGCTTGCGTACGCTGACGACATCGACATCATAGGGCGTACCAAAGGAGATGTCACTGCTGCCTTTAGTGCTATTGAACGGGAGTCTAAGAAGATGGGTTTGGCAGTAAATGAGGGCAAAACGAAGTATATGTTAGAGCTGTGCGGCGTATTGATTCACAAATTACGGCCGATAACTATACTTTTGATATAATCAAGGAATTCATTTACCTTAGCTCCGCCGTTACCACCGAAAATGATGTCAGTCTGGTGATCAAGCGCAGGATTACTCTTGCCAACAGGTGCTATTATGGTCTCAATAGGCAATTGAGTAGCAGAGACCTATCTCGCAAGACGAAACTAATACTCTACAAGACGCTCATCATACCCGTGCTTCTTTATGGCGCAGAAGCATGGACCCTATTAAGAACTGATGCAGCTGCCTTGAGAGTATTCGAGAGAAAAGTCATACGTAAGATGATACGGTCCAGTACTAGTTGGCGATGATTTTCGCATCCGATACAACAGTGAGCTGTATGAGCTCCTCAGCGACATGGACGTTGTACAGCGTATTAATATCCAGCGGCTGCGCTGGCTCGGCCATGTCGTTCGAATGGAGGAGGATGCTCCGGCGAGACGAGTATTTGATGCGGTGATCTGCGGCAGTCGGCGAAGAGGACGACCTTGTATCCGTTGGAAGGACCAAATTGAGAAAGCCCTGTCATCTATTGGTGTGACCAATTGGCGTAGGCGCGCAAGAAGCAGAAGCGCCTGGAAGAATGTGTTGCTGCAGGCCGAAATCCGTTAATCGAGCTGTTATGGCCAATTAAGTAAGTAAGTAAGTAAACAAACCACACAAGCAACAATAATGAAACAACAATGTTTACATTTATAAAGATGTCGAGAAAGCAAAGTCGTTAACATTCACCTTTAAGAATATTCATTACACTGTTTACCCTAGCCTTTCATATATTAGGCAAGGCAAAACAGTTGAATGGGTTAGTAAAAGTACAGTCAGTCTTGTGTGAAGGTGTGGTGTGTTTGATGAAAGAATTGAAAGATCTATCGAATAATTGTCTAGTAATCGTTACTGTTTATGCAAAGATTGAAGGTTTGTTATTCCTCTGATAACTAAGAAAAGCAATTGTCGTTGTTTACATCAAGTTGTGAACGGTGGCACAAAGAACTGTGCGAATAATAAAGAACTTTAAATAAAACTAAAAACAAATTTTATTTTTCTATTTCAACGAAATTGGCTTCATTTAAATTAAGGTCTTATTGAAGCAACGTAAACATTGTAATAAATGTTCTTGAAGACGAATGTTCATGAGTTTTCGAAATCTTTATAAATGTAAACATCGTTGTTTACATTTATCGTGTTCACAGTTATTTTTATGGTATTGTTGGTGTATTTTTGTTTACTTGTTTACCATTTTCATTTTAAGATTCCAAGATCAAATGGGTTGATACTCTGATTTAATTTCAACGACTGTGGTGGTTGTACTGAGAAACAACTGCCACTAGGATATTATTTGGTTTCGTGAACACAGATGAATTCATTATAAGCGATAGTACAAGATGCCTTGCATATGTCCACTAAATGTAGTATCTCTAGCTTACTCAGAGTTTAGTAGAGTTACTTAAAAATTTTATTTTTTTTTTTATTTTTTAAACACAAATTTATTTTTATTTTTATTTGCAATATACGGAGTTTATATTTTAAATGTTTTCAAAAGGTAAAAATGCCTGTTTGTTTTTCAATATTTTCTCAAGTTTTTTCAATCTATATTTACAGTCAAACACCTGGCTTTAATATCGTAAAACATAATGATCCTGCCACCATCATTAAAATCTCATGTAAATGAACACGGAAATAAAAGGAAACAAATTAAATCGTAAATTTATTCAAACCGAATGAACGCAACTTTTTGTTTGAAACGCACTTTGAGAAAAAAAAAACACAGAAAAGGAGCACAGGCAAGTATTAAACAGGAAACATGTGTGTGAACATTTTTACTAACATACACACACACATACATATACATGCATATCCTAAATGAAAAATAAATATGAAATGTTAAGCATTAAGCGATTCTAGTTGTGGTAGCGGCAGCAATGATGGTGTAACGTTGGTGTTGTTGCCAATAGTTGTGATGGTGTTGATTGTAGTGTTTGATGTTGTAGCTCCTGATGTTTCTGTTTTCTGTTCTGTTCTGTTCTGTCTTTAACATGCAACTTGTAAGTGTAACTACACATATGCCATGCCATGCATACATACACCTACACATGCATTCACATTCGTGTAATGCCGCCGCTTACATTTCTTACTAGAAAAGGCAAAAGTTTTGCAAGGAAACAGTTTAGAAAACCAAACCAAAATCAAAGAAACAAAAGAAAGGAAGTTCGTTATAAAGAAAAAATTAACACAAACAACAACAACAACAATATGGGAACAGAAAAATCATTTACAATATGGTTGTAATATGAAACGATTTCAGGTTGTTGTCGTTACTATTACCGCTATTGTATTTGCTAATGTTTAACTGCGTGAATTTTAAATACTTAAACGAGGGTTGGCTTATAACTAAAAACACATGAGTTCCCATAAATTAGCCATTATAGCGACATAAAATTTTAAGGCTTGAAGCAAACGTCCAGGCCTGTTCTCTGCTCTCAAGAATATCGTTTTAAAATTGCTTCCCTTATTTGCTTTTAATTAAAAAAAAATAATCATAATAATTATAACAACCCTCGTATATAACACCATATCCCATTGAGCCTTTAAATTCTTGTCTTACGCTTTATTTTCTTCCTGTTGTTTGCGCGTTATTTGCCGTTATAAGTCGTTTCTGGGTTTTGTGTCAGCAAATGTTGCTTGAACACGCATTTTTTTTTCGTTTCGTTTCTCTTTTTAACCGAAAATGCCGCGTGTTGTTTAGTTTTTAACAATTTATGCTGATTTCTCTTGTTTCTTTCTTACTTGCATTTAATTTGCCACAAAACACCATGCCACCAACAACATACATCGACACATACATACATACAACAAACACTATTTGTAAGTAAAAGAATTTTAGATGATTGAATGCGAATATTTAGTATCCTTCACCATGATTTCAGGTGGAGTTTTATGGCTTGGATTGTCTTAAGTTTCTGGATTTCGTGTTTACCAAAGGATTTTGATATGAGGACGAGGATTGGGGTCAACCAGTAAAGCACAGCAGGAGACGTAAACTATTACCCGCCTTTGTGCTAAACAAACAGAGCTGTTAACAGTTCAGTTCCTTGATGTATAAAGCCTGAGATTACTTCAGAGATGGGAATCAAAAAGTGAATAGGACTATCTGAAAATGCGATATTTTCTTCGGTGAAATGGCATTTTGTGATATATGAGTGGGTCTAAAGAGTGAAGACAGTGATTTAGTAGAGTAAAGCTTATGCCCTGGCTTCAACTTAAACAGAACGTTCAGCAGAGGATATAACAATACTACCCATAAATTAGGTCAGCTACCGATTATTTAACTCTTATAACGTTGATTTGAAATTAATACGGATCAGGTCGGGTCAGGTCGGAATGGTAGCTCTGATATCACAAAGCTAATTTGAGCACGCAAAGCGGCCCATTGTAATGCCACAGCAGAACGCAGTCCCTGTACTAATCAAGTTCCACCAAAACCAGGAAAAAGAAAGAAGCTGGTCAGCGCAAGGGCTGCACAAATTACGAAGTTATATGGGTCTAGTAGGTAGTGTGTTGGCTTATTAGACGAAAGGCCCGGGTTCGAATCCCAGGTCAGACATCAAAACGAAAAAATATTTCTTCGGCGACTTCCTCTCAGCAGATTTCTGGCAAAAGACTCTGAGAGTAAAAATTGCCATGAAAAGCTTCTCAAAAATCTGTCGTTCGGATTCGACTTTAAAACTGTAGGTCCCGCCACTCTTGTATAAAATTAACGCACACAACATAAATGGTGTGAGAAGCTAGGTCGTAATCCTGACTGAAGGGTTGTAATGGCCAATTATGTATGTATGTATGGGTCTCTCCATATAAATTGAAATAGCTTGTCAGTGAAAACAAGTTCATATTTACTAGACCCTGGATATTATCAATGCACAAACAATACACAGCCTTGAAAAGTATGTCTGTAGTAGGCATAAAGCAAAGCTCTTTCGAGAGAGGCTTGGGTCACACAAATCTGCATAAATTTTAGTACTTTTTTAGTAGACGATAACGTCTAAGTACATACATACATAATGGCGAGACCTACAGTTTTAAAGTCGACTCCGAACGATAGATTTTTGAGAAGCTTTTCATGGCAATTTCTACTCTCAGAGTCTTTGTCAGAAATCTGCTGAGAGGAAGTCGCCGAAGAAATATTTTTTCGTTTTGATGTCTGACCTGGGATTCGAACCCGGGCCTTTCGTCTAATAAGCCAACACATTAACCACTAGACCACGGCGACTTCAAACGTCTAAGTAGCTCTACTAAACTCTTGAGTAAGCGAGAGATACTATATGTGTTCGACAAATGCAAGGCATCTTTTACTATCGCTTATAATGGATTCATCTGTGTACACGAAACCAAATAATATCCTAGTGCCAGTTGTTTCTCAGTTCAACCACCACAGTCGTTGAAATTAAATCAGAATATCAACCGATTTGATCTTGGAATCTTAAAATGAAAATGGTAAACAAGTAAACAAAAATACACCAACAATACTACAAGACTAACTGTAAACAACGATAAATGTAAACAACGATGTTTACATTTATAAAGATTTCGAAAAGGCAAAGCCATGATCATTTGCCTTTAAGCACATTTAATTTGCCTTTAAGCACATCATTAGACTGTTTACCCTGCAATATAAGAGGAAAGCAAAGCAGAGAGAGTTAGTTAGTGAAATTTAGTCAGTCTTGTGTAAAGAGACATTGCGTTTGAAGACAGTAATCGCGGTTTGAAGATCTTCGTTACAAAAAATTTGTCGAATAATTGTCTAGTAATTCTTATTGTTTTTTCAAAGGGTATAAATAGTGGAACAATAAACAAAAGCAATTGTTGTTGTTTACATCAAGTTGTGAACAATGGCATACAGAATTGTGAGAATAATGAAGAATTTTTATTAAAACTGACAACAACCATTTTTAATTTTATTTTATTTGTAATCTACGAACTCATATTTTAAACGTTTTTAAATGGTAAAAAAGGTAAAAATATTTTGATTTGCTGGAAATGTCTAACCTGGTAGTTGAACCGCGGCCAATACCCTACCTACTAAACTACGGCGACTACAATAGGTTAAGTACAGTGTTTGTTTTAATTCTCAGTATAACATACGTAAGTATCAATTGTCCTTAAGATTGAAAGAATCTTTTATCAGTCTTCAGCTGACACTCCCTACTACCCGCTTAATTGTTATCAAGTCTTTTTTCATTCATGCTAGGGCTATTCGAACTATAACTCATTGATTTTGTTCCTTTCAATAGTAGAGGAGGGAAGGGAAGACATTTCCTTAATGACCTTTTACTCAAAATGTACCCTCGAAGTCGTCTTAGAGTTGCCGTAGTCTAGTAGATAGTGTGTTGGCTAATTAGACGTAAGGCCCGAGTTCAAATCCCAGGACAGACATCGAAACGAAATTATGGACATATTTCTTCGGTGACTTCCCCTCAAAAGATTTCCGACAAAAACTCTGAGAGTAAATAAAATTGCCATGAAAAGCTTCTCAAAAATCTATCGTTCGGATTCGACTTTAAACTGTAAGTCCCGCCGCTCATGTATAAAATTAATGAACAAAATATAAGTGGTATGAGAAGCTAGGTCGTAATCCTGGCCGAAGGGTTGTAATGACCGAATTATGTATGTATGTGCCCTCGTAAATGCTATAATAAGTTAATATAGTTTACTCTGTTGATAGTTTTCCTAGGCAAATTTTAAAAACTCGTCATAATAAAGCCTGTGAAAGCATCCCCTGTTTCATCAGTCCTTTGTGTAACGTTGTGTGCTTAATCCAATGTTACGTTGTGTATAAAAGTGGCTGCCATTCTTCAATGATAGACAAACTTATGTAGTCTGACCCATTGTAATATCATAGGTTTTGAACTACAATTCTACACTGAACTGCTCTAAGCATTTGAAGAAGTAATTGAGACTTCTAATCCACATACTTTACTGATCGGTAAAAAAAAAACCCGGTAACGCTCTCTTATTGGGAGCCTTCCTTCAGAAAAATGAACAGGACTTTGGAGTTTGTGAGTGATGAAGATTCGTCTTCAAGAACATTTATTACAATGTTTACGTTGCTTGAATAAGATCTTAATTTAAATGAAGCGAATTTCGTTGAAATAGAAAAATAAAATTTGTTTTTAGTTTTATTTAAAGTTCTTTTTTATTCTTACAATTCTTTGTGCCGCTGTTCACAACTTTATGTAAACAACAACAATTGGTTTTTTTTTTGTTATTCCTCTGGTTATATCCTTTTCAAAAACAATAACGATCAATAAACAATTGTTCGATAGATTTTTGTAACGGAAACCTTCAAACCGAGATTACTCTCTACAAATACACCCCATCTTCACTCAAGACGAACTGAACTTTACTAACTCTGTCGCGTGCTTTGCTTTGCCTTTTGTATTTTTAGTTCTTTGATCTGCCAATCTTTAGGGCTGTATATAGGGTGCTTTAGCAATACAAACTATTCGTAAGCGACTGAAACAGATGGAAATACATTTTGTATTCAAATGTAATATCGTAAAATGATTTTCTGTTTTTCCTTTTCTCTCGTGTGTTTTTCTTTGTTTTGTTTTTTCATCTCATTTTGCGAAGAAAATTAAAACACACGCAATATACAAATTAGCCTACAAATAACAACAACAACAAAAATAACTTGAAGAAGAATTTCCATTCAAACATTTTTTCCTACAACGTACCTTACGTTTCCCAACATTTATCGTTTGATTTTCGAATTGCGTTTTGTTTTCCCCCAAAAGAATTTTAATATTTAAACTCGAAAAGGAAATTTCAAGTTTGTTGTTGAGAATTTTCGGAATTTTCTTTTTTTTTGTTGTTGTTGTTCTTTTCCTCCACAGGTATTTCAGCCAATTTTTGTTTTTTTAAAGAAAATATATTGATCTTAGACATGGCATCCAGGGCATGAATATGAAGGCGGTGGAAGTGTACTTCAAATTATGGCATTCAAAATCAATTTGTTCCAAGTGTAAGTAATTGCGCATTAAGAAAGTGAATTTTTTTTGGTTTCGTTTACTAAAGGCATAATTACAGTGATAATGGGTTACGTTAATGACTTTTTCTGAAAATGGAGATCAATGTCCGAATTGAAGAAGAAAGGAAGTTGACATTAAAGAGTTAGAATCCCCTCAAATGTTATGAAAAATTGGAATTTCATTAAGGAGGAGGAAGAGAAGTTAGAAGTCGTTGTAGTCTAGTAGGTACTGTGTTGGGTTATTAAACTGAAGGCCCGAATTCAAACCCCAGGTCAGATATCAAAACGAAAATATCAAAAAATTATTAACTTCGGCAGATTTCTGCCAAAACTTCTGGGAGTTAAATAAAATTACCATGAAAACTTTCCCAAAATTTCATATACGGAATGGAGGATAAATCACTCATTGGTGGTGTGAGAAGCTGGACTATAATTCTGACTAAGTATTCCGTGCTACATTTACATAGGCGCTAAAGACAATTTTGATTTATGGGCTCTCCGAGCGATTGAATAGTTTAAGGAGCCTTCGAGGTAACTCAATACGTCCATTCTATATAAAGACGAATGGAGAAATGGCATGAGCCATATAGTAAACGACTTTAAATGGATCCTGACTAGGGATTATAAACTGAATAGAGCTGTGGATGTAGGAACTTTTTTGAAACCGGCCGGTTTAGCTTACTTAATATGAATAATTATGATTGAAGTCGCTGTGGTCTAGTAGTTAGTGTGTTGGCTTATTAGACGTGAAGCGATGGTTCAAATCCGAGGTCAGATATCTCGAACGGAACCAAATATTTCGGCGAATTTCTCTTAACAGATTTCTGTCATAAACCTCTGCGAACATTCCTCCGTTTCCCATTCTCCCTCCCCTTCCATATTTTCCTATATCCTTCTTTTCCTTCCTCCCCTAAGGACAATGTACAATGGGTCAATTTTTACTTCCGGGTACTGTGCTTGTCTTGACCGACAGGTGCACGTCCTCTAACCTAACCTAACCTAACCTCTGCGAAAATATAAAATTAACATGAAAAGTGTTTCAAAAATCTGTCTTTCAGAGGCGACTTTAACCTGTAGGTCCGGCCATTCAAGTATAAAATTAATGCACACAGGATATGTGGTGTGAGAAACAAGGTTGTAATCATCACTAAAGTCCTTCAATGGCCAATTCTATCTGTGATATAAATAAAGACAGAAGTTTTGGCTGTAATGTTGATTATCTTGGAAAGATATTGTCATACTTTCTGAGAGCTTGAGTATTGGATTTTAACATAACCTTTAGCTGAAAGCTTGAGTTGACTATTTGATAACAGATTTCCTCAAAGCCGTATGTATAAATTCAAACATGGGCTAGAGAGAGCAATGTTTATAGCTTAAATTACCTAGAAGATGGCGAAAGATTTATTCGACAACTGAAGAGAAGCCAGGGAAGATGAAGAAGATGAAGTTGCCGTGGTCTAGTGGGTAGTGTGTTGGCTTATTAGACGAAAGGCCCGGGTTCGAATCCCAAGTCAAACATCAAAACGAAAAATATTTCTTCGGCGACTTCCTCTCAGCAGATTTCTGGCAAAGACTCTGAGAGTAAAAATTGCCATGCAAGATTGCAAGATTTCTACTCATAAGAGACGCATTATTCTTGATCGCACGGCGTATAATTTATGAAGGAGCTTCAGAAATTATCAGAGGAATACTCCAAATCATCAATAATTTTTTGTGGAGCTCGTTGATATAATAAAAGGAACTGCATGGACATCGTAATAGGAACTCAGAATAGAGCCTACATTTTACTCCGCAAATGACCTGATTTCCAATGACTTCCACCGGTTAAAATGGAGTATTTGTCTTGCAATTTTTTATAAAATTTATCATTGTTAGCCTTCGTTTTAATCATTGATTTTTGGGAGAAGCCTTTCCTTTTACCAAAAATTGTTTTCCAAATTTTAACAAAAAAAAACAAAAGATTTCCGCTTTTAAAGAATGCTAAACACAAATAACAAAACAATGAATTCAACGATGCGATAATCTTCAAAGCAACATTAAAACGACAACGACAATAGCAACAGCAACATGAACAACAAAGTTTGATTCAGGAGAACATTTCTTTTACTTGACACCCCCTTAAGCTACCACCTTCATACACAAAAGCATACCGAAAGCAGCGAATTGTCCTTTTTACTTGGCTGCCATTATAAACGCAAGCAAGACAAAAATGGCCATTGAAAACACTTGTAGCGTTAATGCTGGCAGTGCTGCCGCTATCACAGCTGCTGCTACAGCCACTGCTTTACGTGCTTCGAAATACGGTGCCAAGCCAAAATGAGAGTCGTTTTGAAATAAGATTTGAAGTAAAAATTTTTCAAGTACTTGTTTTAGATGCTTGCCTTGTATAGTTTTTTTTGTTTTATTGTTGTTATTATTGTTGTTGTTATTGTTGCTATTTTTAGTAGAAAATTTTCCAAGTTTGTTAAGCATAGTAAGGAATTATCGAAGCGAAAAACTAAATCTAAAGGATTTAAACGTCTTAACAATTGTAGCTTAACAATCTAACAAAAGAATTGAATGCCAAAGGAAAACAGCTAAACACACACACACACAGACAGAGAAAAAAGAGAGAGAGAGAGCAAAAGAGCGAAAATAAAATCCTTACACATACATATACAAATACAAACAATACCAACAAAACATTGTGTAGTATAAATTCGTGCAGAAGGATATTATTTAGAATATTACCGACCAATTCTAACAAACAAACAAATGATGAATCCTTAAAGGGATTACTTAGGACGACTATATAATGCGGTATAGCATACGATATTGATGACATTCCATCTACTTATTGCAGAGGAGACAAGGATTTCTGTATGGCTTTAACTGGATTGAGACCATCTTGAATTTGTCAGGACAATATTCTATCAGAAATTGGCTGACAAATCCTGAAGTAGCAGGCGTTTCTAGGAGGATCAATGAGATAAGAATACTGACCCGATTCTGTGGGCTATTCAATCTCGTTCTGTATTGAAGACTTGAAGACGAAAATGGATAACAGTATTAAGTATTTATTACAACGATCTTGGCTCTTCAGCTTCACTCAAACTGTCCGATGAGTTCATTGTTTTTTCGACGGAGATTTACGCCCTTGTTAAACGCAGGGCTACGTTCGGGAGCTAAATCTCAAATATTTCAATGCTGCCAACTACTTCGACAATATTGTGATCACAAGCGCTGTTAATTTCATCATTATGAGAACGAATCATTGAAGTCGCCGTGGTCTAGTGGATAGTGTGTTGGCTTATTAGACAAAAGGCCCGGGTTCGTATCCCAGGTCCAGATATCAAAACGAAAAATATTTCTTCGGCGACTTCCTCTCAGCAGATTTCTGGCAAAGACTCTGAGAGTAAAAATTGCCATGAAAAGCTTCTCAAAAATCTGTCGTTCGGAGTCGACTTTAATCTGTAGATCCCGCCACTCATGTATAAAAAATTAACGCACGCAACATAAGTGGTGGGAGAAGCTAGGTCGTAATCCTGACTGAAGGGTTGTAATGGCCAATTATGTATGATGTATGAGAACGAGATGTCTTCGCAGCTACATTAACGCGAGTTTTAAAGACATCGCGTTGAAATGGTTTGAAACCTATGTTATTGGGGCTTAAGAGAGAATTATTTTACTCGGGAAGTGAAGGAAAACAGAAGTCTGAATATGCTAAGGGTATTTATTTCTTTATTTATTAATTGCTGTACAATTACAAATTATATTCTAATTCTATACGAGCTAAGTAACTTTGACCATACGCTCGATGTAGTATCACAAACCAGAGCCTCTGGTGGGAATCGAAACTACGACCCTCAGGCTAATAGTCTAGCCTAGTACTCACTAGACTACCAGGGCACTCATGCTAAGAATAATGGTTAGTTTTTAATTAAATTTCATAAAATTTACTGGAATTTTTTAGGCTTAAAATTCGGCTGTAGATCCTCCGAACGAAGATGCGAGGAAAATTTCTAGAGAACCTATTCTTCTTAACCTGGACTGCCACTCTGAGTCGCATCATTAGGAGCTTTTAGTGGTTCGCGAGTAGGGAATAGCGGAAAACTTTAATAACACAATAACCAACATGTGGCCTAAGTGTGTTTGTCCAACTCTCCTTGTCAGTCAATCTTGCATACATACATACATACATAATTGGCCATTACAGCCCTTCAGTCGGGATTAAGATGATAACACAATAGACAACATGTGGCCTAAGTGTGTTTGTCCAACTCTGTTAGTCAGTCAGCCTTGCATGAAGAGAGTAATCGTGGTATGAAGATCTCCGTTACAAAGATCAGTCGAACAATTGTCTAGTAATTGTTGTTGTTTATGCAAAGCGTGTAAACGAAAGAATAACAAATAAAGCAATTGTTGTTGTATACATAAAGTTGTGAACAGTGGCACACATTTTCTGGGAATAATATTAGAGTGTTAACAAACTCAAAGTTGTCCAAGCATGCCAAAATGGTATAGGGAAGGTTTGCACTAACTGACATCGGAATTATTCATTGGATTAGAAATAACATTTCGACAATCAGTTTTCTTAGGTTGGGTTAGGTTAGGTTAGAGCACGTGTACTTGTCAATTCTGACAAGTACAGTATCCGGAGGTCGAATTGACCCATTGTACAACGTCCTAGCTTCTCATACCACTCATGTTGTGTGCGTTAATTTTATACATGAGTGGCGGGACCTACAGTTTAAAGTCGACTCCGAACGACAGACTTTTGAGAAGCATTTCAAGGCAATTTTTACTCTCAGAGTTTTGCCAGAAATCTGCTGAGAGGAAGTCTCCGAAAAAGTATTTTCATATTTTTGTTTTGATGTCTGACCTGGGATTCGAACTCGGGCCTTACGTCTAATAAGCCACCACACTACCTACTAGACCACGGCGACTTTCATCAGTTTTCTTTCTCTCATCAACATTTTTAACAATTTTTTTAACATTTAGTCCCCTATAAACTATACATAAAGTTGTGTACAGTGGCACCTAACCTAGCCTAACCTAGCCTAACTCATTATTCATTTAAGCACTTAGAGTCTAGTTTTTAGCAGCACATTGAAATTAATTAAATTAAGAAATGTTTGTGTTAGAATAATTATGTACCTTGAAGTGTTGCAAACCTGAATACAAACCCAACATATTGACTAACTAAACGTAGTATGTCGTCAGGCTATAGTGTGTTGTACTAACACAAAAACCTGGAACTCTACCAACTATACTAGAAATTTCAAAATGCTTTTTACAGTGTTCACTGAACAAATCCAGATACTCCAGAGATGCCTGATAAAAATGCTCGAAAAGAAAGAGAAGAACGAAAGAGATGAGACGAGTAGGAGAACGACAAAAAAGGTAAATGACCATACTGTTGTAGTACGAAATACTTTTTTTTTATTTAATTTCAGGCCAAGAGAGCCAGTGATGTGTATAAAATTTATATTAAAAATGACAGCAAAAACAGGAACAGAGAGAGAGAGAGCAATAGAGAGAGAGGAAAACAAAAACTCACACTTAAACTTGACTTTTAATACATGAAGTACCTGAAGTGTTAAGAAAATTTCAAACAAAAAACACGGAAAAACGGAAAAACTTTACATTACAGACAGCAAAACAACAAAATGTGTGAAATAAAATTTCCACTCAAATAAGTTTCCTTAGCTTGGAAAATACAAATTATATATGGAGTGTCATAAATAGGGTTAAGGATAAGGGAATAAAGGAATAAATAGCAAAGAATGAACAGGAAGTTTACTGGACATTGTAGATAAAAACAAACTATTCTTGTGTTATGTTTAGTTATTTGTGATTTAATAAAAACGATTTTAAAATGAAATAAACTTTATGAGAGAATGAATGAATTTAAGAAGATAAGAAAAATAAAACAGAGAAATAAACAAAATTCTAATTCTATAAAAAATTCCAATGAATTTGGTGCTTGGGTTGCACCTTCAATACATCTGCTTATCAAGTTTAACGCACTTTGAGTAGCCTTTACATAAGTCGTCTATGATGGTTTACGTCTTAATATTGTTACAAGAAAATTTTATGAGTTTTTACCACACCCAGAAGTCGAACATGCTGCCGTTTATGTAGCTTTCTTCTACTCATTGGCAGTAATACAGTGGCTTCTCCAGCATTTCTTCTTCATCTCTTTGATATGTACCACCGGCTTACAAGCTCAAAATCCTTTGATTAATAGATAGTGTCTTCAAATTTACATCTTGCCACCAAAACTATGTCATCTGTATAGTCTTAGTCTTTCTTTCTAAGTGCTTCACAGCCTCACTTATCTAGGTCCGCGGGCACAGTACTATTCCAGCAAACTTCGGAGTCCACGAGCTTGTGTTCTCCTTACGGAATTCTGTTCAATCTATTTGGGAATGCCATTTACCTCGTTCAAGTTGACCATTCCGCAAAAGTTCTTTCGGGAGTTCAACCTATCCAGGGGTTAATGAGGAGTGCTGTTACACTACAAGAACTCACTTAGTCCTCGATGTATAGAAGGCGTACCAATCAGTTATTCGCACCTGGTCGTAAAGTCATCTCATTCACGGTGGCCATGCTTACTGGTCATTGTGTTATGTGAAAGCACCCGGAAAGCATTCAGCTGCCATGTAATGACTTTTGCCGTGGGTATAGATCCGCTGAGGAAAAGTAGACTGTTATCCACTTTCTTTATCAATGCCCATCACTTTCGAGTTGCAGAAGTAGATAATTTGACTTCCCAATCCTTGCCAGCTTAACAGAGCAGTCATCCAAAGATGTCAAACATTCATTCGTTCATTTAACGAACTTTCGCACTGGTTTTCTAGCATAGGGTAGTCGTGCTTTTAATGTGCAGCTCCTAAGCTGACTAACTTCCTCCCTAGTTTGGTGGTAATTAGCCAGCGCAGAGACTGCGTTGACCTGTGGTGTCACAACGAGCCGCTATGTGTGCTAAGAGAGCTTTTGATCTCAAAGCTACCACTGCAACCTACCTAACTGCATTCTTGGCAATCGATGTCTACTCAGAACAGTTTTATTGAAAAATTTCATTCACAACCAGGCTCCACATTACTGGTAAAGCAAACGCATCTTGCAGACAATCCTTATTATCTTGTCCTGTGTGTTTGTTTCAGCACGTTGTGTGAATAGATCGTAAGTCGTACAGCAGTAGCTCTCCGCCTCTCTATATATTTTTTGCTTACCATGCCACGGCACCCGTTTCAATGCTGCAAATCTGAGCTTGGCCTTGATTGAAACCCCAGGTCAGAGATCTACAACCAAACTAAATACGAAACAAATATTTCTAAGACGACTTCCTCTCAACAGATTTCTGACAAAAACTCTGAGATTAAATAAAAATTGCCATGAAAAAGTTGTCAAAAATCTATCATTCGGAATGGACTTTCAACTGTAGGTCCCACAACTCATGCACAGCATAAGTGGTGTGAGAAACTAGATCGTTACCCTGACCAAAGGCATGTAATGATCAATTATGTATACGTACTCGTGTGTGTCTACGTTGGAACGCTGTGTGGGTCTTCAGACCACTCAAGCCTTACCATTGCTGCAATGTTAATTCAGAACTTATACTTCAAAACTCCTGAGGGTGTATGAAGATCCTAAACAGACTCGTCACTTTTGCTATTTCACAGATGTAAAATAATCGCATTTTTTTCAAGGGACATTGAAAATGTTCTTGTTTTATATTTTTAATTGGTCATTACATATTAGACTGAACTCCACCATTTGGGTTTGATGGTTAGGGACAAAATATCCATTAGGACTTCCTAATAAAAATTATAAATTATTACAGAACCATTCCATTAAGACTTCTCTAAAAGTTTTAAATTTAAAATGAAGAAAAACTAAAAAAAAATTTTAAATGACTACTCGTACAACCTCTTCAAAGCTTAAGGACAAATAGTTGCAACAGCAAATTATCCGTTTTTTCTTCTTTTTTTGTATGCAACAGCACAGATTGCAATTACTTAAAGCCACAGAAAACTGCAGCAGCATAAACTAATATAAACGAAAAACAAATAGTAAAATGGGTGCATAAAATAAAGGTAAAATATTAGGGTGGCTCAAGAACTCTCTCATGTCATATCAGCATGCAACGAAACCATTGAGTTGATCTGTGAGAAGTACGGACATGTTTCTTAAGTTATAAAGCCCGTGATTGGAACACAGAAATTTGTTTGTGTGTCTCTACTACTTACATAAATACAAACATAATTTGGTCATCACAACTCTGCAGGCCTAGCTTCTCACACCACTTATGTAGTGTGCGTTAATTTTTATACATAAGTGACGGGACCAACAGTTTAAAGTCGATTCCGAACACAGATGATGTTTGAGAACCTTTTCATGTCAATTTTATTTACTCTCAAAATTTTTGCTGGAAATCTGTAGAGAGGAAGTCGCCATAGATATATTTTCATATTTTCATTTTGATGCCCGACCTAGGATACGAACCCGGACCTTCAGTCTAATATTACTTAAGTTATCCAAATCAATAAATGTGTACATAACTGATCATTATAAACCTTCAGTTTGGATTGCAACCTAGTTTCTCTAGCTAATATGAATATCTAGGAGTTATGTTTGCCTACTAATCACCTCCTAAAACTGGTCTTAAAAATTCATAAGGATTTCCGTATTTGTTCCAATCAGAAATGGAGAAAAGTCATACATACATACATAATTGGCCATTACAACCCTTCAGTCAGGATTACGACCTAGCTTCTCACACCACTTATGTTATGTGCGTTAATTTTATACATGAGTGGCGGGGAACTACAGTTTAAAGTCGACTCCGAACGACAAGTTTTTGAGAAACTTTTCATGGCAATTTTTACTCTCAGAGTCTTTGCCAAAAATCTGCTGAGAGGAAGTCGCCGAAGAAATATTTTTTCGTTTTGATGTCTGACCTGGGATTCGAACCCGGGCCTTTTGTCTAATAAGCCAACACACTACCCACTAGACCAAGGCGATTTCTGAAAAGTCATACAACATATCCAAAATATTTCAGACCATTCAGCCATACTTGAATCATTTTTAAACCACTTTAGGAAGCGATCAACAACTCCAGATTTGAAGCTTTACAAAGCTGTGTTGTGTGCTTAGACATGCGGAGAGAATGAGACTCCCATTTAAGGATTTCTGTCGTGAATGCAGATCCACTGAGAAAGAGGAGACTATTGTCTACTTTCTTTGTCGGTGCCCATCTCTTGCTAGGTGTGGATATAGGTTGTTTGGCTTTCAATTCCTTGTTAGTTTGACAGAGCTATCATCTATTGTTATCAAGGATATAGCTTCGTTTATCAAACTTTCTGGATGGTTTTCTAGTGCAGGGTAGTCGTGCTTCTGTTGTGCAGCCCTTGCGCTGACCAGCTTCTTCCTTTTCCCTGATTTTGGTGGGCCTTGGTCAGTACAGGGACTGCGTTCTGCTGTGGCAGCACAACGGGCCGCTATTCGTGCTCAAGTGAGCTTTGTGATATCATCACTATCACTCCGACCTAACCTAAAAGGATGCTATGGCATGATAAGAAAAAAATATATAGGAAGGGCGGAGATCTACTGCTACACCTCTTAGGGACAGAATAAAAAGGATTGTCTGCAACATGGCTTTGGTTTACCTTTAATGTGAAGCCTGGTTGTAAAGGGAATTTTAATAAAATTTGTTTTGAGTGGACATTAACTGTCAAGACTATAGTTAGGTAGGTTGGAGTGGTAGCACTTATATTGTGTGTGTGATTTTATACATGACTGGCGGCACTTATATTTTATAATCGACTCCGAACGACAGATTTTTGAAAAACTTTTCTTAGTAACTTTATTTATTCTCAGAGTTTTTACTAGAAATCTGCTAAGAGGACTTCGCCGATGAAATCTTTTTTCCCTGTTTCATTTTGTTGGAGATGTCTGAGCTGAGGTTTAAACTATGGCCTCCCATTTTATAAGCCAATGCACTAACTACTATACACCGGCAATCAAAATCAATATTTAGAAGAAATAATTAAACCTGAAGCCGGCGTAGTCTAGTAGGTAGTGTGTTGCCTTATGAAACGTAAGGCCCGAGTTCAAATTCCAGGTCAGACATCAAAACGAAAACGTGAAAATATTTATGCGGCGACTTCCTCTAAACAGATTTCTAGTAAAAACTCTGAAAGTAAATAAAATTGCCACGAAAAAGGTTCCCAAAAATCTGTCGTTCGGAATCGACTTTAAACTGTAGGTCCCGCTACTCATGTAATTAAAAAATTAACACACACAACATAAGTGGTATGAGAAGCTAGGTCGTAAATCCTAACTGTAGAGTTGTAATGACCAATTATGTATGCAATTACACCTGATGTATACGAACAGCCCTAATACTTTATGGAGAAAAAATCCCTAAAGCTCTTTTGAAAACAAAATATTAATGCCATGGTTTAGAAAAAGATGATTTAAACCACAAACTAATGTCACTTGGATTGCATTTCATTTATAGAAAAACAAAAAAAGAGAAAAAAGAGGGGCAAGATTTCCACCAAAGTATATAAACACACATGAGAGACACAGAGAGCAAGAGATTCTAAAACATATGCCCTTACGTAGCTACAATATGTAATGGGGTATACACAAACCAATGACAATAATTTCTACAAACATTTACAAGCTTAAACAATTTGTCTACGCACCGGAATGCGTTACATGGAGATATGCAAACGAAACAAAGCAAAAAAAAAGAGAAAAAAGTTTCGAAAACATTTCCGTTGCTATAGCATACAGTAGAGAGAAATGCAGTGCTTGGCATATGAAATATAACAGTTCACGTACACATACAAAGGCATTTCATTAAACAGAAAATAAAAGAAATGCTAGGTTATGTACATATGCACAAGTATGAGTAATTGTGTATAATAGAACCCCTTTAAATATGCAACATTTTTTCTTTTTTTTCTAAACAAATTATATTTGCTTGCTCGCTCGCTCGCTCTCTCTCTTTCTCTCTCTGGGGAATATAAAGGTTTTTTTTATTATTTATGGAGGCAAATAGAAGGTAGGCTGCATGTATAATTTTTATTTTTCTGTTTTTCCTAACATATCCTTAGATTCCAATTCCAATTTTTTTCTTTTTTCCAAAATAAATATGCGTGCCTAGTTAAAGACCCAAAAGTATACTTTATTACTACATACAGAGACACACAGGGAGAGAGAGAGAGACAGAGAGAGAGAGAGAGAGAGCTGGGTAAAGCTATTCCTTGATTATATTACACTAAACCAGTGTGTTAATGTAGGCAAATTGTTTGAGGTGAAATGTATTTAACAAACGTTTCGTTTCGTTTCGTTTTGCCAGGCCACTCGAAGAGAAGTCCCTAGAGAACAAGGAGTAGTTTAGAGATTAGCTGAACAAGCTACCCCATCTTAAGGTTGAGGTTGTTTGCAAAAACCAAACCAACAAAATGTATGAGTTACGGTACTAGTTAGCTTGTTAAAACAAAAGCAAACAACAAAAAAAAAAGTATTAAAATACGAGGGCTATTGGGTAAATTATTTCTTATATAGAAATTCAAATTCAAATTTATCTCCTCTCCCATAACTACAAAAACCAACATGTTTCCCTTCATCTATTGCCTATTAGAACCATGTTTAACCTTTTGTCTTTCATTATTCCTATTGGGCCGCTTTTTTTTATAAAAATCTTTTGCTTCTGTTAGGCTTAAAATTCATTCAGGTTTTCGTCTTTTCTACTTTAAATAAGTGTTGAATTAACGTGCAGTTTATTTTCATTCTAAAACCACAAGATCCATTACAGGATATCCTTACAAAATATACTGAAACATACTGAACGCAAACAAACAATCACACAAACAAACATTCTTACACATTTGTAATCACTATATACACATACTCGTACAAACATCTAATCAGTAATACCTAAGAGCTGCTTTAGGAACTGTAGTTTGTAGTGTAATTTTTGTTTTTATATATCACAAGCAGCAAGTACAGTTGATGGACGATGAAATAGTATTACGTTTTACCTTTAAAAAAGTTAAACTATGAGCACGTAATTTGATGAAAATTTTTTATTATTCGTATAATTTTGTGTGCCACTGTTCACAACTTGATGTAAACAACAACAATTGCTTTGTTTGTTATTCCTTTGTTTACATCTTTTGCGTAAACAATAACAATTACTAGACAATTATTCGACAGATCTTTGTGAAGGAGATCTTCAAACCACAATTACTCTACTTAAATAAACAGCGTCTTCACACAAGTGTGACTGAACTTTTACTAACTCAGTTGCCTACTTAGCCTTGTCTTTTATATGACAACATAAACAGTCTGAAGAATGTTTTTGAAGGCGAATATTTAAGGCAATAAACATCGTGGTTCTATTATTGATTTTTATAATGGCAACGTAAACAGTCTGATGAATGTTTTTGAAGGCGAATATTTAAGGTAGAAAACAACGTTGTTCCATTATTGTTTTCTAGGTATTTGATTGTTTATAACGCTGTAGTTTAACTGTAAAGTTGTGAAAGATCAATTTTTTATATAGCCAAAGGCTTACTGAATTACTTTGAACCTTGTGAAGTAAATGTCGATACGCTTTATTCACAGCAAATGCTTGAGTGTCCTTCTGCCGATAGTATCTACTCTAAAGGCCAGACATTTCTGAAAGTGCTGCAAATAGCAACTTAATGCCAATGTATTTCCTTAAGCCTATCGAATTATTAACAGTACAGCTAAAGGGGGGCTGTATGCACTCTTTGCCAGTATTCAAATATCAGACCTGGGTGTTTGTATCATGGTCTCAAGTCTAATAAGCCAAATCAGTACTTTCGGAGACAATGACGACATCAGTCCACTTGAATTCCTTAGTCCTCAAGTCTATAAAATTATTAACAGCAAAACAAAATGATGTCATATGCCGTCTCTCCCAGAATTCCACGAACTAAATGTCCGCTATTAATGCCGATTAATGCCACAAATTGCTCGACTATCACACGGAACACACATAAGTGGTCATTAAAACGTTTCAATCAGGATTACCACCTAGCTTCTCATTTCACCTATATTGTGTGTGTTAATTTTAACACATGAGTGGCGGAATCTACAGCTTGAAGCCGACTCCAAATGACAGATTTTTGAGAAGCTTTTCAAGGCAATTTTTACTTAATCCCAGAGTTTTTTTACAAAAACTTTTCATGGCAATTTTATTTACTTTGCCCATATTTTTTGCCAGAAATCTCCAGAGAGGCAGATTTATTTGGCCATGCCTTATCTGGTGTTTGAACCGTGGCCTCACGTCTAAAATGCCAACACTACCTATTAGACTACGGCGCTACTTCATTTGACAAACCCAAATCCGGATGTCAGATTGTCATTTATTGTTTATCTTGCTTAAATAGACACAAATTATTAGCTTTCATATGACAGCCGATACAGTAATCCCTCGATTTATATCGCAGTTGGTTCCAAAAAAAGGCGACGTAAATCGACATGACGCAAATAGAATTTCATATCGCTCATACCACAAAATTGTATGTTTTTAACAAAGAACTTAATAAAGTTATAAGAATTTACAGTAATCCCTCGATTTACGTCGCCTTTTTCTGGAACCAACTGTGACGTAAATCGAATGACGACACTAATTAAAGTTAGAGGACATAAAAAATTTGACGACATACATACATACATAATTGGCCATTACAACCCTTCAGTCAGGATTACGACCTAGCTTCTCACACCACTTATGTTGTGTGCGTTAATTTTATAAATGAGTGGCGGGACCTACAGTTTAAAGTCGACTCCGAACGACAGATTTTTGAAAAGCTTTTCATGGCAATTTTTACTCTCAGAGTTTTTGCCAGAAATCTGCTGAGAGGAAGTCGCCGAAGAAATATTTTTCGTTTTGATGTCTGACGTGGGATTCGAACCCGGGCCTTTTGTCTAATAAGCCAACACACTACCCACTAGACCACGGCGACGATTTGACGACATTAATCCTTAATCGAAACAACGTTAATCGAGTTGACGTAAATCGAAGAATTACTATATAGTGTTGGCTAATGCTAATTAGCTAACCTTAGCTGTAATCAATTGATTAAACTCATACTCATCGAATCTAGTTTATGGGTTTTATAGTTTAGGTTCTGTAGAAATTTTCTCTATGTATGTGTGTGTGTTTTTTTTTTTACTCTCTCTCTCTCTCTGTCATTCATTTCATTTTGTAACTGTTTGTTGGTGTTTGGAATAGGAGTTGTAGTGTTAGTTGTTGTTGTTGTTGTTAGTATTGTAAATATCAATCTATCGATACCGTTGTGACCGCATTCTGAGTCGTACACATACAAATTGTTGTTAAAGGATATTGCGGTTTAAACCAATCGAGCAAAACTAAACTTGATTATTTTGTGTGGTCATACATACAAAATCTAAACTCACAAACACATATACACACAGATATGTCTATATGTGTGTGTGTATTATAGGAGAGTACGTGCTTGTATGTATATTATACAATATGATAAATAGGCTGGTCAAATACATTTACATAAGGTTACATATGTATGTGTGTTTAAGAGTGTATGTGTATGATTGCTGTTTAAGAGTTTAGCCTTACAAAGTGCAAGCCAACAAACGTTAGTTGGCTTATTTGGTATCCTCTTTTATACGTTATAATTTTCTATTTATTTGAAGGCTTATAAATAAAAACAAAATAATACAAAAAATGAACAACAACAACAACAATATACGAGTATAAATAAATGAATGAATGAATAAATGAATGAATACTTGAATGAAATGCTTAGAGTAACAGCTATTTTTGATGAACATTTAATAAAACTGTTACAAATGTTTGCTCTCACGCTCTCTCTTTCTCCCTCTTTCTTTCTCTCTCTCTCTTTTTGTCCATTTTCCATACATATATGTGTGTGTGTGTGTGTTGTATGAATGCTCAGTTATTTTCTTTTACGTTTTCTATGTGTTGGCCGTAATAACGCCTTAAAGTATGCAATCAATTCGTAATGAAAGGTGTTTTTATTCCAATAAAATTTGCATAAAATTACTAAATGAGTCTAGAATGCTTAACATTTTCTTTTATTTCCTTTCTTTTTACATCCTTATTCTTGTTTTAAATACTGTTTCCATATACAGAAAATCGTTGTTGTTGTTTTGAAGGCCAAAGAAAGAGAGAGAGAGAGAGTGAAAAAGGAAACATTATCCTAATCATTCAATCTTAATGGCATTTACTACATACATATTCTAAAAAGAGTTAATCTTCAATCAACATAATTTACATTTCAATCAGAGTTTAATTTTAATGAATAACCTATGATTTGTTGCATAATTAAACGGGGTGAGAGAGGGGTGTGAATGGGTCAAAACGAAATTAAATTTTCATTTCTTTTGAAATACTTAAGTATTGTAATTAAATATTTTAAACAAATTTACTCTAATCAATCAATTATCAGACATTAATTAATCTCTTCTTGTTGTAATATGCCTAATGAAATACAATGTTTTGGCCTTTTTTTCTGTGTGCCACTAACATACGAAGTGGGCTTATTAATTTGTGGCATAAATTGTTTGCTACACAAGTATATCGTGGCTATATGATAACGTTAAGCTAGTGGTAACAGTGGTAGATCCTAAAGCATACTTTCGTACAGTCGTTACCTTGTTTTGGAGTCGGCAAAGACTTTAGCCAAACCTTTAAGGCTATCTAACATCACAAGGCTTACAGAAAGTCCTTGATTCTGCTTTCCTTAGCTGCAGGCCATCATACCTAAAATATTCTTCGTTATATTTACTGTGCAAGAAGATGTCAAGATATTTATACTGGGTATCCCGATGTCCTAGATGGCAGTGTGCTGAATTTCTAATATGGTAGTCGTGGTTTCGACTCCCACCACTTTGGGTATTTAAGATTGTTTGATTATTCGTCTGTTACTCACAACAGAAAACAAAAAGTGAGAATTATTACTGAAAAGCAACTTTCGAAAAAAACTGAAAGAAAATTGTTCTTTCTCCTATAAACTACCTTTGCTGTATGAATTATCTTTTGAGTATTGGACTCAAGACTCAAAAGAGTATTAGTCTCAAGAGAAAAAATATATAAACCCTGTTGCCATCCGACAATCAAGCCATGCTAAAATCTCATCAATGCTTGTTAGGTGATGATTACAGTTAAGGCTCTAACGAACGCAACCTCGACATCCTTCTTCGTCCATGAATGACTCAACAAAACAAATCATTCAAAGACAAACATTATATGGCCTCTGGATATAAGACTTAACTGTTGCGATTGTTTCAGTCAAACAGCGATATTCTCCATTTGTTTTACAATGAGGTTAAACCTTGTTCTTGGCAGGAACGTTAAATATATATTTCGCGGACCTAGACTTGTACATAATGTTACGATTCTACCTTTTAAACACATTTTAAATATGACTGCGTCGATTGCACATAAAAATAAAAATAAATTTACGTTTAGTTTTTAATTAAAATTCTTAATTATTCGCACAATTCTATGTGCCACTGTTCACAACTTGATGTAAACAACAACAATTGCTTTTCTTTGTTATTCCTCTGTTTATACCGTTTTCATAAACAATCGTAGTCACTAAGCAATTATTCGTCTGATCTTTGTAAAGGAGATGCTCAAACCACGATTACTTTCTTCAAAAGGATTACGTCTTCACACAAGACTGACTGAGTTACACTAACTAACTCATCTGCTTTGAATTGCCTTTTATATGAAATGTTATTGCAGGCCAACGTTCATGATTTCGCCTTATCGAAATCTCTATCATCGTTGTTTACATTTTTTATTGTAGTGTTGTTGGTATATTTTTGTTTACTTGTTTACCATTTTTTTATATTGGTGTTTGTTGTTATATTACGCAGGGCGATAATTTGTAAACAAGTTCATTAATTTCTTTTTGTAGCTTTTGTTTACAATTTTAATGTTAAACGATGTAAAAGGAAAACAGTATACAGATTTTTCCATTTTTATAACAAATTTAGTCAAATTCTTACTTCCGGCTGGTATTCTCTCTGAGTGTTAGATTTAAGAAACTTGAAAAGGGTCCGCCAAATAACTTTCTGTTTAAAAATTGTTTAATAAAAAACTACTGAAAATTTTCTCAAATTTCTTTTTTATTTGAAAGTACAATCCTTTTGGTTAATAATGAAAAAAAATTTCATTCAAATGGCTGCCTCGGCTGGCCATACAGTAGCCTACACGATCGTTCCAATTTTTAGGCACATTATCGATTGTGTGCAGCTGATTGAGTGCGGGTATGTAAACATGCAAAATTGTTGCATTTGGGTCTGAGAAAACCCGTACACATACATTGAAAAGCCTACGCACACAAAACAAGTCACTGTTTCGTGCGAATTTTCGTCCGCAGAGACATAATTGGTTCATTTTTCTTCGAAAATGAGCAAGGAGTGGGGGTTACAGTCAATGCCGATCATTATCGCGCCATGTTGAACGAATTTTTGTTTACAAAAATTGAAGAGGAGGATATTGGCAACATTTGGTTTCAACAGAACGGTGCTGCGTGCCACACAGCCGAAGCTACACTCGCGGTTTGGTGCTCTGATTTTAAAAATAGCATTATCAGCCACAGAGCTGATGTTGTTTGGCCACCTCGAAGCTGCGTTCTGACACCGTTGGACTATTATTTGTGGGGCGCCGTCAAAGATAAGTGTTACGCCAGAGACAATTGACGCTTTAAAGGACAATATTCGTCGAGAAAAGTCCCCGTGGTCTAGTGGGTAGTGTGTTGGCTTATTAGACAAAAGGCCCGGGTTCGAATCCCAGGTCGGATATCAAAACGAAAAATTTTTCTTCGGCGACTTCCTCTCAGCAGATTTCTGGCAAAGACACTGAGAATAAAAATTGCCATGAAAAGCTTCTCAAAAATCTGTCGTTCGGAGTCTGTAGGTCCCGCCACTCATGTATAAAATTAACGCACACAACATAAGTGGTGTGAGAAGCTAGGTCGTAATCCTGATTGAAGGGTTGTAATGGCCAATTATGTATGTATGTATATATTCGTGGAGAAATTGATGAACTACAGTTGCACACAATCGATAATGTGCTTAAAAATTGAACCGATCGTGTAGGCTACTGTATGAATGAATGAAATTATTTTCCATTATTAAATGGGAGGAATGTACTTTCAAATAAAAAAAGAAATTTGAGAAAGTATTCAGTAGTTTTTCCTTTTAAAGTATTTTCTAAAAAAAAGTTATTTGGCGGCCCCTTTATATAGGACGTACGAATAATTTTTAATTAACAACTTCCTTATCCAACGCTACATATGTAACTGAAGGTCGGCAATAGTTGGTATTATTAGATGTTGCTTATCAGGCTCCATGTCTTAAATATTCATTGGAAAAGCCCTTCATATTTTATTTAAGGATTTTATTACTCCAACGATTTCCTGTTTTTTTTTTGTTACAATTGCAATCAGATCCCAATTGTTTTGTTTCTAAGGACATGCTTTACTTATTAAATTCTTAATAATTTTGAATTTACTTTTCAAAATTAAATTTTTTTGTGTATGTGTGTGTGTGTGTTTTTTGTTTGGCTTTGTATTCCAGGAATATTTAATTAAATTATTATTAAATTTTATTGTATGGCTTTATTTGTTTAATTTATAAAAATTTCTCTTTATTTTCTTAACTTTTTTCATTAATTTCAGCATCGTTTGTTTATGATTTCTTTGATATATTTTTGGGTAGCCTTTTAATAATCTCCACAAATATTGATTTTACTTTGTCATGTCAATCTTTAAGTCTTCAATTATTTATTTTTTCTTGTTTTTATTTATTCTTTAATTAAATTTGTATTATAATAAAACGCTTTATTCTAACATAGATACATACATGCATACACAGAGCATGTAAATATTGTACTTTACTTATGATATCCTGTATAAGTATTTGGGCTTGTGTATTCGTATGTGTAATATAAGGGAAATATTTATTAAGCATGTGTACTAGTGTGTTAGTGTATATGTGAGTCTGTGGATATTAATAAATTCTATTTGTAGTAATAAATACCACAGTTTCAATACTTACACGCACACACATGTATAGGGCCAAGAGATAAGGTCAAGAGAATTTATTTAGTTTTCTAAGGCGATTGAAAACGAATTTCATAAAGCCCTACAGATTACAATCAAGCTGAGAGGCATCACAAAAACTAATCTGGATTTGTTATTTATAGCAATCCACCAACAATGATATGGGTCCCCATGGGCCTGGAACCATCATGGAAGTAAATTGATTGTTTTTAAATTGATTGTATTGTTCAAAGGGCAAAATGTAATTTGGTGGTATGTACGACACACACACACATACATAATTGGCCATTACAACCCTTCAGTCAGGATTACGACCTAGCTTCTCACACCACTTATGTTGGGTGCGTTAATTTTATACATGAGTGGCGGGACCTACAGTTTAAAGTCGACTCCGAACGACAGATTTTTGAGAAGCTTTTCATGGCAAATATTTACTCTCAGAGTCTTTGCTAGAAAGAAGAAATATTTTTCGTTTTGATGTCAAACCTGAGATTCGAACCCGGGCCTTTCGTCTAATAAGCCAACACACTACCCACTAGACCACGGCGACTTTATGCACGATACTTACAATAATAGAGGACAATCATAATACGCTTGAAAGAGGCAGCATATTGCTCTGACAGATCAAGTACTAGCTGCTGCCTTATTAGTGATTTCGGAAATAGCTTTACAACTAATTCCTGTCTTCCCACCATGTTATTGATTAGAGAGTTTGTAGCCTAGTAGTTAGTGTGTTGGCTTATTAGGCATCAAACCTCGGTTTAAACCCAAGTCAGACATCTCGAACAAAATGGAACATGGAAACAATTTTTGTTCTCTTAGCAGATTTCTGGTAAAAATCTAAGGCTAAATGAAATTACCCGGAAAAGTTTTTCCAAAATATGTTGTTCGGAGACGAATTTCAACTGTAGTTAACGCCACTCATGTATGAAATCAACATACACACCACATAAGTGGTGAAAGAAACTAGGCCATAATTTGAACTGAAGTCTTGTAATGATCAATTAAGTACGTATGTATTCCGATTCGAAGTCGCCGTGGTCTAGTGAGTAGTGTGTTGGCTTATTAGACAAAAGGCCCGGATTCGAATCCCAGGTCAGACATCAAAACGAAAAAATGTTTCTTCGGCGACTTTCTCTCAGCAGATTTCTGGCAAAAGACTCTGAGAGTAAAAATTGCCATGAAAAGCTTCTCAAAAAAATCTGTCGTTCGGAATCGACTTTAAACTGTAGGTCCCGCCACTCATGTATAAAATTAACGCACACAACATAAGTGGTGTGAGAAGCTAGGTCATAATCCTGACTGAAGGGTTGTAATGGCAAATTATGTATGTATGTGTGTATTCTGATACTTCGTACGCTTACTTTGTATGATAATAACATGACAAGCAAGTCATCAACCCCTTTGGTGACTCGTCCTTGCGTAACCTAAAACAATGTGTTTCTTCTTAGTTTCTTTGAGGGCACCAGTGTTAATTCTGATACAAACCCCTTATGTAATCGATAGATTACTACCTGATCCGATAACCCCACCGTTGGCATACACAATCTATAAATATTGTTACGTTTTTACCTTTTAAAAACGTTTAAAATATGAGCCCGTAGATTGCAAATAAAATAAAACTAAATTCGCACGATTCTGTGTGCCACTGTTTACAACTTGATGTTAACAACAACAATTGCTTAGTTTGTTATTCCTTTATTTACACCCTTTGCATAAACAATAACCATTACTAGACAATCTTCGCACAAGAATGACTGAACTTTTTACTCACTAATCCGCATGCCTTGTCTTGCCTTTTATATGGCATATGCGTGGCTTTGCTTTCTCGAAATGCCTGTAAGTAGTTAACATAGTTGTTTTATTATTGTTGGTTTTTGTATTTTGTTTAGATTTATTCTTATGGTTTTGTAACTTATGTTTGTCTCTTAGGCATATACTTTATTATTCGCACAATTCTGTGTGCTATTGTTTACAACATTATGTAAACAACAACAATTGCTTTATTTGTTCTTCCTCTTTGCACTGTTTTAAATAAACAATAATAATTACTAGACAATTATTCGACAGATCTTTTAAACGGAGATCTTTAAACAGCTATTACTCTTTTCGAACATACCACGTCTTCACACAAGACTGACTGAACTTTTACTAACGCAGATGCCTGATTAACCTTGCCTTTTATATGGCAAAGTAAACAGTCTGATACATACATAATTGGTCATTACAACCCTTCAGTCAGGATTATTGACCAAGTTTCTTACACAACTTATGCTAATTTTATACATGAGTGGTGGGACCTACAGTTTAAAGTCGACTCCGAACGACAGAATTTTCAGAAACTTTTCAAGGCAATTTTATTTAATCTCAGAGTTTTTGCCAGAATTCTGTTGAGAGGAAATTGCTGAAAAAATACTTTTTGTATTTTGTTTTGATCTCTGGCCTGGAACTCAAACCCTGGCTTTAAGCCTAATAGGCCAACACACTACGTACTAAACTACGGCGACTTCAAACGGTCTGATGAATGTTCTTAAAGGCGAATGTTCAGGACTTCACCTTCTTGAGATCTCTATAAATGTAAACATCGTTGTTTATATTTATTCTTGCAGTATTGTTGGTGTATTTTTGTTTACACACCATTTTTTAATTCTGGTATTTTTTGTTGTATCTTTGTTTACTTGTTTACAATTATTTTATGCTAGTGTTTGTTGTAATATTAAGCAGCACGATAACTTGTAAACAGGTTTGTTTACTACATTGTTTTGTTTTTCTAGCTTTTATTTATAATTTTAATGTTAAGCGATGTAAAAGCAAAATTCCAGTATCTAGATTTTTCCATTTTATACAAACAATTTAAAAACAAAACTCCAAAACTGTGTAGGGCAACCCATGGTGTACTACAGCATAACAAAAACAGAGGCGACAGTGAATGAGAATAATATCATGATGGCAGGCATTATTTATAACGAAACATATTTAATATGTGAGTGCGTGCATGACATTGGCTTGATGTGAATAAACAATTTTGAAGGCGTTTTTCATGCATTGAGTATTAAATTGGGCATCAATGTGTCAATTAACACAATGCTAATGTATTTTATAAACTAACACACGTACTTGTAGTATGTGTAAGAAAGAAAGAGAGAGAGAGAGAGAGAGAGAAATTCATTTCTAAAGTAAAATTCTTCCGTATTTATGTTATGAAATCAATTTATTTTGTTAAAAGTAAAGCTTCATCCAACATAATTCGTTAAGTAAAGACTCTGTTGTAGTTGCTGGATGGCAGATATCTTATCTTAACTGAAAGTGTTATTATCATTATTATTATTATGTGATATACTCTGTCATAAATAAAATGTTGCAATTTAAACAACAGGACATGATACTATTTTTAATAATAAAATTGATATTCAAGAGATTAATAAATTTAAAACAAATAAATTTTGAATGTTATTTATTGATAAAGAATTGTTTTATAATGACAATGCAACACAGTAAAATTATTTGAAGCTTCAAGAGAAAGTAAAAGTTACTTTGAAGGACGTACATATGAAACCAATGACAGAAAGGATTGTTAATTTAAAGAATTCAAAAGAAAAAAAAGTTAATTAAGACGAAATAATCCTTTCGCAGAAGGTGTCAACTTTGGCTTGGATTATCATGCTACTGCAGCTGCACAATTCATGTTTGCGGCTATTTGGCTATGACAAAATGACTCAAATTAGAAAAATTATATCAAATTACTACATACTCCACTCAACGAAGTCAATCGTTTGTCGTCAATGATTGCGTAAAGTGTCAGCGAATTGTCTGATCGACAGCAAGCGCTGTCAAATCTGTTCTTAGCTTTCAAAAACCTTCCCTTACACTGCAATGATACTATTATGGAGATACCGCATACCTCATTCAAAGAACTCAAATGCTTTCAATAAAGCACATCTTTTGCCTCTAACATTAGTGTGGAGTATCAACGAACTGCCTGCTTCATAGGAAACGCTCACAAATCTGTAGATAATTTCCATAAGTCTTACCATAGAAGGAAAGGTTATTTTTTTTACGCCGAAGAGACGTAAATGTACCTAACCGTAGCGGAAGTCGTCACATCCTCCGGGTGTCGGACCTTCATCCATTAAATCCCTTCCTCGTCTCATGAACTGTTGTGACCACTCCAGAACTACGGTGGTATTACTTCGTATCATATCATATCCGAGTCCGAATTGCGTATCGAAAGTTGAGGAGACATCTAAGTGTCTCCTCTAATTACTCTTCATTGGTTCTCCAAAGGAATTTCGTATGCCAGTGTCATCTATGCCGACGTGCTTACATGTTCTGCAGCCTCGAGATCTTCTCTGCTTCAGTTTTAAAATGCGCTCCACATAATTCGCCACTGAGGCCCAATTTTCTTTATTCGCAATCATAACCTCGACAATTTTAGGAGGCTTGATCGTTCCAATCTTCGACGTCAGCAAAGAGCGATAGTAAAACAGTGTGTTCTGCATCATCAATTACTTCCCCTTCCTCGTAAAATACAAAGCAATGATGCCATAATGGAGTTGAAAATTGCATATCTTACAACGCTATAGTCATGGAACAAGGGCGACCTATTCTGGTAGGTAGTGTGTTAGCTTATTTGACGTGAGAATACAGTTCAAATTCGAGATCAGACATCTCCAACCAAATATGAAAGAATATTTTTTCGATGACTTGCTCTCAGTAGAATTCTGGCAATAACTGTGAGAATAAATAAAATTACCACGAAAAGTTTCTCAAAAAAAAAAGGTCGTTGGTATCGACCTTAAAGTGTAAGTCTCGCCACTATGTCGTGTGAAAAGCTAGGTCTTCATCCTCACTGAAGAGTTGTAATGGCCAACAATGGATGATTTGAATGATAAAAGAGGAAAGAAATTTCTATTACAGGGATTAAGTAATAAAAAACTGTGAGTGTGAATCGGAAAAGAGCCCATAAGTTTTGTTGAAAGCAAGACTGTAGAGGAAGTCTGTCGTTGCTGATTAACTTTCCTTCAAAGACAAAACCAAAATTCTAGTGAATTTTGCTGGTTTTCCTGAATAATTTCTTACAAACTCCATTTTCCCAATCAATATATCAAACCATACTCCACAGAGCTCTAAGGTCACCATAGGACAGGTTCTGACTTACCATGGTTATAGGAATGCATGCCAATATGCAAACCTTTTTTTTTCTAAGCCTTTGAAATGTATTCAGATCTGTTCTATATGATCAAAAAATCCAATCCAATCAGTCACAACTAACGTAACCATCAATCTCGGATATTTTGTTTCCGTTTTTTTATGTGATCACCTCACCCAGGAGTACAATATTTTGTTACTTCCGGAGTTTTCACCTCCTTATAAAGAACTCTAACGTAAGTTTCCTCATGCCAATACTCAACCTCAACTCTAGACATCATTGAGTTTAAATTTGAAGTACGGTTTATATAACGAATAGTGTCTTCAATATCAATAATCATCTCAGGTAACTCAGGCAGGCATTAATAGGCATGATTTCTGGCATTATTAACTGTTTTTATCTACGGCAGCAGGGTTTTTAATGGTTCTTAGCAATCTCTGTACTGGGATAAGGCAAGATAAAGATTTTCTAATGGAAATAACGGGCCACATACATACAGTAGCGAGCACAAAAAATGCAACGTTGGGTAAAATTATCTTTAAGTGCGATAATTTTAAAAAAATGGTGACCAGTTCAAAATATTTCTTTGGGTTGTTAATCCCTACAGTTATAGATACCTATTATCAATAACATTATGGAAATATTTTTAATTAATTAATATTAATTAATTATTTTGTCATTTATTAAAAAGAGTGCGAATTTCATGGGAGCAATAAAAATGCAACAGCATAAATTTTAATGTGTTTATTTAAATTAAATAGTAATTCTTACAAAAAAAAAATCTTAAAATTAATATTTAGTGGCGTAGCCCTTATTTTTTATGACTTCTTGCAACCTAGAAGGCATAGAGTCGACTAAAGCTATTAATGTGTTAATGGATAATTTCTCCCATTCACTTTTCAAAATTTCTTCTAATTGCCTCTTATTTGACGGATGTTTCCTCTTAACTTCCCGATCTAATAGCTCCCATAGATTTTCTATGGGGTTTAGATCGGGAGACTGTGATGGCCAATCCAAAACATTGACCTCATTGTCGCTTAAAAAGTTTCGAGCTAAGCGACTTGAGCGACTTTACGGTTGGAAGTTGATAACTTGGAGAATATCTCTGTCCAGGCGGTCTTCGAACAAAATTTATCCCATCGGAGCTAAACAAATTAAATTTGCTTTCATCGCTCCACAAGACTTTAGCCCATTGTTCATTTGACCAATCCTTGTAACGTTTTGCAAATTCCAGGCGCTTCTTTTTATTGATTGCACTGATGAGAGGTTTCTTTGCGGGTCGTCTCGCATGCAAATTAGCCTCTTTCAACCTACGGCGAACAGTGTGAACGCCTATAGAGACTCCCATTTGCTCATTTGCGAAATTGCAACGTCCACTGCGGTCTTTCGTGGATCTTTTTTAACCAGTGCAATCATCTGGCGGTCTTGGCGAGAGGTAGTTTTTCGAGGATTACCACTACCTAGTTTCCTTTCCACACTATTTCTCAAGGAAAATCGAGATTTAATCCGACATACGGTTGATTGATTTACACCAAAGAGGTGTCCAACTTCACGCATGTATTTTCCTTCTTCTAAGGCTTTAATGATTGCAGTTTTGCTGTCAGCTGAGAGCTGCTTCTATTACAAAACACATGTTGTATAACTTATTTAAGAAATTTTCAATTATAATTAAATAAATAACTTAATTTAACTATTTTTTTTATTATGTTGCATTTTTTTTGCTCGCTAAAAATTTGCACTTTTTTCACAAAATTCAAAAATATTTAACATTTTAAAGCAGAATTTGGAATAAACTGTGGTTACTTTGAAAACTTATAGTTGAAAGAATTAACAGCAAAAGAAAATAGATAAATTAGTTACCGTTATTTTGAAAAAGATCTTATTAAAGATCATATGGCACAGTGTTGCATTTTTTGTGCTCGCTACTGTACATACATAATTGGCCATTACAATCCTTCAATCAGGATTATGGCCTAGATTTCCACATCACTTATATTGTGTGCGTTAATTTTATACGTAAGTGGCGGGACCTGGGGTTTAAAGTCGACGCCGAACAACAGATTTTTGAGGAGAAATTTTATTTACTCTTCGAGTAAATATGCTGAGAGGAAATCGCCGAAGGAATATTTTTATATTTTTGATGTCTAACATGGGATTTGAACTCGGGCCTTAAGTCTAATAAGCTAACACACTACCTTCTAGACTAGGGCAACTAACGTGCTGGCAATATTTGGACATGAAATAAGGAAGTTAGCTGTTACACGCATACCTACAACTTAAACAAATATTACCATGTTCCAGGGAGAATTTTGATTGACATTTAAATACTTTCTTAAAGAGAAAAAAAGTCTTGTAGTTCAATTAAGTATTTCCAGTTTTCTTCCAACTCTTATTATCCTCTTTCCTCTCCCGCCACCTAATCTCTGATGCATTCAGTTCTTGTGTAAATCACATAAGAAATAAGCGGGTTATGTTCACGCTTATTTACTGGCACATAAATGTATGGGGTTTGTACCTCTCTTTAAGTGTTTGCAAAATTTAACCTCATTTCTTAGGTTATTAACAGAAATTCAAAATACACTCGTGATAATAACGTTTTACTCACGTAAACTTATATACTCATACGGTACACATACACACACACACACACACACAAACACACTATGTTTAACTATAACTGTATGCGGTAAGAAAAAGGATGTTAAAAACCTATGTACACCAATACAAACATAAATGTCCAGTTTGTAATTTGTTGCACAATTCGCATGCACCTGTTATACTCTCTTCCACTCCCTTCCCTTCCTACCTAACTGTACATACGTACATACACGAGCAAATATTTGTTTATAGGCACACACTTTAGGCTCCTTATTTCAAGGTTTTCTCTTAAAGTTTCTGACATACGCACGTACATTCATATGTCAGAGTTGTTGGCTTATGCTTGATGCATTCTCTAGCCTTTGGCTTAAAGTTCGTGGTCTTGTGGTATGACAGCATAATTATGAGAACCTGTTTATTTAACCGTATTGCCAAGATCAGCGTAATAGATTTCTCTCGAAAATGAATTTCTAATTGAATTTTAATGTGTTCACTGAAGACTAACATAAAGGAGGGAGTGTGGTAAAGGTAAGGGAAAAATTTAGACACTCGTCTTTCGCTTTAACATCGTTTAACATTAAAATTATAAACAAAACAATGCAGTAAACAAGCCTGTTTACAATTTATCGTACGTGCTTAATATTACAACAAGCACAAGCATATTAAAAAGAATCATAAACAAGTAAACAAAAATACACAAACAATACCGCGTCATACATTGGCCAAAAATGTGCGACGATGGCATGTACACTTGCCCGACTAATGTCTAACCTAGGAGGCCCAAGACAGGAGAGGAGACGGCTACTGATGAAGGTAGTGACAGCGATTGGTATATATGCAGCCCCCGTATGGGCTGGGGCTATGGAGAAGAGGACCTATAGAGCAGGAATGGAAGCGGCCTACAGGAGATCTGCTCTCAGTGTGATTTCTGCCTTCCGAACGGTGTCTACTGATGCAGCGTTAGTAATTGCGGGGATGATGCCCTTGAGGCTAGTAGTGGATATAGAGAGGAGATTTTTCGAACCCTGTCCAACTAGCTGATGATGCTATGGATAGATGGCAGCAGGATTGATCCAATTCCACTAATGGAAGATGGACCCACAGACTCTTACCGAGCATAGGCGCATGGACAAAAAGAAGACACGGCCAGGTGAACTTCCATCTGACACAGTTGCTAACGGGCCATGGATGTTATAGGGCTTATCTCTATAAGTTTGGTCATGACGTTGATGAGGCATGCACTCTCATGTATGGGCCGGTGCTCCAAAGTCTATTTTGAAGCTTCTCGATCGCGTACAGGAGAGGGCGAAGGTGCTTATTAATGACAGTAGGGTATCCAACTCTATTGATTCGTTGGAGCATCGTTGCAATGTGGCGTGTGTTTCACTGTTCTGTCGGTACTATAATGGGAGGTGTTCTCGAGAGATAGGTGGCTTGGTTCCCGACAACACATATTTTTACGTGGTACTCGTGCTTCTCACAGAGCACATCCTTTTGTGGTTGATTGTTCAGTGAACCGCACAATGCATTACAGGGTGAAATCATTTTTTGCCCACACTGCTCGCTTGTGGAATGATCTTCCTGCGAGAGTTTTTCCCATCAATTACGATATTGGTGAGTTTAAATCGAATGTCCATAAACACTACTCCCTCTTTCCTCCTTCCTATAACCTATTTTCCTAAACCTGCATAATGCACTGCATGAATAGAGGCCATCCCCTGAGTGTTGGTTTTATAAAAAAAAGAGAGTGGTTTCTTCCTTTGGGTTTTTATAAAATGTTCGATGTATGCATTCGGTCTTCACTTTGAATGAGAAGACCCCTCAATGTTATAACACAGAAAAAAATTCTCTTCACTGCCCCGACTTACTTTTCTTAAAATTATTACAATTAAAACACATTTTAAAGAGCAATTCATTGCGATTAAATAGAATTGAGGCCCATCAACTGGACTTTACACAATAAATTATTACAAACAACAATAATAACACCCAAGCGATTGCCACAAAAACAATAACTCATGCAACAAACAAATTGTTGCCTTAGAAATGTTCAAAATTGACAAATTCTCTCCCTCTCTCGCTCTCTATCTGTCAGTTTCCTTTCCTTTTTGGCTGTCATGCGTTTACACATCCGTTACTTGCACTGTTCAACACTCAGCTGCTGCTACTACTACTACTACTACTGGCTGACTGGCTGACGGCGTTGGCGTTGGTTATCTGCCCCCTGACTTGGTTTGGTTGTTTGACTGGCTGGTCAGTCACATCACAGAACAACAATTTTGCTATGTGAAGTATTCAAATATTCCTATGAATTGAAATTGGAAGCTGGTGTTCTACTGCTGTATGGGAGGCCTAAGAGGGGGGGGGGATAGCATTTGATTTTATCTGTCGGTTGTGAATATTAATGAAATTCAAAATTGATGGGCGTTTGTGTCTGTGTCTATATGTATTAGCGTTAGTGTTTGTTTTTGATTTTCCTATTGTATGAGTATGTGGAAGTGTGTGTATGTATATATGTGTACGTAGTTTAGTAAATTCGATTTCTCATAAAATTGCCTAAAATATTGGCAGGTCACGAAAGAGGGTTGGGTGATAAGTTAACGATGCGTTATTTAGTTCCATGAGAGAAAGTGTACACTGAAGGCCTACTTGAAGTGTAATTTTGTATTTGCATTAATGTATTGCTAAATAGTGATGCTTAAGTGAAACTGCTTTTTATTCTAGAATCTCCAGAATGTATGTGGAACATGTAAGCAGCCATTACCTTCCTTTTAAAATTTTTCAGTCGGTACTGCACAAGACAGAGCATACGATTTTATCATTAAGCGAGCTCTAAAATTAAATTAGACAGGCAATCATCATACAGTGATAACTCAATATTTCCCTCCCATTCAGTCGAGATACTAAAGACTTCAAGACCTAGCAGTTATTGACGTTCTACTTTTCATAATTCCATTCTCTCTAGACCAAAGATCAGCAATGAGTATTCAAAAAGATGACTAGAATCGGATCATACTCATAACTTATGTTAGCCATGGAACCTCTTACACATATTCAAAGTTTGAAGTACTCATCATATTCATACTTCACAAAACGTATAATGTTCTTGATTTCGACTCACCATAACTCAACCTATACACGAATCACAAAATGAGTAAGAATAACGTACGAACCAGAGATCAGCAATAAGTATTCAAAACGATGAATAGATTGGAGTCATACTTATAATTTCTGATCTTATATAAAATAAGTGTGAATATTTTAATATCATCAAACCTCTACTCATATTCATAGTTTGAAGTACTCATCATATTCATACTTAACAACACCTATGATGTTGCTGATTTCGAATCTCCATAACCCAACATAAACACGAGTCATAAAATAAGTTTGATTCGCGTACGAACATTAAAATACTCACTAGAAGGTTGAGTGTTTGCTCTACTTGCTGCTCTGCCTTTTTTGCTTAAGTGTCTAACAACTGAGATTGTAAATTTTGAATGAATGATTCGAGTGACTCGAAGTAAGTCTTATAAGTATTTTCCTAAAGTTATGTATCAAACATATTATGAATGGTATGAGTTTGATGTCAATGTTATACTCAATGAGTATGAGTGTTTGCTCTCCGTTCTCCTCGGTATTTATTGCTTAAGTTCCTAACAATTGAGACTGTAAATTTTGATGTGAATGATTCGAGTCATACATAAAATTATGAATCTAGGCTTATGAATCAAACATATTACGAATGGTATGAGTTTGTAGTCAACATTGTATTCAATGAGTATGAGTGTTTGCTTTACATTCTGCTCGGTCCTTTTTTCTTAAGTTTCTATTAACTAAGACTATAAATTTTGATGTGAATGATTCGAGTCATATATAAAATTATGAATCTGAAGCTGATAGGCTTATGAATTAAACATATTACGAATGGTATGAGTTTGATGTCAACGTTGTACGCATACTCATTGCAACCTGTAATTATAAATCAACATTGCAGTGAGTATGAATGAGACAGAGTAGTTACTCACTTGTACTAAAAATTACATGAATGGTTATAAGTAGCGAATAAACGATTCATTGCTGATCTCTGATTGGAATCACTTTGCGGATTTCATGCGCTTATGTGTATAGCACATTAGTCATCCATTCGACAACTTCTAGAACTCAATGGTAATTTGTTATGTATCATCCTTTGTTGCCATTTTTTGTAGTTTCTGCTACAAACAGAATATAGTCGTGTAGATTTGCTTATAGTTCAGGTGGCAGTGTACTTGCAACCTGTATTTGTAAATCAATGTTGTAGTGTAAGTATGAATGAATCAGAGTACAAAGTTAAATTTCAATATTGTTGACTCACTTGTATTCAATATTTCATGAGTGCTTAAGACTAGCGAAAAAACGATTCATTGCTGATCTCTGGTTTAAACACATTTATCATTCAACCCTCGCATTTATTTCTGCTTCTATTCTATTCTATTGTACGATATGCCTGCTTTATATTATTGTATCCATGCGTACATTTGTATGAAAGTCTGTGTGTCTGTTCGGGCATACATATTTAGCAGCATTTTTGTTGCTTATTGATCAAAAATTGTTGATTAACTAATTGCAAATTTTAGGTTAGAATTTTATTTTAATTAAAAATGAAATCTGGACATGCAAACACTTTACTCAGCTCAATAAACTGAAAATGCTTATCAAGCGTGGAGCAGGTCAAGTGTTTTTTCAAATATTCATAGAGATGGTGATAGAGATTGTGATTGAGGCAAAGATAAAGCAACCAATTGATGTGGGTTTGTGTGTTTGTCGGTGCGATAATATAGAAAACAATAATAAAATAGTAACTTTTTATTTAAATGCTTAATAATTGACATACAAATTGCTTTCGAATGGCAAGAGAAAGTTTTTCTTTAAGGAGTTCTAAACGACTTTCTAAAGTACTTGCCTATCTGTCGTACATACAACAAAGTTATCTAAACATTGCGAATTAAATCTTTCTTAGAAATTTAAATCTGCCCCCAAAATTTCCTTCTACTTTTTTGGCCTGCTTGCCACAAAACATAATTTGACATTAAGCAGAGCAAAGCTTGCACTTGTATTTGTTGCATGAATATTTTAAATATATGCTCCCATGTGTATGTATGCATGTATGTATGTGTTGATATATCATTTTTTTTCTTTGTTGTATTTCAAATGTTCAAACACATGTAGTTTTGTATGCGTCTGTACCGCAAAAACATAACCGCATACATACATTTGGGTTATCAAAGTGGTCACACAAGCGTATATAATATTTACCACGCACTTCCAACATTAAAATACAAACAACAAAAACAAAAACAAATACAAAGAAAATCAAATTGTAGAGATAATGGAAATGATATTCGTTCCAGGTCAAATCAGGCAATCAAATACCCTAAACTTGCCATCACACTTACTTCACTTATTATTGCACACTCTTTAGTCAGGTTCACAACCTAATTTCGAACATCAATCATGTCGGATGTGTTAAATTTAGACTTGAGCATTGAATCCAAAAGACACATTCTTGCCAAGCTTTTGTACGAAGCTGCTTTACATCTTATTACCAGAAGATTCCTGTGATAAAGTCTCTGCACAAATATTTTTTTCATGAGATATCTAAGCTAGGGTTTGAACCATGGGTTCGTGTCTAATATTTATTTATTTATTTATTTAAGAATTACAATACAATTACAAATTATATTATAATCATATACGAGCTGAGTAACTTCGACCATATGCCCGGTGTAGTGTCACAGACCAGAGCCTCTAGTGGGAATCGAACCCACGACCCTCACTCTAATAGTCTAGCACACTACCCACTAGACTATCAGGGCGCTCTCGTGTCTAATATAACCACACACTACCTTCTAGACTACGGCGACTTATAGTTTAGGCTAACCAGGTCAAAAGTTATTCCCTGTGGATCTGCTGGCAGCAGAGCAAAATCGGCTGTAAATCACATAACCGGTTACGTCAGGGAAAACACCATTTAAGAATGGCAACGACGATGGAACGATAGAGATAGAAAAAGATAGACGGCGAGACTTAATGGTCGGAAATTTGAAGAGGTAAATTACTACGTTACGCAGATGCAATCGGGTCACGGATATTTTAGGAAATATCTGAACAGAAAGGGCAAGACTGCCTTCGCTTACTGACTTTATGAGGAAGGGGAAGTAATTGATAATGCAGAATACACGGTTTTTAAACTGCACGCTAGCAGAGCTATCGCTCTGGGCTGACGTCAATAATTGGCCGCTAACATGATTATGATTGTGAGAAGAGCAAATTGGCCCTTAATGGTGAATTACGAAATCGATTAGACTGCAGAAGAGATAAAGAACTGCATTCTACTTCATTCTTAAAACAAAGTTTTGTGTTGAAATGAGGCCTTGAAACTGGAATTAGTCCAACTTGAAACAGGGAAAGCAATGTTTGGACTTATGTTGTTCTTTTAGTTCCTAGTTTAGTGGTAAATCCTTGCCTAGACACCTAACCTCAATTTTATCATGAGGTCATAAAGATTTGTTTCCACTATCATCGGCATTGCCTTTCGTTCTAAACCCAGGCCGTTGTTTTTTCCTCAATTTTAAGTCTTAGTAGCTAGTACTAACCAGCAAGCATCAAATATTGATCATTCAAAGATCCTGAGTAAATGACTACGACTTCATGAGACACGTTTTGAGAACACTGCCACCTGAACTATATGCAAATCTAACTATACACGATTCTGTTTGTAGCAGAAACTACATAAAAAGGCAACGAAGGATGATGCATAACAAATCACTAGTGAGTTCTAGAAGTTGCTGAATGCATGACTAAGGTGATACACATGAGATAGGCAAAGCAGTTCCAACCACAGATCAGCAATAAATAGTTTTCTCGCTGCTCATGGATACTCAGGAAATTTTGAATACAAATGAGTCAACACTATTGAAATTTAACTACTCAGGCTCATTTATACTCACTACAAAGTTGTTGACATCAAACTCATACCATTCGAAATATGTTAGATTCAGATTCATTAGTTTAGGTGTGACTCGAAGCATTCAAATCAAAATTTTTCAATCTTAATTGTTAGACACTTAAGTATGCAGAGAACTCAAACAACCTTTTAGTGTGTGTTCGTACCAAAGATCAGCAATTAATCGTTTTTCGCTACTCATAAGTACTTATGAAATTTTGAGTATGATGAGTGAGTCAACAGAATTGAAATTCAACTACTCTGATTTATTCGTACTTGCTACAATATTGATTTATAAGTATGGGTTGCAATGAGTACGAGTACAACGTTGACATCAAACTTACAACATTCGAAATATGTTCGATTCATACGCCTACTTATTTAGAGTCATAAATTTAGAATAATACTTATAAATGATTCGAGTGAATCGCATCATTCATCAAAATTAACAGTCTTTGTTGTTGTTGCATTATAAATAACGAAGAAAGGAGAGACAAAGACCACAAGCAAAGCTGACACACTACCTCCTTGTGAGTATTGTGGTATTCATACTCGAATCATACTTATTTTCTGCTTCGTGTAAATGCTGAGTAAAGGAGAGTCGAAGTCAACGACATCATGCGTATTGTTAAGTATGAGTATGACGATTACTACAAACTTTGAATATGAGTATAATGTTAAAATAAGTGTGAATGCGTATAAAAGTATCAGAAATTATAAGTATGACTCGAATCTACTTATCGTTTTAAATATTTATTGCTCATCCGTGGTTCGTATGCTTTTTATACATAAAAAAGAAAGATGAGCAAGCAGACGACCTTTTAGTGAGTATTTTAGTGTTCGTACGCGAATCAAACTTATTTTCTAATTTGTGTATAGCTTGAGTTATGGAGAATCGAAATCAAGAACATCATACGTGTTGTTAAGTATGAATATGATGAGTTCTTGAAACTTTGAATATGAGTAAGAGGTGCCATGAGTAACAGAAATTATGAGTATGATTCGATTCTACTCAGACATCATTGCTCATGTCTGTTCTATTCCCCACCAAAGTTCCAACAAGATTTATCAACAATTCTAGGGTACTCTAACTTTAATTTGAATTAAAATTTCATGTTCCCTTAACACACCGGCTATAGAGTGCACTTAAATTATAAAATTAAACCAAAAATATACAACAAAAACCAAAACTGGCAACAATTTTTTTTTTTGTTTTGTGAGTAGCAGGAGACAAATATGTCCCGAGTTTTATTTTTTTAATTTTTTTTTTTCAAATGTATTGGTAGGAACAGAGATTATTTAAGCGGTATGGTTGTCACTGGCCGTGGCATTTGTCAACGTGGCATAAAAACACGGAGAGAGAGAGAGAAGTACTTAACAAAAAAAAAAAGAGTGGAGAATATAAACTGAAAAATAAAGTGAAAAATATTTCACATGAGTGAATTTGATACGGCAATAATGAGTTTGTTTTCCTTACCGGTAATATGGGGTTTTGCATTCGAATTTTTTTCCACATTTTGTTTTAAATTTTTTCTGCTTTTCGGTACTGATTTTAATAACGTTAAACAATTTGCAAAAGCTTAAAAAAGGGAAGTGATTTTATTTATTTTAGAGAACAAATTTTTCATGTTTAAGGAGAAATGTAAGTAAAATTAAACAAAAAAACAGAATAAAATTATAAAATAAGGAGTGCGCACAAAAAAAAAACTGGACTTACATTTTTCGTTATTTTTTTCGTTTTATATTTCAATTAAAGTAAATAATATTTGAATTCTTTTGCGTATAAAATTTTTTTCTGGCAAAGGTTTCAGAGCATCCAACTTTTTGAGGCACTTCCAGACAGGTTAGGGTGTTTTAGAAAAGTACGTATTATTTTACTTTCTTTGGTAAGGTCGGCGAATCCTTTTTTTCTTCCACTTCCACATTATCCCTCAATACTCAAAGACTCCTTATATTGTTTTATTCTTACCTTGGAAACTGTTTTTTTGTTAACACCTGCGAGCCTAGTAATCGTTATTTGTAAGCGGCTCAGGTTTTCAGTGAAAATTTCAATTATTTTTTTACGACATTTTTGTTGGGTGCACATATTCAAAAAACTAATTTTGCTATTGCAATGACATACAGACTAACAAAAACAATGTAACGTAAAAATTAATTTTTTTCAAGCTTAAAAGTAGGCCCATTTTTTTTTTGTGCGCACTCCTTATGTAGTATGGGAAAATATGGAAAGAGGAAAATGGACAGCGAGTGCACTTAAAATTTTAATTAACAAAACGCTGTGTTCCTAAATTATTTTCAAACAAAGGATGAGGAAAGAATGTAAAGAATATATGAGTAGAGACCTTTCTTTCAGTGTTCCATGTCATAAATTTTGGTAGAAACCCAAAAGTAATTACAGATGAAGATTGATTCAATATTTAATACAGAGAAGTTAGAGCCTCGCAATGTATAGACAGAGGTTTAGGATATTAACTTTCGTACCTGGTGTAGAATAATGGTTATTTCCATAAAGTTTTTAGTCGGCTTTTAGACTACTAGTCGAGACCTAATTGTAATGAACCCTCAATCAGAGCTGCTGTTATTTACTTGACTGCCATATAGTTAGGTTTACAACCTAGCTTCTCACACAAGTTTCAGGACAATATTTTAAAATACAACACTTTTATTTACAAAGTAAAAAAATGCAAAAATTCTCTGCCCATCAATGGAGAAAGATGCTCAGTGGCAACTCCAGTGAAAACCGATGGAAAATAGTACCAAGTGTAGCATGAGAACAGCTTCAAAAACAACTAATCTTATGCGGACATATTGCATTCAAAGTATTCTACCCACGAACAAAGCCGTATTTGGAATTACTGGTTAGTTTGATTATATTACGCTGAATGGCACATTGGTTCATTGTGCACCTTCATTCATATAAGATAAAGAAATGGGGAAAAAGAAGAAGAAAAAATAGAAAGAAAGACTCAAATCTTTTCTACTATAATCGATATGCGAAAGTTTAGCTCTTCATTCTGCCAATGTCTCTGGCTTCACATGGAAAGTTCGTCTTAACGATCATTATCTTGAATTAAAATATGATCATAGACTCAGAAATAAGTAAACTTACCCGTTAAGAGTCTCTGAGTAGTTAGTTAGTGGCCTCTGAGTAATTAATTCAGACAATTTCAAGTCATTCTTTAGTCAATCTTATAGAATGCAAATGCTCGAAAGATTCAGTATTTTCTTTCCAAGTAAAATCGAATACTTCTCTCCATAATCTATACCGCCATGAGTTTTAAAATAAGTTTCGAATATTCAATTTAAGTTCTGTACCAGAGATCAGCAATAAGTATTCAGAACGATGAGTAGATTCGAATCATACTTATAATTTCATACATATTCATACATATTTTCATATCATACTCATACTACTCGTACTCAAAGTTGGAAGTACTCGTCGTATTCATACTTAACAATACGCATGATTTTATTCGAAGTCGAGTAAAATCAAATAAGTCGAGTCGAAGTCTCAACTTAACATTTACACGAAGAACAAAATAAGTATGATTCGAGTACGAACACTACAATACTCAAAAGAAAATTGTATGTATGCTTTGCTTGTTGTCTTTGTCGTTCCTTTCTTCTTTGTTTGTATATGCAACAACAGCAATGATTCGAAACACTCGAATCACTTATAAATATTATAAAAAGTATTTTTCTAAATTTATGAATCAGAATAAAACACATTTCGAATGTTAAGAGTTGGATGTCAACGTTGTACTCATACTCATTGCTACCTATACTTATAAATCAATGTTGTAGGGGGTACGAATGAATCAGAGTAGTTGAATTTCAATTCTGTTGATACATTCATACTCCAAATTGTTTGAGTGCTTATGAGTAGAGGAAAAACGATTCATTGCTGATTTCTGATATGTATATACGTGTTAAGTTGCCTCGTTTAACCATGTTTCGTTTATCGCTGGCACCTATTGGAACGTATCCCCCGCGTCAAACGGGGTCTTACTGTACGCAATTGCTTCTGTATCATCAATAGCGTTTATGCCATTCATATACCATTAGTGGTACCTAGTTCTGGCTTTCATGTTACCTATCATTCATATTTGATAATTACAATCCTTTAGATAGGATTATGACCTAGCTTATCCCACCACTTATGTTATATTAATTTAATACAGAAATGCCCGGAACTGTTTAATGTCGCCTCCGAATGACAGGTTTTTTTTATTTATTCACACAGTTTATGGAAGAAATCTGCTGAGAAGAAGTCCCCGTCATACCTTCTTTTGTTGGAGATAATTGACCTGGGGTTTGAATCGTAACCTGACGTCTGATAAGCGAACATACTGCCTACTAAACTAAAGCGACGTCAACCTTTCTCAGTATCTTCTGTTCTCGTAAAATCGAGCACATCTCTCGATAGCATAACCAGCCATAACTTTTCACATAAATTTCGACTTCTTTGCTCCTGTGCCACTAATAGTCCTTGAATCCTCCGTATTCTATTAAGTGATTCTCTCACTTAACTGTTGCTTTCAGTCTTGACACAAAAGTTATGACAAATGATGAGTATTGGTAGAACTGGCGTATAAATAAATATAAAAAGATTTCTGTTTCCCCTGGCTTAGTTGACATATTTTGCTCAACAACTACTAGAGTGCCTAGTTTTTCTTAAATTTCTTTAAAGTCGACAATAACAACGTCAAACTAACTAACAAAACAGACTGTATTGAAGCAAACTTAATCGCCTCAAAGGCAATACCTAGGGCTGTTGAGAATTTTCTTACGTTACTACTCATAGGCCGTATATAAAAGGTAGGTAAACCACTTAAATTACATTTTCACAATAAAATTTTGCAGTTTAAAAAATATTTTGTATTTCTGTTTGTTTAACTCCCCAATTTAGCCAAACCAACCAAATGTTTGGTGCTGGTGGTGGTGATGGTGGTGGTGGCAGTACGTATTTAAATCATTCAATCTATAACAACAATAAAGTATTTTAACTTGTCCATTGACATTTCACAGTGTAGTAATAAATTCTGCAGCATCACCAGCCATGAATCCCAAGACAATACCCACGTATTCACGTATACAAAGAACAATGGAAAGTACAGACACACACACACACACATTTTTTATTTTCATTTCAGTTCACTTCGTTTTACCATTCTTTCCTTAAAATTTTTTTTTTGCTTGTTTTTGACTGTTGTTCTCCAGTTGCCAAAAACAAGCAATGGACTGCAGTATTTTTTGGGAAATATTTTTTCGTTTCATTTTTTTTCTTCAATTCTTCCATCATTTTATTATTTTTAACACAATAAAACGAAGCAACGGGTAGAAATTGTTAAGCCAGTCTGATGATGCTTTTGCTAGTAGAGCAAGCAAGCTAGGAAGAATCCATCCAACCAAACAGCCAGGCAACCATTGGGCTTTCTAGCGCCACATCGACAACAGTCATGTTAATTTCATTTAATTTTTTGCGCGGTATTCTGTTACCCATTTGCACGCAGGGCAGGGGATTGGCAACGCCAAACATTTTCGTTTTTTCATTTACTAACAGAGCACACTGAACAGCGAACAACGAACATTTTTGTGAGCACTTGATAATGAGGACACAACCTAACCAAACCAAACCATACCAAACCATATCAAACACAAAACGAGCTATTGACTAGAGCCCACAACGTATAAGAATCCAATTTTTATGTTTTTTTTTTCCTTTCAATACCACCACATAGAATGTGTTTGTGTATGGCTAGTGGTGGCCATAGGCAAAAGTTGTAAAATATTTATGTTTTTAACCAAGTTTTTATTTTATTTTCCTTTTTAGACAAAAAAAACAAAAGAAGAAAATGAAAGTAAAACAGTCAAGAATGTTTGGAAAAAAAGAAACACAAAATATAGCCACACAATATGAATTCGTTTTCTGGTAATGAAAGACAGTGGTTTGATTAGATCTGTAATCGAATTCATTGCCCCTAGAGCATGTAGTGAAGATGTCTGAAATAAAATGATCATGACTTTGACTATCAGTCGACGAAAACCTTTCTCTGCAGTGTACCCAACTGTTACAATTGATGGCAGTATCGCAGTATCTCTCCATCTCTTGGCTGAAACAATAACTAACGGGGTATAAAGGAGACTTCACCAGGTCAGACATCAAAAACAAAATATTTCTTCCCACGACATTCAGGCAAAAATTCTAGGAATAAATAAAATTTTCTAGAAAAATTTCTCTGAAATCTGTGTTTCGGAAAACTACTGAATATTTTCTTAAATTTATTTTTTTATTTGAAACTACAATCCAATAATTTCATTCAAATGGCTGCCTCGGCTAGCCATGCAGTAGCCTACACAATCGGTCCAATTCTTAAGCACATTATCGATTGTGTGCAACTCCAATGGCTTCACGAAGATTGTCCTTTAAAGGGTCAATTGGCTCTTGCTTGTCGGCGTAATACTTATCTTTGACGGCACCCCACAAATAATGGTCCAACGGTGTCAAATCGCAGTTCCGAGGTGGTTAGTGCTAGAATAGTTTTACTAAAAATGTTCCTACCCGATTATAGGGTATACGTATTGGAGTTTCTCTAACCTCTCCTCTGTAATTGTAACCCTCATTAGTAAAATGAGTTTAAAGACTTTGCTGAAGCATTCATTGAGGATTTAGTTTCACTGGTTCGAACCGATATTAGAGCTCTCCTCAGAGTTATGCAGCTATAGAAGGGTAACAGTGTTAGTAGCATAAGGTTAAGAACTTTAGTAGAGCCTTCATTATGATTTTAGATTAACTATCGAGAGTCGATATTATGAGACTTATGAAGGAATTGAAAGAAGTTTCCGAAAGTAATTTTTTTTTCTTTTTTTTTCCAGTAGAGTTTAAACCATCGGTTTGTCTCAAACACTAGACGGCAATGACTTATTCAATTGAAGGAAACCGTGTGTCTTACAGAAACTGGGAGTAATAAAGAACATAACATGAAATCAATAACCAATCACTTGATCCAATAGGAAACGGAATTGCATCTAATAAGCCAACACACTAGCTACAGGGTAAGCCAAATAATTGGGACTCGAAACCTGGCTTTACGTCGAATAAGTCAGCACACTACCTACTAGACCATTTTTTTACTTGAAAGTACAATCCTTCTGGTTAATAATAGATAATAGTTTCATTCAATCATTATCGATTGTGTGCAGCTGTGTTTCATCAATGGCTTCACGAATATTGTTCTTTAAAGCGTCAATTGGCTCTGGCTTGTCGGCGTAATACTTATCTTTGACGGCACCCCACAAATAATGGTCCAATGGTGTCAAATCACAGTTCCGAGGTGGCCAAACGATATCAGCTCAGCGGCTAATAATGCTATTTTAAAAAACAGGGCACAAAACATCAAGTATAGCTTTGGCTGTATGGCACGTAGCGCCATCCTGTTGAAACCAAATGTTGCCAATATCCGCCTCTACAATTTTTGTAAACAAAAATTCGTTCAACATGACCCGATAACGATCGCCATTAACTGTAACGGCTACTTCTAGCTCATTTTCGAAGAAAAATGCCCCAAGTATACCTCTAGACCAAAATCCGCACCAAACAGTAACTCGTTTTGGGTGCGTCGGCTTTTCAATGTATGCGTGCGGGTTTCAGTGCCCCAAATGCGAGTATTTTGCTTGTTTATATACCCGCCAAGATCAAAATGAGCTTCATCTGAAAAATGATTTTTTTCGCCAAAATCGGTATCTTCTGTAAGCCGATCGCAGGCCCAATTACATACATACATAATTGGCTATTACAACCCTTCAGTCAGGATTACGACCTAGCTTCTCACACCACTTATGTTGTGTGCGTTAATTTTATACATGAATGGCGGGACCTACAGTTTAAAATCGACACCGAACGACAGATTTTTGAGAAGCTTTTCATGGCAATTTTTACTCTCAGAGTCTTTGCCAGAAATCTGCTGAGAGGAAGTCGCCGAAGAAATATTTTTCGTTTTGATGTCTGACCTGGGATTCGAACCCGGGCCTTTTGTCTAATAAGCCAACACACTACTCACTGGACCACGGCGATCACGGCGACCACGCAGGCCCAATTAGCGAAGCGAAAATGCGTATACACAACCATATTCGTTTAGCGGAAGGATAAAACGAATTAACAATAAAATCAGACATGAACTAAGTGTTATTATTCACGAAATAATCACAAAAACCTTAGACGATATTAGTGGCGAGACATATATTTAACCTTGGATTTCGAACGATAGATTTGAAAAACTTTTGTTTACTGTCAGAAGCAGAACCAGATGATATTGATGTGAAATGTCTAACCTTTACGATGAGTTCTCGCCAAATAAGCCAACACTTGACGTACGCTTAATTTCCTTAACACGATACTATTCCATCTGGTAACATAGAAATTCCTATGCAAGACGTATGATTTATTCTTCATTGAACTCTTATTAACTCATAGGCCTTCGTACCCTTAAAACCAATAAAACTTATCGCTAGTATTCTCTCTATATACTAGGGATGCCAATCGGGAAATCCCGTATCCCGAAATCCCGGGATTTTCGGGATTCATAAAATTCCGAATCCCGGGATTTTTAAAAACTTGTCCCGGGATTTTCGGGATTGTGAATTCATATGTATTTTGACCCTACAAAAGGTCATGAAAAAAAATTCTATATCATTTGACTTCGATAATAGCATCTTAGATGAGGAAACTCCTACTTCCAGTGATAAAAAATTAAAATTAAAAATGGCATCGCAGGATGCAAAAGCCCTATAAAACGAATCAACTGTCCAAAGAAATAGATTTATTTATACCAGGAGGTGGTAGAGGTTAATACTTAAAGCTGCATATCTGCTATTTTGGAACTATTTAACCAACAAATGTTGATCGGGAGAAATGTTTCTCAACGGCATTTGGAATACGAATAATTTTTTCAACAAAATATTTTTATTACTAAGAGAAAATCACGATTTTTCCTGTGATTTTTCGGGATTTTTAGATCCCGAATTATCCCGAAATATCCTGGGATTTTTAAAAATCTGTCCCGTTTGACGTCCCTACTGTATACATACCAGGGATGGGAAATTGGTCTTAACAAATTGTACTAACGTTCACAAAAAATTGTACTTTTTTCAGACCGATTGTACTAAATTCACTTTTTTTTAACTTTTTTTTATATAAATTAATAAAAATATAAACGACAATTCATTTCATTGTGTGTAGTATTAATGTAAAAGACCAAAAATAATAGGAAATTTTTCAAATTGTTAGCGTAGTTTTGACTTCAGTATAAAAATTAAGGTTTTTAGTCTTTGCAAAATTATAGCACCAGTCTCATTTTTGTTCATTAAGAAGCTTTATTTACCAAAAATATTTATACTTAAAACTTAGTAAACCCCCCTTATTAAAGTAAATTATTGGTTCGGATTATTCAATATTTCTCCATCTATTTTCACCCACTCTTCGATCATTTTTAATTTAAAATTTTCAGTACTGGTAAATTGTCTGTTATTTTGAATATAATCTTCGGACAAGAATGGGGAATTCGTTTGGGGAAACGTTTTCAATAATATTCGTATCAGGAGAGCAAGCTGGCCACGATTAAACCTCAATAGATTTTTAACGGAACCATTCCATCCTCTATCTGCTGACATGAATTCTGGCATTGTCCTGTTGTAAAACATATTTTTTCATTATTTTCTCTCAAGAAGAGGAGCAAACTACAGCTAGGAACAGTAATATACTCTGTACTATGCATTCGCGCACATGGAAACTGAAATTCGAGGCAACCACTTAAAGAAATAACCCCGCCTGCAATAGAATATATCTCCAAAATTTGTATTTCTAAGGCCATCTGGTCTAACTAAGTTCCACTTTTTTTCATCAGAGAATATGACCTGAAGACAATTCATTGTTTGTTATTATTGAAATGCTCTGGTGGTGCTATAATTATGAAAAGCACTTTATAATAGGTAAACTTAACAACTTACTTTAATACTTAGCTATAAAAAGGAATAAAAAAGTTTATAAGATCTAAATCTTAAATCACTATTTATGACAAACTAGATGACCCGTACGAATATTTCGCACCGTTAGTTGCCATTTTTAAAACATACAATCACAATGACAACAGTATTATTATGCAATTCTACATAAAATATAATTTTTATCAATGAAAATATTAATTTTTAAATTTCTAATTATTTTTTGCCATTAGTGTTAGATATAAGCTTTAAAATGAGATATCGTTCATTAAATTTGATGCGGTGATATGGGAGATATTTGCAACCGACAAAAAAAAAAGAGCTTTAGAAATAATATTTATGATGGTAAATTTTGTACCAGCAAACTATTTGTTATTTCAAAATTGTAGCACCCAACTAATTAAATGACTTCAATAAATCCCTTGTTTGGATTAAATTAGAGACAGGCAATGGGAACAGTCCATTTGTCCCTTTGATTTTTATTAAATTTTGGTATGAAAATATCCTTTCTACATTTGCAGATGAATGTGAAACGGATAATATTCCTTTTATAACTCTTGATATATCAAGTTAGCAACGAGTTGCCATATACAAATGAAACGAAAAAAAACTTATAGACTGATGCGACAGAATATTTGAGCGATGTAATAAAGTAGAGAACATTTTTCAATAGTGCTAAATAAGTCATGGAGGTGCTATGGTGTTTTTGACTTTCAAATAGTGCTAAAAAAAGTACAATTGTACCAACTTTTCCATCTCTGATACATACAGTATGCGTATGAGTATTCAATTTCAAAATTTTCTATACGGGACGTATGATTAATTTTTATTTAATTTCTTAACAAATATAACTCATACGCCCTCGTACGATACAACCTAAACCAACCACTGTGTTTGATTTCCTATTAAAGCAATAACATCCCGCTGCTATTTTCCTCGTTTGTGTGTGTGTTTGTTTGATTTGTTTTTTTTTTTAGTATATTTTTGCACGTCTAAATAAATATACTCACTGGGTCATATATTTTCTCAACTGTCTTTGGCTAAAAACATAAAGAAATTTATGCTTTTGAAAAATGTTTTGTTATGCCAAAAGTCAATGAATTGCAACAAATTGGTTTTGGGAAAGCAAATAAAATATTTTCACTTCCATTTTTGTGTTTTTTCTTTTATTTTTTATTATTATTGTTGTTGTTAATATTACCGTAATAGAACGGTGTTTGTAGCCATTACCATACATTTGCTCTTTACGTTGGTTGTTTAACAAGGTTGGCTGATTTGGCACACCAGCGATGTTTACCTCCATACGCTGATTACAACTCGAGAAGTCTTCAAAGATTTCTGCTTTATTTATAGGCAATGAGCGGCTTATTGGGTTATTAGATCACACTATACAACACCGGGTGAATTTATTTCACTTGTTTCGCTGGCAGTTAAAGGTTATTTTGTACAATTTTTTTCTTCAATCTCCCTCTGTCTCTCTCTGTCTGATAGTAAAAATTTCTTTATTCCTCTACTCTTTTCCTAGCTGCATGGAGCCAGGTAATACGGTTACCTTTCCCCGGTAATAATGTTTACATCACAGATTTATTATATTGTTTCTGTATTTGTTTTGAAGGCGTAATAAATTGTAATTAGTTTGCTAGTCCTTCTATTTCTCTCACTCTACCTCTTTCTCCTACTAAGCCACGAGTGGAAAGTGTTGCACGCCACAATAAAATAGAAAAAAAATGAGGGAAATACAAGCGAAATGTAAGCGAAAGAGTGCGGTTTATAGGTTTTAATTTATTTTAACAGCATTTATTTATCGTTGTAATTAGTTCAGGTTGATGGTTTAATTATGTTTCATTTTAATGGCCATCGAGTAGAGGCAAGAAAAAAATTTGTTCAACTTTTACGCATCACTCCTCTATGATGCAATAACTGTAGCTAGCGGGTAAATGCAGGATTAAGACGAGGACTTGAGAGAGAAACAGAGAGAGACAGAGAAAGAAAAGAGAAAAAAATGAAAGCAAAATGTCGATTAATTTGAAATTTATAGCTGAAAGTAAAACTCGATTTCAAGGAAATGATTTATGATGGTTGCTGGTTAAGTAGTACAAGGTGTAAATATAAATGTCAGAGACCTTAAAGGTCATATTTAGATACGCAGTAGAACAAAAATTAAATTATTTTTTCTGTTTTTTTTTTGGAAAATATCATGTTAACTTACTTAATTGGCTATAACAATCCGATTAACGGATTTCAGCCTGCCGCAACACATCCTTCCATGCGCCTCTGCTTCTTGCGCCCCTACGCCAGTTTGTCACGCCAATCGATGACAGGGCTTCCTCGATCTGGTCCTTCCCACGGATACAAGGTCGTGCTCTTCGCCGACTACCGCAGATCCCCGCTAGTCTCGCCGGCGCATCCTCCTCCATTCGAACGACATGAACTCAGTCCCCTTGTATTTTATATGGCAGAGTAAACAGTCTGATGAATACTCTTAAAGGTGAATGTTTTGGAAGCCAGTACAGCCGCTGGATATTAATACGCTATACAACGTCAATGTCATTGAGGAGCTCATACACCTCAATGTTGAATCGGATGCGAAAATCATCGCCAACTCGCACTGGACCGAAGATCTTATGTAGGATTTTTCTCTCGAATACCCTCAAGGCAGCTGCATCAGTTCTTCTACGCCATAAAAAAGCACGGGTAGGATAAGCGTCTTGTAGAGTATTAGTTTCGTTTTACGAGAGAGGTCTCTGCTACTCAATTACCTATTGCGACCATAATAGCACCTGTTAGCAAGAGTAATCCTGCGTTTGATCTCCAGACTGACATCATATTCAGTGGTAACGGCAGAGCCAAGATAAATGAATTCCTTGACTATCTCCAAACTATAGTTAACGACCGTCATCTGAGAATCAATACGCCGCACGTCTCTATTTACCGATAACATATATTTTGTTTTGCCCTCATTTACTGCCAGACCCATCTTCTTAGACTCCCGTTCAATAGCACTAAAGGCAGCAGTGATATCTCGTTTAGTGCGCCCTATGATGTCGATGTCGTCAGCGTACGCAACGTGCCATTGCGATGCACTCCCGCCTTTCGCAGAACTCTCTTCATGACGAAGTTAAACAAGTCGCATGATAAGGGATCGCCTTGTCTGAAACCTCGTACGGTATCAAAAGGTTCAGAGAGGTCCATTTCTACCTTGACGGAGCTGCAGGAATTGCTCAATGTCATTCTGCATAGCCTTATCAGCTTCGCTGGTATACCGAGCTCAGACACTGCGGCAAAAATACGATCCCTTATGGGGCTATCGAAAGCAGCCCTATAGTCGACAAAAAGATGGTGTGTGTCGACTTGATTTTCGTGGGTGTTTTCCAGGATTTGGCGTAGTGTGAAGATCTGGTCGATGGTGGACTTGCCAGGTCTGAAGCCGCACTGATAAGGTCCAATCAGTGTTTTGACGAGTGGCTTCAGTCGTTCACACAATACGCCTGTAAGAACCTTATATGCGATAGGGAGAAGGCTTATACCCCTGTAGTTGGCGCATATCGTAGGGTCTCCCTTTTTCAGGACAGGACAGAGGACACTGAGGTTCCATTCGTTGGGCATACTTTTCTATAGCTATATTTTGTAGATGAGCTGGTGCATGCGCCTTACCAACTTAATACATCCGGTCTTAAACAATTCAGCGGGGAGGCCGACAGGAGCTGCTGCTTTGTTGTTTTTAAGTCGCATAATCGCGACTTTAACCTCTTCATGACTAGGCGGCAGGATCTCCACGCCGTCATTATCCATCGGGTTCGAAACATCATCTCTAGAGGCGGTATTGATGTCGTCATCGCCTTGCAGCAGAGTAGAAAAGTGTTTCCTCCGCAACCTCAGCACCTCCAGCGGATCTGTAACCAGGTTTCCATTTTCAGCCTTGCAATCAGACGCCCCGGGCTTTTACACCTCGGTCAGACGCTTAACCTTTTGATAGAATCTTCTACATATGTACATCTCGACTTCCTCACGCTCACGCCTTTCCTGCTCCCTCTTCTTGCGTCTGAAAAGGCGTCTCTCATCCCTTCTCCTCTCTCTGTAAATATCATATATCATGTGAATGCCAATCAAATTAGAAATGTTACACATTCAAATACAAAGCTAGAGTACCAATAACACAGAGTTATCCAGCTATCGTTATCAAAATTATATAATACAACACCCATAAAGCTGTGATATCAATGAGATCTTAATTTCATTCATGAAATCTTAGTGAAATACTGGGCCATTTAAATGATCACATCTAGCTAGATTGCAGTAGTCAATTATTTTGGCGATAAGTTTTCAAATTTTAAATTTAAATTTAACAAACATTTGCCTTTAAAATCACTTATCACACTGTTTACCCTGCAATATAAAAGGTAAGGCTAAGCAGGCAACAAGTCAGTAAAAATTCAGTTAGTTTTGTGTGAAGACGTGGTGTTTGAAGAAAGTAATCGTAGTTTGAAGATCTCGTTTATAAAGATCTATCGAACAAATCAAGTAGTAATTGTTATTGTTTACGCAAAAGAATTTTTACATTCTATATAACAAACAAAGTAAATTGTTGTTGTTTACATCAAGTTGTGAACAGTAGAACACAGAATTGTGCAAGTAATAGAGAATTTCAATTTTAATTCATGCAATCTACGAGCTTATATTTTAAACGTTTCTTTAAAAGGTAAAAACGTTGCAATAGCAATAAAAATATAGGTTCCGCCAAATAACTATTTTTTCTTTTGAAAAATCTTTAAAAAAAAGAACTACTGAATATTTTCTCAAATTACTTTTTTTATTTGAAAGTATAATCCTTTCGATGGAAAATAATTTCATTCAAATGGCTGCCTCGGCTGGCCATGCAATGGCCTACAGGATCGTTCCAATTTTTAAGCACATTATCGATTGTGTGCAGCTGTATTTCACCAATGGCTTCACGAATATTGTCTTTTAAAGCGTCAAATATCTCTGGCTTGTCGGCGTAACACTTATCTTCGATGGCACCCCACAAATAAGAGTCAAACGGTATTAAATCACAGCTCGAAGGTGAACAAACGATATCGGCTGTGTGGCTGATAATGCGATCTTCAAAAACAGAAATTCAAAAACAAAAATTCGTTCTACATGGCCTGATAACCATCGCCATTGTTTGTAATGGCCACCTATTGCTCAGTTTTGAAGAAAAATGGCCCATTTATGGCTGTGGAACAAAATCCACACTAAACAGTGACTCTTTTTGGGTGCATCGGCTTTTCAATGTATGCGTGCGGGTTTTCTATGCCCCAAATGCGACAATTTTGCTTGATTACATACCCGCCAAGATCAAAATGAACTTCATCTGAAAATATGACTTTTTGTTTATTTTGCCAAAATCGGCATCTTCTGTAAGTAGATTGCAGGTCCACTTACTGAAGTGGAAACGCATTCTATGGATAGATATTCGTTCAGCGGAAGTATAAAACGAATTATTTGCCAAATCAGACATGAGCTAAGTGTTACCATTCACGAAATAACCACTAGCTGAAAAAAAAAGTTAGATAGAAAAAATTATTATAAAATAAGGATTACATAATTAACGAATTAAGATGCTTTTGAAGACAAATTATTTAATAAAAATTTTATTGAATTTATTCCCTTTAACTTTTATTATGATTAATTACAGAACATTAAGAATTCTTTTGACAGCTCCTTTCAAGGTACTTATGACACGGCAATAATAATTACATTTTAATTTAATAATGCTGTGCTAAATACCCCTGATTAAATTAAGTTGATAATGATAAAATGATTGTCTTTTAAAAAAGAAAGAGAATTGTGCAGAAGAACAATACAAAACCACCCACTGTTTTAAACTATAGACACGATTTTGCAAACTCAATAAATAATATTTGAAATGCTTCAAATACTACGGCCATTATATCATTTTCCAGCAAACAATTGATAATATTTCCGTTCTATCCTTTTGTTTTTCCATTTTCCTTTTTTGTTATTGTTTTTCCTTTTTGATTTTGACCACAAACAATGCAGCCACAACTGTTATGCTTTTGCTTACACCACCCTCCCATCCTATCCTAATGAATTTCAAATCAAAGTTTACGCAACACTCTCAACAAAAAGCGTATGAATGCGAGAGTATTTGTGAGAAAAATTTCAAACGAACAAACAAAATGCAAAAAATTTTTAAATTTTTTTTCGCTTTTCTTTCTTTAAATGAAAGAAAAAACAAAAATTAAACAATTATGTTCCTTTTTTTTTTATATCAAAAAGAGAAAGAGAGGAGAGCGGGAGAGAGACCGGGAGAGAAATAAAATATTTTCTGTAAATTAAATTGATTTTACCAGTGTTTGCTGGGTATTCAACAGTACTTTTGCGAATAGCGAGACGAAAAAACAAAGAAAAAAACCAAACGAAAGAGGCTCAACTCTATAGCTGGGGATTGTACAATTGCTGCTGCCATAATACCCATTAAATCCCATTAACAGATTCAAAATGGCTGTAAGAGTATAACGGTAGTTCATTCATATTCTCTATATAAATGTGTGCATGTATTTGTATGCAAAAAAATATAAGAGGAAAGAGAGTTATTTTCTATGTGTGTCTGTATATTTATTTATTTGTTTATTTGTGTGTGTGTGTGTTTGTTTGTGTATTTGTTTTGAATAAATAAACAACAAAAGGGGCTTTTACAAATTGAATGTAAAACATTTTCAACATTTAAACAAAACTTGGTCAAGTTATACACAAATACATATACTCATACACACACAAAGGCTCTCACATATACAAAAACAAATTGAAAGAATACATGAATCTACGAGGCTTAAAACAAAAATTTATAAACAAATTGTGTGACAGAAGCTGCTAGTGTTAGCCGGGTAAGGTCGTAAAGGGTGATTTTTTAAGAGCTTTAGGAAAAATTTTCAAAAAAAGCGCATAAAATTCAGAAAAATGCATGCAATCTTTATTTGATCGGATAGTACCGTTTTGAAGATTATTTCATGCAAATGTTGACCGCGACTGCGCCTCAAATGGTCCATTCGCTTAGTCCAATTTTGTCATACTCTTTCCAACATTTCGGCCGGTATCGCACGAATAAATGCTTCAATGTTTTCTTCCAATGCGAATTGTCGATTTTAGAGTGAAGATCAGCCAGAAGCATTGCAATATTTTCAAGTGCAACCTAATAATATTGTTACGAAAGTGGAAATGGTGTTGTTAAAATAATAAATAAAAGCTCCAACACAATGGACTTGATCATCCATAAAATGATAAATAAAAGCCCAAAAAAAACAAAACAATGGACTTGATCACGCGATCAAGTTTAGATTAGGTTAGTTTAGAGGACGTGTACTTATCAACTGTGGCAAGTACAGTACTCGGAGATTGAATTGACCCATTGTACAACGTTCTAGCTTCTAACACCACTCGTGTTGTGTGCGTTAACTTTATAGATGGGTAACGGGACCTACAGTTTAAAATCGACTCCGAAGGACAGATTTTTTTTTGAGAAGTTTTTCGTGGCAATATTTTTACTCTCAGAGTTTTTGCTAGAAATCTGCTGAGAGGAAGTCGCCGAAAAAATATTTTCATATTTTCTTTTTGATGTCTGACCTGGTATTCGAACTTGGGCCTTTCGTCTAATAAGCCCACACACTACTACTACACTTACTAAACCACGGCGACTTCTGCCATTATACTTATTTGAGTCTTTCAAAAATGCTGGTGAATCACGTGATCAAAGAATAAGCAAAAAAATATAGCAACAATATCAGCATAAAAAATATAAAAGATAAAAGATGTAAACAACCAACAACAAAGTACAGCGAACAAAAAAGTAAACAAGCAAAAACACATAAAATGCATATAAAACACAAAAACAACAATAACGAAAACAAGTTGTTTACATTTTTGAATTATTCCTAAAGACCGTCATCTTCCTTCGAAAGCATTCATCGCACTATTGATCCAGCGATACAAAAGGCAAAACAAAGCGAGCAATAATGGAGTTCGAATTAAGTTGGTCATGTGTGATGACAGCACGTTGGAATCAGTTTTGTGTGAAGACACAAAATCGAATTATAATTCAGTCAGTCTTGCGTGCAGACAAGTTGCGTATGAAGAAAACAGTTGTGAGGAACTAGGTTGTATTCCTGGAGGAATGGAGGGAATGTAATGACGCCAAAATTTATGATTTAGAATATCCAATATGGCATGAGCTGTGTAGCACGTAGCACAGTTCTGTAGATGTTCAGATCATACAATTCGGGTGAAAAGAAGCTGGTAACCATCGACCAATTGTGGTTCCCGTTAAGTGTGGTTACCGAACCTATGTCATTTTCAAGAAATACAATCCGATGACGCTGCGAATATAAAATCCACACCAAATTAGTGTCTTTTTTGGAACGCATTAGACTTTTTCGATTCCCTACCTTATGTGATGGATTTGAAAATGGATTGAAAATTTTTGAGACGTTTCTCCAGCGTTGACTAAACTATTGGAACTTCTTTATTAGGCCTCGTATTTATTTTACTTTGTTATACAATTTACAATTGCTTTTTAATTCAAAACATTTATTTGATAGTATTGTTTAGATATTTTTTGTAATTTCTAAAGGGTTGTACAACAGAAGTCGCCGTGGTCTAGTGGGTAGTGTGTTGGCTTATTAGACAAAAGGCCCGGGTTCGAATCCCAGGTCAGACATCAAAACGAAAAGTATTTCTTCGGCGACTTCCTCTCAGCAGATTTCTGGCAAAGACTCTGAGAGTAAAAATTGTCTTGAAAAGCTTCTCAAAAATCTGTCGTTCGGAGTCGACTTTAAACTGTAGGTCCCGCCACTCATCTATAAAATTAACGCACACAACATAAGTGGTGTGAGAAGCTAGGTCGTAATCCTGACTGAAGGGTTGTAATGGCCAATTATGTATGTTATGTATGTATGTACAACATTGTAGCAAGAATTCATAACAACGAATTGCTTACGTATGAGCTCGATATACTTTAGAGCCATTTATGGTAAGAAATTTTTACTGTGAGTGCTCTATAATGAAACACATGGACAATAAGAAATTATGCTTGCCTTTCATCAAGGCACACCCTACCGTTAAGAGAAGAGTGCAGTTACCGTCCTGTGCAATAATTAGTGGATACAAGCGTTCCCCAGTATTTAGGGCAGTTAAACAGCACCAGTAAATAAGCTGATTCGTCCAGACTGGTTTAACATTCGCCCAAATCAATCATTTTGTCAAGCGTGGAATCTGGTTTTAGTCCAAGAGACGTTATACAAAACGAATTTTTCCTGCTGCGAATCCAGCATCCAGCAGACATCTTGAGCACTAGTTCTATGGCTATTCCACAAGAAACCATATAATGGAGACCTTCGAATAATTCTATATATTCCCAGAGAATAAAGCGGTATTCATTAGCATTGGGCAGGACTTTTACTTTACCTTACTTTATTGGTCATTAACAACCCGAATATTAGAGTTCGGCCTGCCTTTACACATCATTTCAGGCGCCTTCTGCTATTTGTTTGAGTACCCAAGTTGGTTACACCAATCGATAACAGGCATTCCCAGATTTAGTTCTTCCAACGAAAACAAGGTCTTCCTATTCTTACTTCATTGTCCATTAACAATCCGAATAATGGAGTTTGGCCTTCATTAACACATTCTTTCAGGCGCGTTTTGCTATTTGTTTGAGTACGCCGGTTGGTTACATCAATCGATGACAGGGGTTCTACGATTTGGTTCTTCCAACACAAACAAGGTCTTCCTCTTCGACGATTTCTGCAAATCCCCGTATCAAATATCCATCCTGCAAAAGCATTATCCTCTATTCGAATGACATGGCCAAGGCAATGCAGCATTTGGATGTTAATTGTCCATGCCGTTGAGGAGCTCATGCGGCTCATTTTTGGATCGGATGGGGAAATCATCACCTACTCGTACTGGATCGAAGATCTGACTTTTCACTTGAATACTCTCAAGGCTGCTACATCAGTGCTTAATAGAGACAATGCCTCTGCTCCATAAAAAAGTACGAGGAGGTTGAGCTTCTTCTAAGACGCTCATTGGGCACGACTGCATGCCACAAAAAGCCATCCTTGTGGGATTAAACGAGGCTGATGGCAATTCCAGACAAGTTTTCTAGACACAAAATCTTTTGACTAATTCTGAGAACACCCTGTATTTATATCAATTGATATTTAAATTATTTTTTTTTATAAGTTTTAGTTGTATTTGTACTACAAAAAAAAACTTCTAATACTCTAATACAAATACAAATTAAATCCCAATTGTATTAAACGGAATACAATAACAACAATAGAAACAAGAGGGAAAAATTATTGAAAACCACAATAGAAAACAACAACAAATTCGATAGCTTTTCCTGAACACAACAAAAGAAAAACAAGCGAAATGAAAACGCCACAAAATTACGCCCAAATAGCCAGAAACAAGTAAACGGGATAGAATATTGTTGAATGTCCTTTTTTAATGCTGTTGTTGTTGTTGTTATTATTGTCCATAGTAGATAACAAAACAAGACAAAATACAGCAACAGCAGCCATGGCAATAACATGTTATTCTCTCGTTACTTGGTAAATGGTCTCACGAAAATCAAAGCATTTCTGGCATCTAGCAGAGATGAGAACAACAAAACAACAAAAGAAGCGTCAAAGAAAGGAAAACGGAATTCGAACAATAGATATCCTGTAACGGTATATTTGTAAAAAGCCATTGATTGGTAATGGTAGTGATGGTTGTTAGAGACAGCTAGTAAGAGGCTTGTTGTAATGCTTTAATGCCCAATTTCTAAGAAAATTCTTTAGTTGCTCCTCTTTTTTTGTTGTTTGTTGTTTGAATTAACGAATCCCTAGTGATGATTGAAACGAGAGGAGGACGGTTTGTTATTTATTATTGATATTTGAACAATAGATTGAATGTCATGACTAAGGAGCCAGTAAATTTCAATGGCTTAGCTTTAAGGATGTGATTTTATTTACAGTAAGTGAAAAGGATTTAGCAGAAGAGTTTCTAAGAATTAACAGCTAAACCTTCAAATGGTAAGTAAGTAAAAATATTAAGCTAGGGCTGTTCTATATCATGAAGTTTTAAAATTTGAAAATACAAAATTAACTAGAATGAGTTGATAAAGTCATTACACCTAAAGAAGTGAAGCTCTCACTTAGTCTCACTAGAGCGCACGGCTTATATAATGATGTATACAATTAGGAAGAGAATGTTGTACCCAAACTCCAGCAAGCGGTTGCTGGCCAGTGAACTGGCAGTAAACTAATAGACTTTCTCCTACTCTCCCCTTCAATTCCTCTTCTCTTCAACTTTGCTCCTATGCTCGCCCTCAACTCTTTTTCTCCTCACCTCTTCCTCATCTCCTTCTCTCCTCTCCTCTCGTTCTCTTCTAGCTCTAAGTTACAAAAGAAATTAAATAAGCTGATGCGTCCAGTAGTCGCCGTAGTCTAGTAGATAGTGTGTTGGCTTATTAAATTTAAAACCAGGGTTCGCGTTCCAGGTCCCAGACATCAAAACAAAATACGAAAAAGTATTTCTTCGGTGATTTCCTCTCAGCAGATTTCCTCTGAGAGTAAAGAAAATTGCGATGAAAAGTTTCTCAAAAATCTATCGTTCGGAGTCGACTTTAAACTGTAGGTCCCGCTACTTATGTATAACAAATGTGGTGTGAGAAGCTAGGTCAATAATCCAGACTGAAGGGTTGTACTGACCAACTATGTATGTAATTCGTCCAGACCTTGTTTAACATTCGTCCAAATCAAACATTTTGTCAAACGGGGGATCTGTTTTTAGTCCAGGAGACGTTATTCAAAACGAATTTTTACTGCTACGAATCCAGCTAAGACATCTTGAGCAACCTCAGTAAACCACATAATGAAGACCTTCCAATAATCCTATATTGCCCAGAAAATAAAGCGGTATTCATGGGCGATAAGTCACTTTTTGGCAGCCTAGTTGCATGTAAAATGAGAATATTTCTGAGAAAAACTTTAATACCTACCATGCCGTTTGGTAGCCATGACGGTAACCATGACTTCTTTCCGAAGGACACTACAGAGTTTCAGGTCTAGTAGCCATGAAAAATCTTTTAAAAGTTTCAGTTTAGACTGTATGTTCTAATCAAACAGTTTATTTATTATTCCACAATTCTGTGTGCCACTGTTCACAACTTGATGTAAACAACAACAATTGATCTTTTTTGTTAATCTTCTAATTACACTATTTATTGTATAAACAATAACAATTACCAGACATTTATTCGACAGACATTTGTATCGGGGGGGATTTGTATCCTCAAACCACGATTACTCTCTTCAAACACACCGTGTCTTCACACAAGACTGACAGAACTTTACTAACTCAGTCCCCTTGTATTTTATATGACAAAGTAAACAGTCTAATGAATGTTCTTAAAGCTGAATGTTCATGACTTTGCCTTTTCAAAGTCTCTGAAAATGTAAACAACGTTACATGTTACTTACGTACTTAATTGACCATTAACAACCCGATTAACGGATTTCGGTTTGCCGCAACACATCCTTCCGGGCGCCACTGCGTCTTGGGTGCCTACGCCAGTTAGTCACACCAATCGATGACAGGGCTTTCTCTACTTGGTCCTTCCAACGGATACAAGGTCGTCCTCTTCGCAGACTTCAGCAGATCCCTGCATCAAATTCCCATCTCGCCGGAGCATCGTCCTTCATAAGAAAGACATGGCCGAACCAACGCAGCCTCTCGATATTAATACGCAGCACATTGTCTATGTCGTCGAGGAATTGATTTTTTTTTAACCAGACCTCTACTCATGCAGTGCATTGTGCAGGTTTAGGACAGGTAGAAAGAGGGAAGATGCGAACGATAAGGAAACGAGTTGCTGCTGGTGACTGTAAAATTGTCAGTGCTATACCTTGACCATTAGACAGTCTACAGCAATCGTCCCCAAGAAGTTTCTCACACCACTTATGTTGTGTGTGTTAATTTTATACAGAAGTGGCGGGACCTACAGTTTCAAGTCGACTCCGAATGACAAATTTTTGAGAAACAAGAAGAGAAAGAGAAGAAATAGCCGAAAAATACTTTTTGGATCGAATGCGGAAATCATCGCCCACTCGCACTAGACTAGAAGATCTTATGTAGGACTTTTCTCTGGAATACCCTCAAGGCTGCTGCATTAGTTCTTAATAAGGTCCATGCCTCTGCATGTTAGAGAAGCACGGATAGCTCATCCTATCCGTCTTGTAAATGTAAACAACGTTGTTTACATTTATTCTTGGTGATGTATTTTTGTTTATTTGTTTACTATTTTTATGCTGGTGTTTGTTGATATATTAAGCAGTACGATAATTTGTAAACAAGTTTGTTTACTGCATTGTTTTGTTTAAAATTTTAATGTTAAGCGATGTAAACAGCAGCAACTTGATTTTTCATTTTCTTAAAAATATTAAAGCTTTTAGCTTGTATATGTTAAGCTATTTTCTTACTTTTGGTTGGCATTTTTTTGTTGTGTTGCTTCCAATTATGTTGCCAACCTACATGAAAATTAAATATTAGCCTTTCAGAGCCGTTGTTAATCTGTTTTAATTTCAAAATCCAAAGGAAGAAAACCTTGCGTTAAAATTTCTTATTGGCATGCTGTGAACACACCTATTACTGTTTAATGTTATAATTTCTCAAAAGTCTTTTGGTGGCATTTACATTCTGTGAAACCTTTTAACGCTCCTTTTCGACTTTCTCTCTCTCTCTTACTTTGTCTCTATCTGGCTTTCAGCTATTAACAATCATCATATTTTCAGTAACACAGCATTATCCGTTATCCTTCCATCTTTCTTACCTTATTTTTTGAACTTTTTTTCTTAATGTTACTCCCTTCTAGCCAGTTGTGGAGGTAGTAGTTGTTGTTATTGTTGTAGTAGATAGTGTTGCATGTTTTTGCAGCACATTAAAGTAATTAAAGACAATCAATTTCCTTTAAAAATGTCTTCAGCAGAAAATTGATTACAGCTGCAGCCATTAGTTTTAAGCTACAAAGTAAGACGAATAAGAATGTCTATTAAAAGACATATTAAAAGGGACCAAAAAAGAATAAAGAAAAGGACAGAAAAATAAGAGAATCTTATATATACAGCCATACTTTTACAGAACAGTAAAACCGCGCTTTATATGAGGGATAAGTTCCAATAAGTTTCAGCGCTAAACGAAACAGAGTTAACACGAGACAACTTACCACGTACGTACATACGTACTTAAATGCATTCCGACTTTGGAAAATACAATTGGACAGACTAAGAAAAGAGCGTTGAAGAAGCTAGATAGTAAACACCATCGCTATATAGTACACCGCTTTTGGCTGCTGTGTAACCATCTCATTTCCTCACATATACGTACAACAAGTAGCAATACAGTCTACCATTTAGAAGAATCCCAATACTACCGCGTAATACTGAAACATTGTTAAGCGGAACAGCATTAAGCGGGGTCTTACTGTACTTGTACCATACCAATACAAAGTTAAAAAACGCTAAATAAGAAAAAAAAGGAAAATAAAGGAAAATCAGTTATAGTTTGGTGATTATAATGAAAGACATCCAAGTATAATAATAAAGCAACGAATGAACGAACTATAAAGAAAAAAGAAGGCAGAAAAATAAGAAGACAAAATGAAGTAATGTAAAGCCAAGTAATAAAGCGAATGAAGTGTAAAACAGAAAATTAAGAAACTATAAAGCAATTGGGTTACAAGAAAAAGAGCTACAGTTTCTGTTGAAGTGTACCAAATAAAGACTTAATTTTGATAAGCCAAATATTGCAAAGAACGGCAATTTTTGTAAAATTTTATCAATTAGGTTTTAAAATCTGAAAATCGGTAAAAACAGAACCAACAAATGATAGACAATTATTCGCCATTATGTCTTACATAACAACAAGCCAAGCCTTTCTGGCTTTTAATCGCATTGCGTACACACAGTTGCCTCTGGTCTTCATTTTAATCCTTACCGTTTTCGATAATAGTTCTCCTGAAGCTTGAAAGAAGTTATCTTCCTGCACAAGTTATTTTATCTGAACAGATTTTTTAAATAACTTTCCATAATTTTCATCTCGCAAAATATCTAAATGTTATAGGTCACTTATTAATCTTCTTCGGTTAGGTTAGGTTAAGTTAGGTTAACGAATAGCCCCTTGTGTTACTGATCCTACTAATGATGATAAGCAAACTTTGGATAACAGTCTGGACCTTGATATTAGATTTTACATGACATACCAGAAACAGAAAACAGAAATAGGAGAGCAGGGTACACACTAGGGATGCCAATCGGGAAATCCCGAAACTCGAAATCCCGGGATTTTCGGAATTCATAAAATCCCGAATCCCGGGATTTTTAAAATCTTATCCCGGGATTTTTCGGGATTTTCGGGATTGTGAATTCATATGTATTTTGACCCTACAAAAGATCCTGAAAAAAAATTCTATATCACTTGACTTCGATAATAGCTTCCCAGATGAGAAAAACCATACTTCCATTGATAAAAACTTATTTGATCCCATCGAAGAATGCAAAAAGCCCTATGAAACGAATTAATAGGGTAATTGATTTAGGTACTCAACTGTCCAAAGAAATAGATTTATTTACATCAGGAGGTGGTAGGGGTGAATATTTACAAGCTGCACTCAGCTATCTTGGAACTATTTTACCAACAAATGTTGATTGCGAGAAGTGACTTTCAATGGCACCGTATGTTTACAAAAAAATTCGTTCAAGCCTATCTGATCACATGTTAGATGATTTAATCTTTTTGTTGGAATCCAAATAATTTTCTTAAAATTAATCCATTTATCGCTTTTTTTTTTACTTTTTGTATTGTTTTTTTATATTTTATTTTTAATGACATATACTTCTGATATAATTGGAATATAAATCATTTTTTTTAACAAAATATTTTTTTTATTAAGAGAAAATCGCGATTTTTCCCATGATTTTTCGGGATTTTTGGATCCCGAATTATCCCGAAAAATCCCGGAATTTCGGGATCGGGATTTACAAAATACCGAATCCCGGGATTTTTAAAAATCGATCCCGTTTGGCATCCCTAGTACACACTTACATCATCAGTCACTGCCTTTTCATTGAAAGGCAATCAAGCTTGGACTGTGAAACGTTCTCTAAAGTAATTATTTACATAATTATAGATTAACGACATCCTAACAAGTGCCTTCTACTTCATGCGTTCCTTCGCCAGTCTCGACTTTATTCTGCATAGAATGAAAATGAACCTGAAGCAGTAATTTCTGCAAATTCAATACAACAAAGGCTAAGGACTGGAGATGCTGGAAATTGTATTAAAAGCAACCCCGACTGTGTCTATCGTTTGGACAGACAACCTAAACAGTCTGATGAATGTTCTTAAAGTCGAATGTTTGTGGCTTCGCCTTTTCGAGATCTCTATAAATGTAAACATTGTTGTTGTTTGTATTGTGCAGCCCTTGTGCTGATCAACTTCTTCCTTTCCCTGATTTGGCGGAACTTGGTTAGTACAGGGACTGCGTTTCACCTGTGGCATCACAACGGGCCGCCATTCTTGTAATGTTGTTGTTGCATTTTTGTTTACTTGTTTATCCATTTTTTTATACTGGCGTTTGTTGGTAGTTGAAGTCGCCGTGGTCTAGTAGGTAGTGTGTTGGCTTATTAGACGTAAAAGCCAGGGTTCGAGTCCCAGGCCAGACATCAAAACAAAAATATTTCTTCGGCAACTTCTTCGCAGCTGATTTCTGGCAAAAACTCTGAGAGTAAATAAAATTCTCATAAAATTTGTCGTTCGGAGTTGACTTTAAACTGTAGGTCCTGCCACTTATGTATAAAATTAATACACACAACATAAGTGGTGTGAGAAACTAGGTCAATAATCCTGACTGATGGCTTCTAATGACCAATTATGTATGTATGTATGACTGTGTCTGTCAAACTTTTCGCCATCTATCTGACAGGAAAAAAAGTTGAACAAAATATTATGAGTACCAATCTGCAGTTACATCTTTCTCCTGGATATTATATTCAACTGCTCCTGCTTAAGAGATGTTATACATCACACTGCTGACAGTCGCTGTTTTGATAATGCCGGAATTTCTTGCAATCTGTATAGGTTCTGGAAAGCAAAAATACCACCACAGGGAGGGGGGGTGGACAGGAAGACCTTAAAATATTGTGGCATTATTAATCTGAATATTATTGTTATCATTACGGGTTCCACTGTACCACTGCCACCAATAGATCAATTGAATTGTCTTCTATCTAAACAGAGTATCCCTATAATGCCACTTTCTTCTTACAAAATTTCGTTGTTCAGATGGATAATTCTTTGATTACCCACAAAAAATCTTCTGGGAAAGCATTGTAATGATGATTAATTTTAATCGTCATACTATTTTCATATAGGATTTAAAGTAATATTGATGGCCTGATCCCGGTTTATTCTCATAACATCGTCTTCTAATAGTAAAATCCCTTTGAATGAAATCGCAAAGATTCTCTTCAAATGTTGCTACATCAGCTGCTTACCGGGGTATTGAAAATTTATTTTAACTCACATCCTTAGGGATTTGTGGAGGACTTGTGGACTTTCATTTCCATCACCATCATTTCATCATTTCCATTCTGATGACAAATTTCTGATCGAAAAAAATTATTTTTCCATCACTAGCTGCATAACCCTGTTTTGATTAATATTCCCAAACGATAAACACTTAAAATCTTAACAAAAATTTTCGTTAACAAATTTTCAATTTACATTAACGACAAAGTAATAGAAAATCATTGCAAAAAAAAAAAGAAAGAATGAAAGAAATACACGGCGGAACAAAAAAATCAAAACCGGCGTCATTGATGTGTCGCCAATGCGGTGGAGTTGTCGTTTGAACATCCGCTACCTAAAATCAATGAGGGTGATAGAGCCAACGGAAATCGTTCTTATTACAAACAGGAAGTTTATAATGAAAAATACAAATACAAATACAACAACAACAACAACTGATGCCAGGATAACAGAGACAAAAAAAAACAAATAAACCAGCAAACAGCCACCCATACCAGTGCCATGTTTTTTATTAAGAGGAGTTACTGAAAAAGTTATTAAAAACAGAAAAACGGAAACTCTTGTCGTTTTTATTCTTATTCCTCTCATTGAACACGATATTAAAAGGAATGAATCTATCGAATCTCATTAAAATCTCGTAAAATTAAAAAATTAACAATTTTACGATGGCTTAAACATAAAAATGGCAAATAAAATGAAAGAAATACAGAATTGGGAAGGAAAAAAATTATAAACTTTTTTAGTGACTCTTTTTGATTTACTTTGAAGCGGGAATTATTGTGATTAAATTAAATACGAAAATCTATGTACTCTACACAGAGATGGTTGATTACATGCTTATGTTGGAAACGTTTAAAGTCATGATCTTAAGCTTCCTTCCCCTTGGAATACAGTACAAGCTTAGCTCTGCAATATTTCAAAGCCTTGTTTAGTTTTCCATATCTTCCCTCTTCAATTCTATTGGTTTTACATTCATAAGTACCTCCTCCAAATTAAAATACGGATCTTATAATAGATCTGATAATAGAGTGGAAAGCGAAGAACGATCCAATCGATCTGTCCCGTATCATAATCATGAAAATGACGACAAAAGTCCACTACTCAGCCAAGCTGATCTAATTTGATCTTTCGACCCCTTAAGACAGATTACAACCCCTACAAACTGTTTTCAAAAACTAAGGGCTTAGAGAAGTACCTAAGCTTGAACCACCTGTTCCAAAGAGTTTAGTTAAATGCAGACTTGGTGGTGCTCCACTACATTATACATTATTGGTTGCATACTATCGGGTTCGCCACCTAACGTTTTATTTTCCGCTGAACGAGTATGATTGTGTATACGTTTCAACAACTCTGGGAAATATTGCGACATTACTTTGAAAATCTTGGTAATATTGCAAAATATGTGCGAAAATTGCGTACGGATTTTGGAAGAAGAGAAGCACCGTCAGCTCCGTATATTCGTTATCTTGTGAAAAAAGTGAAAGTAACTGACATCGTCATCGATAAACCAAAGGTACAGCCAATAACAGTGCGTAAACCTGAGAATATTGCTGCTGTGGCAGAAAGTGTGCGTGAAGCGACATCAACATCAATTCAAAGTCGTTCTCAACGATTGAACATTTCGGAGACATTATTGAAACGAATTTTGCATAAAGGCAAAATACAAAGTCCATACAAAGTCCAATTGGTTCAGGAGTTGAAGCCAATTGACCATCCAATGCGTTTTCGCTTCACTAAGTGGGCCTGCGATCGACTTACAGAAGATGCCGACTTTGACATCATTTCAGAAGAAGCTCATTTTGATCTTGGCGGGTATGTAAACAAGCAAAATTGTCGCATTTGGGTCACTGTTTGGTGCGAATTTTGGTCCAGAGGCATAATGGGGCCATTTTTCTTCGAAAATGAGGAAGGAGTGGCCGTTACAGTCAATGGCGATCGTTATCGGGCCATGTTAAACAAATTTTTGTTTACAAAAATTGAAGAAGAGGATATTGGCAACATTTGATTTCAACGGGACGGCGCTACGTGCCACACAGCCGAAGCTACACTTCATGTTTTGCGCCCTGTTTTTGAAGATCGCATTATCAGCCGCAGAGCTGATGTCGTTTGGCCACCCCGTAGCTGTGATTTGACACTGTTAGACGGTTATTTGTGAGTTGCCGTCAAAGATAAGTGTTACGCCGACAAGCCAGCAACAATTGATGCTCTAAAGGACAATATTCATGAAGCCATTGTTGAAATACAGCTGCGCACAATCGATAATTTGCATAAAACCGAACCGATCGTGTAGGCTACTGCATACCCAGCCGAGACAGCCATTTGAATGAAATTATTTTGCATTTTTAACCAGAAGGATTGTACTTTCAAATAAAAAAAGAAATTTAAGAAAATATTCAGGAGTTTTTTTTAAGCATTTTTCAAAAAAAAAACGTTATTTGGCGGACCCTTTATAATCGTCAGAAAAATTGTGTGTTTTTAAGCATGCGGAAGGAATTTGAAAACTACTTAGATGGTATTAGATTTCATTGTTATAACCGAGATATCGAGAAGCAGTCCTACATCAATGTTGGGGATTTGTGGTCTCTGGCAAAGGATAGGTCAGCTGGAAAGGTGTGTTGAATACACTTTTAATATAAAAAACGAAGATGGAAATATAGCAACACTATCTGCCATTCAGACTGTTAGTATAGTTAGCATAGCATACCAATGGAATTGGAAAGCGGTTCACCTTCAATTGGATTCAAGATTAATATGTGAAATCACGGCAGTGAGTGGCAGATTAGCTTGCGCGGAGATAAGCCACCATGCCGCTGTTATGGCCAGAACCTTCCGGTGCTGTGGGGGCAGATATAAGAAAGCAATAATCTGTTGGATAATTATAATGAAAGGAGATTGAAATCATGCATCTAATTATTTAACAGTCACCTCAGGCTACTAAGCCGGTATTATACACAAAAGAACATTGGGATTACCTTAATCGCAACACATAAATTCTATGATGGGAAGCATGAATCAGAGGCAAATGGCTAAAAAAGTATCAGACACTAAGCAGGAACTTATTTTGATTCATACTGAACAATTTGCTAAATCCGCCTGCATTATTATTATACTGATGCGCTCCATATAGAGGTAGATATGTAGGTTGGTGTGGTAGCGTTGTTACTAAAGGCTCCTTTGAGCACGCAGAACGGCCTATTGAGAGTTAAACGATCCATATACAAGGAAATAGAAAAATAGTGGCGATCTTCATGTATGAATGGTTCCCAAATGGATGAAGTAGGTATAATTGGAAGCAAAATCAGCGGGTACAGTCCATTTAATAAGGCTATCAGGCGATAGTGCTGGCTATGCCGGCTATAGTGATGATGATGAGGATGAAACTATCCCTGGAAATGATATTTCTATACTGTCTGATGGCCAAGCGATTGTATAGACAATAGAATGTAACATAATGACCACTAGGAGTATTTACGGTTGCAACGAGGCTCTTAACAAGGCGGCAGTAGTGTAAACATGGATGAATGCTAGATCACAGTAATGTTCCAATAAATTGCTGAGTAGATGAATTGGTTAGATATGGCATTCATCTTTTGGGTAGTTTTACAAAGAACCCCATTTGGAATCTAAAGATTTTGGTATCTTTAAGTTAGTAACACATTATGTTAGAAAGATGGCGCAGTAAACCTGGCTAAGGCTAGGAGAGGACGCACAAAAAGTTTTAAACTTCAAAATGCGTAGTTGTAAATGATACGCTATTGAATTCAGTTCCATTTCAATAAAGACCATAAAGAAGATAGCGAGAAAAGAAAGCGGAAGAAGTTCTTTAGTTTTCGAGAAGGATGTATGCGTGGCTTTTCTATGCAGATGATGTCAGTGATATGTGGAGGGTGCAAGCTGCTGATCTAAGTGTTTGCTTCAGAAGCTCTAAATAATAGCGGAACAAAGGAAATTAAAAGAATGTAGGTTTATAATAAGTGGCCTAAGTATTTAATCTTTTTAGTTTCACAGGCGTCATTACAAAGTCGTGCTTACCCTAACGAAAATTTTGGAAATTTTGTTTTTGTTTTTATTCTGATAAACGAAAATGTGTTTCTGCAATAATTTATTATAAAATCACAAATCAAGGAATCCTTTGATATTTATTTGCCTGTCAATAACTGTGACAGCCATTAAAAACAAATTTTTATTTTGGTTTTTTGATGGGAAAAAAAGGTGTGCCCTGTCAAATCATTCAAATCCAGACATTAATTTCCGTTCACTACACAATTTCTATGACATGGTGTTTGTTTTTTAATTGTTGCAAATGAAAATTGTTGAAATTATTTTATGAAAATCAAAAAAAAAAAGCAAAAATGAACAACAGAAAAGAAAAGCTTTGAGAAAAAATTTAATTTTTAAAATTGAATTTTTTTACGCCACCAACTAGGTTTTCAAAGAAAGTGCCTAAATGCTATGAACATATGGAAAGAATCTATTAAAAAAAATAAAAATGATTTAAAAATCATTTGATTTATTTTTATAATTATTAATAACAATAGTTAATGAACCGAATCCTTTAATAAAATTTACTGGAAATTGTTTTAAACTTTTTATATTGTCCGGAGAACAATATGCAGGAGATTTTTAATCATCCGCATATACACTCTATACTGTCTGTATAGACACACAATTTTTTTTGTTTTCTTGTATTAAATCTACCAACCAATTAAGCATCAGTTTTTCTCGATAGTCAACAGAATTTCAGTTTCATTCTCTTTTTTTTAAATTTATAAAGTTTTTGTTGCCAGTTTCCCTATAAGTTTGTTTAATGTGGCTCAAACAATTAATTATGCATGTATGATGCTTTATAGACAAAAAAAAAATTTAAAAAATTAAAAAAATAAAAGGAAACTCAATTATAAATACCCTACATTAAGGAAAAAAATTGAGAGAAAATTTGTGCGAATTTCATGGGAGTCAATAAAAATGCCAACAGCATAAATTTTAATGTGTTTAGTTAAATGTAAATAGTAATTCTTAGCAAAAAAAAAAAAAAATCTTAAAATTAATATTTAAGTGGCGTAGCCCTTATTTTTTATGACTTCTTGCAACCTAGAAGGCAATAGAGTCCGACCTAAAGCTATTAATGTGTTAATGGATATTTCTCCCATTCACTTTTCAAAATTTCTTCTAAGTGCCTCTTATTTGACGGATGTTTTTCCTCTTAACTTCCCGATCTAATAGCTCCCATAGATTTTCTATGGGGTTTAGATCGGGAGACTGTGATGGCCAATCCAAAACATTGACATCATTGTCGCTTAAAAAGTTTCGAGCTAAGCGACTTGAGTGCTTTGGATCGTTATCCTGTTGGAATATGCTACCAGGAGGCATTTTTTCCCGCAGATGAGGAAGCATGTGTTCTCCAATAATTTCACAGTACTTCTTGGCGTCCATTTTTCCTTCGATTTGAGTTAAGGGACCTACCCCATCACGGGAAAACCCACCTGTAAATACGTGACGTAAAATCAATAATTTTTTTTAAACATATCGTTCCTTACCCCCCACCATTATTGATCCACCGCCATGTTTTACGGTTGGAAGTTGATATCTTGGAGAATATCTCTGTCCAGGCGGTCTTCGAATAAAATTTATCCCATCGGAGCCAAACAAATTAAATTTGCTTTCATCGCTCCACAAGACTTTAGCCCATTGTTCATTTGACCAATCCTTGTAATGTTTTGCAAATTCCAGGCGCTTCTTTTTATTGATTGCACTGATGAGAGGTTTCTTTGCGGGTCGTCTCGCATGCAAATTAGCCTCTTTCAACCTACGGCGAACAGTGTGAACCCCTATAGAGACTCCCATTTGCTCATTTGCGAAATTAGCAACGTCCACTGTGGTCTTTCGTGGATCTTTTTTAACCAGTGCAATCATCTGGCGGTCTTGACGAGAGGTAGTTTTTCGAGGATTACCACTACCTGGTTTCCTTTCCACACTATTTCTCAAGGAAAATCGAGATTTAATCCGACATACGGTTGATTGATTTACACCAAAGAGGTGTCGAACTTCACGCATGGATTTTCCTTCTTTTAAGGCTTTAATGATTGCAGTTTTGCTGTCAGCTGAGAGCTGCTTCTAATACAAAACACATGTTGTATAACTTATTAAAGAAATTTTCAATTATAATTAAATAAATAACTTACTTTAACTATTTTTTTATTATGTTGCATTTTTTTTGCTCGCTAAAAATTTGCACTTTTTTCACAAAATTCAAAAATATTTAACTTTTTAAAGCAGAATTTGGAATAAACTGTGGTTACTTTGGAAACTTATAATTGAAAGAATTAACAGCAAAAGAAAATAGATAAATTAGTTACCGTTATTTTGAAACAGATCTTATTAAAGATCATATGGCAAAGTGTTGCATTTTTTGTGCTCGCTACTGTACGTATGGAATGAATCTATTAAAAAAAATAATAAAAATGATTTAAAAATCATTTGATTTATTTTTATAATTATTAATAACAATAGTTAATGAAGCGAATACTTTAATACAATTTACTGGAAATTGTTTTAAACTTTTTATATTGTACGGAGAACAATATGCAGCAGATTTTTAATCATCCGCACATACACTCTATACTGTCTGTATAGGCACACAATTTTTTTTTTGTTTTTTTTTTTGTTTTAAATCCACCAACCAATTAAGCATCAGTTTTTCTCGATAGTCAACAGAATTTCAGTTTCATTCTCTTTTTGTTTTTTTGAATTTTTAAAGTTTTTTTGTTGCCAGTTTCCCTATAAGTTTGTTTAATGTGGCTCAAACAATTAATTATGCATGTATGATGCTTTATGGACAAAAAAAAATTCAAAAAATTAAAAAAATGAAAGGAAACTCAATTATAAATACCCTACATTAAGGAAAAAAATTGAGAGAAAATTTTAATTCAAAAACTTAACAGACAACAGAGAAAAAAGCTATTCTGCCATATAAAAGGCAAGGCAAAGCAGGCAACTGGGTTAGTGAAGTTCAGTCAGTTTTGTGTGAAGACGCAGTATGTTTGAAGAGAGTAATCGTGTTTTGAAGATCTATCAAACAATTGTCTAGTAATTGTTATTAATTATTCAAAGGAATTGTTTTTGTTAATAAAGTTTATAATATAAATAGAGGAATAACAAACAAAGCAATTGTTGTTGTTTACATAAAGTTGTAAAGTAAGTATATGCCAAGAAATTGAAATAAAATTGGACCACAATAGGGTAGAAGGCGCCTAGAAAAATGTGTTATGAAATGCCGAAATTCGTTAATCGTTTGCTGACAGCCAATTAAGTAAGTAAGTTTTCAACCTTGTAGCAGAGTTTTTCTCAAATCGATTCCGAGTAAATGCCGTATTTATGAATTCTTAGGAAGTTAATCGTCGTAGTCTAGTAGATAGTGTGTTGGTTTATTAGACGAAAGGCCCGAGTTCAAATCCCAGGTCAGACATCAAAACGAAAATATGAAAATATTTCTTCGAAGACTTTCTATCAGCAGATTTCTGACAAAAGCTCTGAGAGTAAATAAAAATTGCCATGAAAAAGCTACTCAAAAATCTGTCGTTCGAAGCCGACTTTAAATAGTAGGCCCCGCCACTAATGTATAAAATTAACGCACACAACATAAGTGATGTGAGAAGCTAGGCAGTAATCCTGACTGAAGGGTTGTAATAGTTGTTAACACAGATCAACAAAAACTGTCTCTAATCATCTGCCCGCTATATATTGTGGTTTCCTAGGATGTAGTGGTACATTAAATAGATGGCCTTGAGTAAATATTGTTGCGATAATAAAAAATTAGATACAAGAGTCTTGCTTTTACATCGCTTAACATTAAAATTATAAACAAAAGCTAAAAAAACAAAACAATGTAGTAAACAAACCTGTTTACAAATTATTGTACTGCTGAATATAACAAACACCATCAGTAAAAAATGGTAAAAAAGTAAATAAAAATACAATAACAAATGCTACAGGAGTAAATGTAAACAACGATGTTTACATTTATAGAGCCATGAACAACGATGTTTCCACTTAAAGAGTCATGAACATTCGTCTTTAAGAGCAGTCATCCGAATTTTCACTCTGCCACATAAAAGATAAGGCAAAGCAGGCGACTGGAGTAGTGAAGTTCAGTCAGTCTTGTGTGAAAACGCAGTGTGTTTGAATAGAGTAATCGTGGAAGAATTGTCTAGTAATTGTTATTGTTCGTGCAAAGGCATAGAAATAATAAACAAAGCAATTGTTGTTGTTTACATTAAGTTGAGAACAGTGGCACACAGAATTCTGTAAATAATAAATCATTTTGATTAAAACTAAGCACAAATCATATATATTATTTCTAAAGTACTTTTTTGTCGGTTGCAAATATCTCCCATACTACCGCATCAAATTTAATAAATGATATCTCATTTTAAAGCTTATGTCTAACACTAATCGAAGAAAATAATTAGAAATTGAAAAATTAATATTTTCATTGATAAAAATTATATTTATATAGAACTGCAAGATAATACTGTTGTCATTATGATACACATGGTCAGTTATACGTGCCTTTTTCTCGAGTGCATACGTTTAAAGATATTTTTGTTTGTATTTAGGATTCGTACGGGTAAAAAGTTAACGATGATCATGTCATTACCTCTAACATTGTATTTAAAGAAGTATTATTAAAGCATTTAAACATATCGCTCCTTTATTGCAACATAGTCAGATCTCAAGAAATTAAAAATTTGTAGTTACTTAAGCAAAACTGCTCTTTTAGACCTTCTGTATATGTTGAAAAAAAATCAGTTTTATATCCCAAGTTATAGAAAAAGTGTTTGCGGTAATTAGATCATAGGACTTATGTCTTGAAAACTTAAATCGCATTTTGCCAAGTTCAAGTTTTTTTGAGATATGACTATGTAGCAATAAAGGAGCGATATGTATTTATGTATGTAAATATGTATGATGATATTATGATTTCTAATATTTTTATACTTTTAATAAAATTTCTATTAATTATTTTCATTTTATTGTTACAAAAATGACAACTAACGGTGCGAAATATTCGCACGGGTCATCTAGTTTATTTTTATTTGCAATCAACGAGCCTAAATATTAAACGCTTTGTAAAAGGAAATAACGGAAACGTATTTACAGGCATAATTAAAATGATAAGAAATTTAAGTTATGCATTAGAAAATAAAGGATTAAACTAAAGATAGTTATCAGACTTTTGTTGCTTACTGTAGGTAAAAAAAAAAACACCAATACGTAGATTCTGTGACAAGGAGAATTAATCATCATTACACGAATCTAATTCAAGACGTTTTGATGTTATTTATCCTACTGTGGATATCCTATATCCAGCTGCTATAGGGTATCATATTGTGGACCCTGATCAATAGCAGCAACCTGACTACTTATCCCACAGACAAGTATGCATGTATGCTGGCCTATTTAAAGACAAACCCATATTCATTAATACGTGCATACATATAAGCAAGTATGTGTAAATGTGAAAGCCTGAATGTATTCTCTTGCCATCCGTATGTCATTATTGTTGCTGTAAAAAGCTCATAATTGTGGCAAACATTGATGGACATGCTTAACACAGACTCACAGACTCGCTCATTTGAGTATTTAGAGATTCACATTCCCATGCTTTTGTCATAAAAATACAAAAAAAAAAACATTTAAGCATCATTTTACTGTTGCCATTGCTGTCAAAGTACTAACATTTGCAATGCTCTCTCTCTCCCGCTCTCTCTTTCTCTCTATTTTTGTCATTTTCTCTCTTTAACTTTGGTCGTGAGTGCTTGTGTGTGTGTGCAACAAAGTTAATTAATGAATTGTTAATGACATTTACAAACATGTTTTAAAACAAATAATGTATGCCACATACATACATACAGTATACACACACACACACAGAGACTAAAACTCATACTGAAACTCATACTCATACTCACATAAATTATATACAAATAGGGAAATGCTTTAAACAGGACCTTAAGCTGGGTGAAGAGTAACCAGGTGTAAAAATATGCCATAAAAACTTAACGAAAGTAGGTCAGCTTCATATGGCATATAAAACAGTTTTTTTTTTTATTTTTCTTCTTAAAGCTTTTGGTAAAAACATATTCTTTTTGTTGTTGTTGCCTTTTATATCTTTAAAAAGGGGGGGGGTGGGGGCGGAAAGACAAAAAATATGTATTTTTTATGGAGAGTAATGACACATGCTTTTTAAGCCACTTTATGGTCTATAAGACAGTAAATTTGGCAAGAAAAGAAACAAAAAAAAGAATCTTTTTAGTTATATACACAGTGGTACATACATGTAATGTACTGAGGGCCACCTATTGTAGTTACCCTTTACTTTAAGGTACTGGCAACCTTAATTGTTGGTTTATTTTTGGGTTTTTTTATGACTGGATTTAGTTTTTTTTTTGTTGTTTCTTCATTTTTTTTTTTTTGTTAGCTTAACACATCATGAATAAAATATGAAAGTACTCATCTTTAGAAGTGCCCACAAGTAATTTACAACCATACGAGGGGCTATCTTTTATGCATGGTTTATGTCTATAGACTTATTCCGTCTATGGATGCATGGATACGGAGAAATATTGGCGAAATTAACTACTTTCTGACCCAGTCTCTTTCGGGTCATGGCTATTTCCGACAATATCAATACCGCATGGAGAAAGTGATTGACCCTGGCAGAATATATTGCAAGGAAATAAGACACGACGCTGACATGGTTCTCATGTTGAGGCATCATAACTTATTATACAATTCGATTAGAGTGCAATCACCCAGGGAAGGAAAAAACTTTTTATCAACCACAGTAAAAATACCGAGCTTTGTATGCCTATCAAGCATATCTTTCTTCTTCATATACAGTAGCGAGCACAAAAAATGCAACACTGTGCCATATGATCTTTAATAAGATCTGTTTCAAAATAACGGTAACTAATTTATCTATTTTCTTTTGCTGTTAATTCTTTCAATTACAAGTTTTCAAAGTAACCACAGTTTATTCCAAATTCTGCTTTAAAAAGTTAAATATTTTTGAAATTAGTGAAAAAAGTGCAAATTTTTAGCGAGCAAAAAAAAATGCAACATAATAAAAAAATAGTTAAAGTTAGTTATTTATTTAATTATAATTGAAAATTTCTTAAATAAGTTTTGTAATAGAAGGAGCTCTCAGCTGACAGCAAAACTGCAATCATTAAAGCCTTAGAAGAAGGAAAATCCATGCGTGAAGTTGGACACCTCTTTGGTGTAAATCAATCAACCGTATGTCGGATTAAATCTCGATTTTCCTTGAGAAATAGTGTGGAAAGGTAACCAGGTAGTGGTAATCCTCCAAAAACTACCTCTCGCCAAGACCGCCAGATGATTGCACCGGTTAAAAAAGATCCACGAAAGACCGCAGTGGACGTTGCTACTTTCGCAAATGAGCAAATGGGAGTCTCTATAGGCGTTCACACTGTTCGCCGTAGGTTGAAAGAGGCTAAGCGCCTGGAGTTTGCAAAACGTTACAAGGATTGGTCAAATGAACAATGGGCTAAAGTCTTGTGAAGCGATGAAATCAAATTTAATTTGTTTGGCTCCGATGGGATAAATTTTGTTCGAAGACCGCCTGGACAGAGATATTCTCCAAGATATCAACTTCCAACCGTAAAACATGGCGGTGGATCAATAATGGTGTGGGGTAAGGAACGATATGTTTAAATAAAATTATTGATTTTACGTCACGTATTTACAGGTGCGTTTACCCGTGATGGGGTAGGTCCCTTAACTCAAATCGAAGGAAAAATGGACGCCAAGAAGTACTGTGAAATCCTTGGAGAACACATGCTTCCTCATCTGCGGGAAAAAATGCCTTCTGGTAGCATATTCCAACAGGATAACGATCCAAAGCACTCAAGTCGCTTAGCTCGAAACTTTTTAAGCGACAATGATGTCAATGTTTTGGATTGGCCATCACAGTCTCCCGATCTCAACCCCATAGAAAATCTATGGGAGCTATTAGATCGGGAAGTTAAGAGGAAACATCCGTCAAATAAGAGGCAATTAGAAGAAATGTTGAAAAGTGAATGGGAGAAAATATCCATTAACAGATTAATAGCTTTAGTCGACTCTATGCCTTCTAGGTTGCAAGAAGTCATAAAAAATAACTGCTACGCCACTAAATATTAATTTTAAGATTTTTTTTTTAAAGGATTACTATTTAATTTAAATAAACACATTAAAATTTATGCTCCCATGAAATTCGCACTCTTTTTAATAAATGACAAAATAAAAATATTAATTAATTAAAAATATTTACATAATGTTATTGATAATAGATATCTATAACTGTAGGGATTAATAACCCAAAGAAATATTTTGAACTGGTCACCATTTTTTTAAAATTATCGCACTTAAAGATAATTTTACCCAACGTTGCATTTTTTGTGCTCGCTACTGTATATGTTTTCTTATCTTGTCCTTTTATATCCACCTACGTAACAAAAGTTATATTGCATATTTTAATGGACTTTAACTACACATGATTACTGAGACATGGACGTATGTATGTACCTGTCAACATTATTAACAAATGGTTTTTTAAAAACGACAACAACTAAACTTTACTGTCACTTTATTCCTCTCACTCTCTTTTTATCGCTCTTTCTCTTTCCCTCACTCTCTTTCTCCCGTTCCATTTGAACATAAAACATTACTTTTACGTTACTTGAGGATTTCATTTTTAGAAACAAAAACTGAAATGAATATATTTTAAGCTTCTTGGAGAGTAGATTCCATAAAATAATAAAATTCCTCCTAATGACGTACGTATACAATAAATAAGAGGCTTATAATGCAATGCCAGTGGCTGAATTTATAATGCCCTATAAATGACTTGTTTATGTATAGGAGAAATGACGTCAAACTATAATGGCAATAAGGAAAACTTGAAAAAATTAGTAACGGAAATTCAAACAGAAGTAAAATAACCTACAAATGTTCCTTTGACAATATATTGGGCAAGCGATGGGGAACGATGACTAAGTCCTTAAACCTAACCTATGCAGTTGAGGTCCGCATGCTTTATTTTATGTAAATAGCAAGAGAAGCCTTATCCTTCCGCTGCAGGGAAAACAAGTAGAGTTTTAAAATCAAATTTAAAAATTTACAACCCGCAGTACCAATCCGAAGGACCAAAGTTGTTGGTTTGTTGGTGTAGGGTATGAAAATTTTATAATTTATGAAATTAAAAAAAAAATTGTATAAGGAAACGGAAAACATAAGTACGTAATAATGATCACAAAGACAAGGATGAAACTCAATGGAAAATATTTATACTATAATATACTCGAACACGGTTTCCTATGTTTAAATTGAAATAAAATAATAATGTGTGTGTATGATATCATAGAAATTGTTACTTAGTTTGAAAGGCCAATTGATGACATTATAACATGGAATATAACAACGCCCGTCATGAGTTCTCTCGTTGGAATTGAGTGTGGAATGTGTAAATTTTCTTGACTCTTAGCTTCTTTATGGCGCAGAAGCATGGATCCTATTAAGCTCTGATGCAGCAGCCTTGAGAGTATTCAAGAGAAAAGTCCTACGTAAGATCTTCGGTCCAGTTCGAGTTGGCGATGATTTCCGCATCCGATCCAACAGTGAGCTGAATGAGCTCCTTAACGACATAGACTGTGTACAGCCTATTAATATCCAGCGGCTGCGGTGGCTCGGCTACGTCGTTCGAATGGAGGAGAATGCTCTGGCAAGACGGGTATTTGATGCGGGGATCTGCAGAAGTCGGCGAAGAGGACGACCTTATATCCATTTGAAGCATCAAATCGTGGAAGCCCTGTCACTGATTTGTGTGATCAACTGGCACAGGCGCTCAAAAAGCAGACGCGCCTGAAAGGATGTGTTGTGGCAGGCCGAAATCCGTGAGTAAGTTAGTAAGTATTGTTAATCGGCTTTAATTATTTTCTAATTGATAGGTTAGGTTAGTATGGTAGCTTTATATCAAAAGCTCACTTTAGCACGCATAAAGGCGAGTTGCAATGCCACAGGTGAACGCAATCTCTGTATTGAGTAAGTTCCTTCGAACCAACAGAAGAGAAGTTGGTCAGCTCAAGGGCTGTACATTTAAAGCACGACTACGCAAAGCTAGAAGACCAGCCAGAAGGCTTGATAAACGAGGCTTTATATCTGCTTCATATGTGCACCTCGCAGGAGATGGGCATTGACAGAGAAAGTAGATAAGAGTCTCTTCTTCCTCAGTGGATCTGCATCCACGGCAGAAGTTGTTAAATGGAAGTCGCAGAGGTCGTCCTATTCGCCGACTTCAGCGGATCCCTGCATCAAATTTCCGTCTCGCCGGAGCATCGTCTTTCATACGAACGACATGGCCGAGCCAGCGCAGCAGCTGGATATTAATACGCTACACAGTTAACTGTTGAATCGGATTCGGAAATCATCGCCAATTCGCACTGGACGGAATATCTTACATAGGACTTTTCTCTCGAATACTCTCAAGGCTGCATTAGTTCTTAATGAGGTCCATGCTTCTGCGTCTTAAAGAAGCATGGTTAGGATAAGCGTTTTGTAGAGTATTAGTTTTGTCGTGCGAGAGAGGTCTCTACTAATCAATTGCCCATTGAGATCATAGTAGCACCTGTTGGCAAAAGTGATTCTGCATTTGATCTCGTGGCTGACATCATTTTTGCTGGTAACGTCGGAGCAAAGATAAATAAATTCCTTGATTGTGTTCAAAAGTACAATTATCGACCATAATCAGAGAATCAATTAATAATACTTCAAAATGAAATTGTTTTTCGATATTTTAAGGTCCTTAATTGTTCAAAACCTTTTAAACTTCTTACAAAACAAGTCAGAATTTTAAAATATCGCTTTACAAAGTCTTGATTTTCCTTTTGCATATGCTTATTGAACACTCATGAAAAGAAATTTCCATAGAAAAGCCTATTAACATCAATCACTTGTCATTTCCTTCTCTGTCAAACTCCCTCTCTCCCTCTGTCTCCCTCTTAATCCCTCTCTCTTTCTCTCTCTCTTTCCCTCTCTGTCTCCCTTTGCTAAGTAAGTAGAGAAAGAGAATTCAAAATAGAAACTATAAAGAGGGGAAATAAAAGTTACAAAAAGAATTTGTTTAAAAGCCCAGTTGAAGTTATAGAGGGTCTATATATTGGCATAGAGATTTGAACAACACTAAGACAAGCGGAAGAAAGAAATAAGAAAGAGAGAGAGGAGGAGAGAGAGCAAGCAAATGAACAAACGAGCCCTTATTAAGGGTCAACAACAGGGATGGAAAAGTTGGTACAATTGTACTTTTTTTTAGCACTATTTGGAAGTCAGAAACACCGTAGCACCTCAATGACTTATTTAGCACTATTGAAAAATGTTCTCTACTTTATTAAATCACTGAAATATTCTGTCTCATCAGTGGGTAATATTTTGTTTTCGTTTCATTTGTATATGGCAACTCGTTGCTAACTTGAAATATCAAGAGTTATAAAAGGAATATTATCCGTTCCACATTCATCTGCAAATGTAGAAGGGATATTTTCATACCAAAATTTAATAAAAATCAAAGGGACAAATGGACTGTTCCCATTGCCAGTCTCTAATTTAATCCAAACTAGGGATTTATTGAAGTCATTTAATTAGTTGGGTGCTACAATTTTGAAATAACAAATAGTTTGCTGGTACAAAATTTACCATCATATATATTATTTCTAAAGCTCTTTTTTTTTTGTCGGTTGCAAATATCTCCCATATCACCGCATCAAATTTAATGAACGATATCTCATTTTAAAGCTTATATCTAACACTAATGGTGAAAAATAATTAGAAATTTAAAAATTAATATTTTCATTGATAAAAATTATATTTTATGTAAAATTGAATAATAATACTGTTGTCATTGTGATTAAATGTTTTAAAAATGGCAACTAACGGTGCGAAATATTCGTACGGGTCATCTAGTTTATCATAAATAGTGATTTAAAATTTAGATCTCATAAACTTTTTTATTCCTTTATAGTTAAGTATTAAAGTAAGTTGTTAAGTTTACCTATTATAAAATGCTTTTCATAATTATAGCACCACCAGCACAAACAATGAGTGTCTTCAGGTCATATTCTCTGATGAAAAAAAGTGGAACTTAGATGGACCAGATGGCTATCGATATTACTGTCGTGACCTTAGAAATTCAAATTTTAAGGATATAGTATATTGCTGGGGCGTTATTTCTTTAAGTGTTTGCCTCGAATTTCAGTTTCAATCTACTCGAATGTATAATACAGAGTACATTACTGTTCTTAGCTGTAATATGCTGCCTTTCTAGAGAGAAAATAATGAAAAAATATATTTTACAACAGGACAATGCCAGAATTCATGTCAGCAGACAGAGGATGGAATGGTTCCGTAAACAATCTATTGAGGCATCATCTAGGCCAGCTTGCTGTCCTGATATGAATATTATTGAAAACGTTTTCCCACACGAATTCCCCATTCTTGTCCGAAGATTATATTCAAAATAACAGGCAATTTACCAGTGCTGAAAATTTGAAATTAAAAATGATCGAAGAGTGGGTGAAAATCGATAGAGAAATAATAAATAATCTTTATAAAAATATCAAAGACTGAATATTTACTTTAATAAGGGGTATTTATTAAGTTTTAAGTATAAATATTTTTGGTAAATAATGCTATAATTTTGCAAAATCTAGAAACTTTAATTTTGTACTGAAGACAAAACTGTGCTAACAATTTGAAAAATTTTCTGTTATTTTTGTTCCTTTACATTAATACTACACACAATGAAAAAAAAGGAAAAATTGGATTTAGTACAATCGGTCTGAAAAAAGTACAATTTTTTGTGAACGTTGGTACAATTTGTTACGACCAATTTCCCATCCCTGGTTCACAATCAAATAAATGTTTCAAGGAGTTCAACTGCAATAATAAAACAATTTCAATACAAACACAAATGCAAGCAACACTTTAGAAATGAGAATTTAATCAATACATAAACACATACACAGAACCACACACACACACACATACACTCACACACTTTCACTAACATTGTAAAGAGTAATATCCAGTATTCTACTTTACATATGTGATGTGTGTGTGTGTGTATGCGTACGTGTGTTAATATTGCATAATTGCTGTTCAATTTTTGCAACATGTAAAGCCGACATTATTTGAAAGTCGAAAAGCTGATTATGAACTCGTGTTCATGATGCTGCTTGTAATGGTTTCTATTCGTATTGCCTGACTTATTTAGGCCATCAAAATGCAATCATTAAGGAGTCAATATGATGCAAGCAAGCCAAGCCAAGCCAAGCACCATAGTAATGAAAGCCTTTGAAATTTATTTGCCATGCATTCGTATACCGTAAAGGCTCAAAACAGAACAGAACAGAACCGAACTCCCAATAAAGCACACTGTCTACCTTAACAAAAGCCATTTGATGTGTGTGTCTTCCAAAATATGTTCTCCAATAATTCAATATTTCTTATAGTTGTTGTTGTAGTTGTTTTAATGACTTTTGTTTGCATTTGGAAATTATTGAGAGCGTGAATACATTTTGTGTCTGTAGCAACAGCCTAAGCGTCCAATTATTTAAGATTTCATAGAAATTAACATTCAGTTTGAGAAATGTATTGAATTGATTCAACTATTTCAAGGGAAAAGTTGGAGTATTTGAAGAGAGCTAGTTTCATATCCTTATTAAAGAAGATTTTAAGAAAGTTCATGTCTAGGCTAAGGCATAATAATGAAAGTAAACCGTGTGTGGGATCCTTACCTACTAAATCCTCCCCTTGTCTCGTTGACAGTTGTGACCACTCCGGAACTACGGTGGTATTAGTTCGGAGTGGAGTCCTTTTGGCTCATATCCGCGTCCAAATTGCTTATCGAAAGTTGAGGAGACATCTCAGTGTCTCCACTATTTCTTCTTGATTACTTCCTGAATGCAATTTCCCTTGACACATGTGTGCCAGTGTCATCTATGCCGGTGTGCCCACATGTTGTGCAGCCTCAAGATCTCTCTTCTTCAATCTTAGAATACGCTCCACGTAATTCGCCACTGAGACCCAATTCTCTCTAATCGCAATCATAACTCTGACAATGTTAGCGGCCGTCATGGTTCCAATTATCAACGTTAGTACAGAGCGATAACTCTGCTGGCGTGCTTAGTTATTATAAAACTACACTCTTTTAATTTCCCTTGTTCTGAAGTCATCCAGAGCCTCTGAAGCAAATAATTCGATCCACATCTTATACCCTCGACATATAGCTGACATCATCTGCATAGAAAACCCACGGGTACTTCCTTCTTGGAAACTAAAGAACTTCTTCCGCTTTTTTTTCTCGAAAGTTGAAGAGACATCTAAGTGTCTCCCTATTTCCTCTTGATTGGTTCCTGAATGGAATTCCGTTTGACACGTCTGCCAGTGTCATCTATGCCGGCGTGTCTATAAATTCTGCAGCCTCAAGATCACTCTTCTTCAATCTTAGAATGCGTTCCACGTAATTCGCCACTGCGGCCCAATTCTCTCTAATCGCAATCATAACTCTGACAATGTTAGCGGCCGTGATCGTTTCAAACATCGACGTCAGTACAGCGCAGTACAGTGTGTTCTGCATCATCAATTACTTCCCCTTCCTCGTAAAGACAGTAAGGGGAGACGATCTTGCCCCATTCTGTGCAGATATTTCCTAAAATATCCGTGACCCGATAGCATCGTAGTAACGTAGTACTTTGCCTCTCCAAATTTTCGACCAATCCATTGCTTTATGTCCGGAATAAGTCTCGCCGTCCACCTTCCTCTATCTCTATGGTTACATCGTCGTTGCCATTCTGAAACGGTGTTTTCCCTGAAGTAACCGGTTATGTGATTTCCAACCAATTTCGCTTTATAAATCTCCATCCGCTCTGCTGCCAACAGATCCACAGAGATTCTACCTGCTATCACAAGTATGGCTGGGGCGGACACTGTACGATATGCCGACGTGATACGTAATGCAGCCGTTCTCTGTACCCATAGAAGTAAGTTTGCCCGTTTTTAATCTCTAGCGTTTCGGCCCAAATTTCGCTCCCATAGTACATAATGCTGCTTCCAACCTCCATCAGGAGTCTCCGTCATGGACGGAGCTGTCCAATGATCTTCCAGGCTTTATCAGCCGAGTACTGAATCTGATACGAAAATGTCAATACAGGTATGGATAGGATGATTGATCTAAGTGCACAAGTTCCAATAAATGCATACCCAATTCAATGCAACAAATTAGAGCGCAATATTTTTTAACTTTATTGTTCGAAAGCAAAAAATGTTGGAAATAACATTAAATTTTAGAATCAGTTTAGATTTGTTTAAATTGGCCACCTTTGGTACGAATTATGGCCTTCAAACGGCCGACAAAGCCATCACAGGCTGCACGAAAGTGGCTCTGCGGTATTTTGGCCCGTCGTCGGCGAAGCGCCTTCTTGAGATGATCGACACTTTGGTATTTTTTAGTGAGAACCTTACTCTCCAAAATGCCCCCGGGCGCAAAAGTCCAACGAATTGAGATTCAGGGATTTTGGTGGCCATTGTGCGGTAGAAATGGAGTCGGGAACCTCCTTTTAAGTCATTCTTGGTCCTGTAGGAATGTCCATGGTTTGCAGCCGAAATATTTGTCTGCCTAGAGCTTCAATACGGCGGCTTACACCATTACCATCGGCGGCGCTTGAGTTCTGATGGCCAAAATCACAGGTGTAAATTTTCAGCTGACCTCTTTGACAAGTAAACCCGATCATTTTGTTTCGTCACAAACTGCTCAATTTGGAATGGCTTCTCATCGGAGAAAACCAAATTCGGTAAGAGGCCACTTTCGTGCAAGCGAAGTAATTCCTCGGCTCTTTCCAGTCTAACTTTTTTTTTGGTAAATCGGTGAGCTCTTGGACTTTTTGGAACTTCAATGGCTTTAGTCCAAACTCATTTTTCAATATGTGTTGCATCCGATCTCGCGATATGTTCAGCTCACGAGCAAATTTTTCTACCACTGCGGCGTGGATTTGGATTAAATTTGCCCTTCACTTTTCGGATCATTTCTGGTGCTGTTACCGTTCACTTTTCGTCCACTTTTTGGACGCGATGCAACACTGCCAGTATCACGGTAACGAGCAATGGTACAAGAAACACATTTTATTACTGGAGGGCTCTAAGGATAGCCGACTGTGGATTTCCAACCAAATATAAAGCAAATCACACTATCACACTTGAATTCCATTACGAATAACTTTTCTTCTGAATGCCATAGATCAAAATGCTTTTGTAAGCTTGTAAATAATACAATGAACAGCCATTGAAATAAATCTTTTAGCTGTCAGACGAGCGATTTACAAATGATAACAACCTGAAGTTGGTTGTACTACATATCAGCCACTCTGTACATACATACATACATAAATGATTATTACAACTCATTAGTCCGGTTTTCAACCTAGCTTCTCACATCACCTATGTTGAGTGTGTTAATTTTTATACATGAACGGCGGGACTTACATTTTTAAAGTCCGATAAAGAGATTTCTTTGAGAAACTTTTCATAGCAATTTTTTTATTTACTCTCAGAATCTTTACCATGATTTGTCGAGAAAAAGAGGCCATAAAAATAAATTTTCATATGTCCTGACCTCGAGGTTTGAACTGTGGCCTAACGTCTAATAAGCCAACTTCCTGGTAATCCTTTTCTCTTATTAAATATTGAAATGACAAGACAAGGCAATTCCTAAACAATTCCTTCCCGCTCTTAAATTATTACTTCTCCGTTTGTAAAAGTCTTCAGAATTTAATACAAGAAAAAACTAAATGTCCGTTGAGTCCATTCCAGTATTTCATTTCATTAAGTTTTTGCTTTCAAAAAGTTTTGTTGTTGCAAAAATTAAATTAAAGATGTTTAGTTTACTGTTGTACTTGTATTTTAAGGATTTCCTTATAAAACCTACAAAATACTTTCCCATTTTGCTCTCTCAAAGGACATTTTCATGGTCATGGCTGTGTGTGTGTCTGTGTGTGTGTGTCTTAAATTGTCTTGAAAATAGATTCTCGGACAAACAAAAAAAAATTATTTTTATCATGACACACACACACAATTACTCGCACACATATATTACGTTTCCTGTTGATTTTTATTTACTTACTCTCTCTCTCTCTCTCTCTCTTTATCACATATGTATGTGTAGGATTTTTTCCTTCTTGGTATCCTTTATTTTGAGTAAAAAAAAAACAACAACAAAAACACACAAAACGAAAACCATCTTGTGTGTTAAACGTTGTTTTTGAGTGATTCCTTAAGCATGTTTCCAAAGGACTTTTATTATCAGAATTTCTGCTTGTTTGTCTATTTGTGTTTATTACATCATTACTCATAGCATGTGTATGTGTAGAGAGTCCTTTTACCATTTTTTTTTTTTTATTTCTCTTGTTGTCATCATGCTGTAATGGTTTGTGTATAGTAAGTGCCTGTGTGTGTGTGTGTGTTGGTCAAGAGCAAGACAAATGTGTTTTGATAATAAAATTTCTGTGTTGTTTCTTATTTTATTTTCATTTTCATTTTTTTTACTTTTTACATGTCGTTCGAATCCTTTTTTTCTTTATGTTAAGTTAAGGACATAAAACTGAAATGAGTTGATGCATGACTTCTAGTTGAAATTAAATTTGAAGTGATTTGTTGAAGAGAAATTTTTGTTTCTTTTTCTACGGGTAGTAAACGTCTAATACTCTGGGGGAATGGTACTTATTTTATACAATAAATTATGTTTACATGCTAAAGAGTAAAGAAAGATTTTCAGGACACCCTTTACAAGATTTTACTTTGAACGGAAACGGATTTTTAGGCACAAAGTACCAGAAACCTGTTTCTAATCAGAGTTCTAACTAAATAATACGTTAAAGGGCCATATCTAAAGTAATACTTTCCAATATCATATTCATCACAATTCAGTTGTAATTGTACGATTATCGTAAACTTGGCTTCAGTTGCTATATTGTCCCTTCTTTGATTTGGCGACGTCAGTGAAGTTCAGTCGCAGAAGTCCAGTAGGTAATGTGTTGGCATATTAGACGAAAGACCCGTGTTCGAATCTCAGGTTAGACATTAAAACGAAATTGTAAAATATTTCTACGGCGACTTCCTCTCAGCAGATTTCTGGCAAAAACTCTGAGAGTAAAAATTGCCATGAAAAGCTTCTGTCGTTTGGAGTCGACTTTAAATTGTAGCTCCCGCCACTCATGTATACAAATTAACGCACACTACACGAGTGGTGTGAGAAGCTAAGACGTTGTGCAATGGGTCAATTCAACCTCCAGGTACTGTACTTATCACTGTTGACAATTAGCTACCTCCAAAGCAATTGCAATTAGACTAATGAGTCGCCGATCGATTACGTTTATACTGTCATGAAAGTGGAAATGGTGTTGTTAAAATAACAAATAAAAGCGCCAAAAACAAAACAATGGACTTGTACACGTGAACAACGAATAAGCAATAAAATATAGCAACAAAAACAATGGATTTCTTTACATAATCAAAGAATAAACAAAAATATAGCAACAACATCAGCATAAAAAATATAAGAGATATAGGATGTAAACATCCAACAACAAAGTGCAGCAAACAAAGAAGTAAACAAGCAAAAACTAAATGCAGATACACAAACGACTTGCATACATTTTCGGATCTTTCCCGAATGCCGTTATCCTCCTTCGAGAGCATTCATCACACTAATGATCCAGCGATATAAAAGGCAAAACAAAGCAAGCAATGATGCAGTTTGAATTAAGTTAGTCGTGTGTGACGACGTCACGTTGGTTGTAGTGAGAATTCAATCAGTTGTGAAGACGCGAGATCGAGCTCTAAATCAGTCAGACTTGTGTGCAGACAAGTTGCGTGTGAAGAAAACACTTGTTAGTGTTGTGCTTACAAAAATGTTGTGAGTAAAGAAGAATAACTAACAAGTGCTGTTGCTTACAAGAAGACTGTAAGCAGAGAAATACAACGAACAAGCACATATTGTGATAATTATTGTTGTATACGTGGTATAAGTGCGAACAGTGGCACAAAAGTTGTGGCGGACAATTAAAAAACAGATTTTATTTTTATTTTGTTTGCAATCTACGAACTAATATTTTTAACGTTTTTAAAAAAGGGTAAACACGTAACAATAGGTTTAACAAGCCGACACACTAAGCATTGGATAATGCTGATGCCGTACAAGCATTTGGAATGTTAGGAAATATCCTTCTAAATACAAGTCTAATATTGCGAAACAAAATCTAGAGATAGTGTGTTGCTCTATTAGATATGAAGCCATGATGCAAACCGCCAGTTTAGACATCTCAAACAAAACAAAGACAGAGGAAAGTAAATAAAATTCCCATCTAAGGATCTATAGTTCGCTGTCGACTTTAGACTAAAGGTTAAGGAATTTATTGATGAAAATTAACACGCACAACATGGGCGGTGTGAGAAACTAGGTTGTATTCCTAGCTAAAGGAAATGTAATGACGAATTGAGTTAGTACGTTAGGAAAGAGATGCAAGGTGCAATCTGAATAAATAATTTTTAATTGTAATCATGGTATGGTACTGAAATCTCAGAATTCTTCTATGTTAACAAGTGAAATACCACGAATTGTAAGAGGATAGAAAGGAGAGGAAGAAAGGACGATAGGATTTCGAAGAAAACTGTACACACACTCTTCTTTAAGAGCATAAAGAAATTAATTTTAAAAATAATTTCAAGTTATTTTTTTTATTTATTTTTCCTTTTAATTTTTAACTTTTATTTGCAAAAAATTTTTCTTTTTCTTCCCCTTTTGTTATGGATGTTCTATTTACAAAAGAAATGAAAATCAAAACAAAAATTAATTTTAAAAACTTTTCAAGATTTTTTTTCATTTAATTTTGTTTGTTTATTTTTTCTACAAAAGATTTATTTTGTTTATTTATTTACTATTTATTTATTTATGTTTTCTTTTTATGGAAAATTTAATTTTTATTTAAAAAAAAATTTTTTTTTCTTTATTTTTTTAACTTTTAAAGCCTTTAAGCTGCCAGTGTAGTAGCCTTTATGGTTCAAATATCAAGTGCTGGTAATGAAGCAAAAGTGTACGTGTGATCTCTTGCTCTTCTCTCTCTCTCTCTCAGTTTCTGTCTCTATTTCTTTGAGTACCAAACAGGGATGGGAAATTAGTCTTAACAAATTGTACTAACGTTCACAAAAAATTGTACTTTTTTCAGACCGATTGTACTTTTATTATAAATTAATAAAAATATAAATGACAATTCATTTCATTGTGTGTAGTGTTAATGTAAAAGAACAAAAATAATAGTAAATTTTTCAAATTGTTAGCGCAGTTTTGACTTCAGTATAAAAATTAAGGTTTTTAGTCTTTGTAAAATTATAGCAAACCAAAAGTATTTATACTTAAAACTGAGTAAACCCACCTTACTATTCGGTCTTTGATATTTAATTATTTAATACTAGATGACCCGTGCGAATATTTCGGACAGTTATTGACAGAATGGATTTTAATACATACTATATTATGTAGAATTACATTATTATTACGCGACCCTGTATTACCACACTTGAACAAAAATATATAATCATAATGACAAGAGTATCATCATGCATTTCTATATAAAATATAATTTTTATCAATGAAAATATTAATTTTTCAATTTCTAATTATTTTTCACCATTAGTGTTAGATATAAGCTTTAAAATGAGATACCATTCATTAAATTTGATGCGGTGGTATGGAAGATATTTGCAACCGACAAAAAAAGTGCTTTAGAAATAATATATATGATTTCTCCGTCTATTTTCACCTACTCTTCGATCATTTTTTTAAATTCAAATTTTCAGCACTGGTAAATTGTTTGTTATTTTGAATATAATCTTCGGACAAGAATGGGGAATTCGTTTTGGAAAACGTTTTCAATAATATTCATGTCAGGAGAGCAAGCTGCCCACGATAAAACCTCATTAGATTGTTTATGGAACCATTCCATCCTCTGTCTGCTGACATGAATTCTGGCATTGTCCTGTTGTAAACTATATTTTTTCATTATTTTCTCTCAAGAAGAAAAGCTAAGAACAGTAATGTACTCTGTACTATACATTCGCTTGGATGGAAATTGAAATTCGTGGCAACCACTTAAAGAAATAACCGCCCAGCAATAAACTATCTCCCCAAAATTTGAATTTCTAAGGTCACGACAGTAGTATCGATAGCCATCTTTGTCTATCTAAGTTCCACTTTTTTTCATCAGAGAATATGACCTGAAGACAATTGCTGGTGGTGCTATAATTATGGAAAGCACTTTATAATAGAAGTTTACCTTTAATACTTAACTATAAAGGAATAAAAAAGTTTATGAGATCTAAATTTTAATCACTATTTATGATAAATTTTGTACCAGCAAACTATTTGTTATTTCAAAATTGTAGCAACACTAATTAAATGACTTCAATAAATCCCTTGTTTGGATTAAATTAGAGACAGTCAAAGGAAATAGTCCATTTGTCCCTTTGATTTTTATTAAATTTTGATATGAAAATATCCTTTCTACATTTGCAGATGAATGTGGAACGGATAATATTCCATTTATAACTCTTGATATTTCAAGTTAGCAACGAGTTGCCATTGCAAATGAAATGAAAAAAAAAACTTATACACTGATGAGACAGAATATTTGAGTGATGTAATAAAGTAGAGAACATTTTTCAATAGTGCTAAATAAGTCATTGAGGTGCTATGGTGTTTTTGACTTCTAAATAGTGCTAAAAAAAGTACAATTGTACCAACTTTTCCATCCCTGGTACCAAACCCAAAAACCATATCAGGGTTGTATGTGTGTAAGGGAGTAGAAGTTAAAGTATTTGTGCATTTACTTTTGGCTGCAAGTGTAAATTGCTCAAATTTCTAGCATGTGTAGAGAAGAAAATAATGAAGAAAAGTCCTTTAAAAAATGTTCGCAAGGCTAGTGTTTCAATGTCAAATGCTTACTTCGAAAAAGGTCATTAGCCAACAGCATCTTAAGTTTTTAGTTTCTAATTTTTTTCCATTTCTTCGAGTCAAATGTTAATGACTTTTAAATGATTTTCTTTATGATTTTTTACTTATTTGTTGTTATTATCCTTTCCTAAGACTTTAATTAGTAATTTAATCTTTAAATAATTTTTCTTTTCTTTTTTTTTATACTCATACCATCTGAAATTATTTCAACACCTGATTGAGTTTCAATAGAATAAGGCTCTTGGCTATTTTACTAACTGAAAATCAAAAACAAAAAATTATTTTATCTCTACAAAGTTTTTTTTTTGTTCGTTTTTTGTTTTCTATTTAAATAAATAATGACAAGACAAGACAAGACAAAATAAATAAAGACAAAAGCCTTTAAATTAAATCGACAACTTAAAAGTAACAAAAGCCCTGAAAAGATAAACAAATCGTTGGCAATTTAAGCAGAAATAATTTGAATAAAAGCATGAACAGATAGGATGCCCTACAAGTAATTGATATCCTTCAGCTACATAGCATTTATCCCTATAAAGCCCCTGGTCCCTGAAACATAAGCCTTTTTTTGAAACCCTTTTTAATCCCTAAAGTCCGAGAAATTGAGAAATCGTCAGTATGTCTGCCCATAATAAATTTTATCTACTGATCTGAGAAGAACAGCTCAGCAGTGTCTCCAATACCAAAGGACCATATTATGCGTTCCCCCCCATTTGTGTCAAAGCAATCTTTCTTGCTCTATTCTACGTGGATTCATTGTCAGACACCCGGCGGATAAAGTACCCAAAACTTCATTGTCAATTATATGCTCACAGGTCATCCTAAGAAAGTCCAACTGTAAACAGCGCACTGTAGAACTCGATGAACATTTCATTCATTCTACAGTTGCCTGGAATACTACTCCGGTCCCAGTATCCATATAATGTGAATGTACAGGACCTTTACGTACATTATTGCCTCCGGATTGGTTGTAGCAATCGCTGCAATAAATTATGATAACTTTGTTGCGGCCGACACTAACATTGAAGCATGGATATAGTGCCTGTACGTAATTGTCATGACGGCTGGCCAAGCAACATGGGTCAGACACCGTTCAGAGTACTTAGTTCCTTACTTGTGGAAAGTTATGGTAACTCAAATCCACTTCGTAAAATCATTACTCCCCTGGATTTGCGCATAATTTTTTTTAAATTTTGGACTGGATATTTCCATTACTGTGGACTGGATATTTCCCTCCCTGGGGATTGGAAATTTCCCCCGAAATACTTGTCAAACAATGGTTCAATCCGTCCAGCATAATCTTCAATCGATCAATGACTTGTAAGTAAAGCCACCAGTACGGGGAATGAATCCCATCCTTCTACCATACTTTATGATGAGATCATATTCGTGTGATATTTTTTTTTTGCGGGAAGGAGGGAAAATGCTTTATGCATTCATGAAGATCGTCACCATATATGGTATGTCTGACTCTCCCACTGGGTATGCCGCTTAAAAGCCCGCTTTGTCTCCTCAGCAGGATATCATTCCACCTCGGAACCACGATTTTATTACTTCGGGATGCATCTCGTGTTGTCACCTGTACCAGTTCCATTACTGTCAGATTGCGTTCAGGCTCCGCTCTTCCTTTATTCTACTAAGTCTAGGTCATATTTTTTTCTACGCATGATATAATGCACAAATTGCTATGCTGTGTTCCCGTTTTCTCCGCTGGTTATCATTTTCAGCACGACGTTTGTGGCACTAATAATGCCGATTTCAGCCACGAGACCCTGACGTCTTTTGTTCCAGCGACTGCAACCGAAGAAGGTGTGTTCGGCATCGTCTAACATTTCTTAATCCTCCTCCTCATAAATGCAGAATGGTAAGCGATATTTCCCCATGCGATGCAGGTACTCCCGGAAATATCCATGACCGGTTAGCATCTGGATCATACAGTTGTCAACTTCGCTGTTGTTTCTGCATTTCGACACTTGCAATTACGGAAGCAGTTTATATGTCCACCTACCATGCCGTTAATCTTCCCAGCAATATTGCCATTTTAAGAAGACTTTGTGCTATATTCGTGTTATATTAAGTATCAGAATGCAATAGCCCTCCACCGGCAATTTAAGCCATTCCCAGTAATAATAGCAAAAAATAAAGATATTTGAATGGATATTATGGTTACAGAGCTACTGAGTCGGAAAATTAACAGTACCTGCTCGAGTCAACACGGTAAGAAAAAATTTCATTATGAGTGCAAATTTTTTTTCATTTTTTTTACGCCGTGGAGTAAGTCGACACATTTTCCTTTTGGCCCTTTATCCCCTGCGTGGTCATATCCGCATCCGGATTGCATATCAAAAGTTTCATTAGACATCTAAGTGTCTCCACTATGCCTTTTGTCTAGGTCCCCGTTCGGAGTTTCGTTTCACACGTATGCCGACGTCCGCTGCCGCCTCAAGATCTCTCTTCTTCATTCTTGGAATACGACCATGATCGTTCGCAGTTCACATTCAGTACACGATCTGCCAGCGTACACATTCGAAAACAGTGTGCTCTGCATCATCAGTACTTTCCCTTCCTCGTAAAGACAGTAAGGGTAGACGGTCTAGCCCATTCTGTGCAGATATTTCTTAAAATATCCGTAAATCGATAGCATCTGCGTAACGTAGTACTTTACCTCTCCAAATTTCCGACCAATCGATGGCTTTATGTCCGCAATAAGTCTCGCCATCCACCTTCCTCTATCTTCATGGTTACATCGTCGTTGCAATTCTGAAATGGTGTTTTCCCTGATTATAAATCCCCATCCGCAATGTCGGCAGCAGATCCACAGGGATTGTACCTGCTATCACAAGTACGGCTGGAGCGGACACTGTACGATATCACGACGCGATATGTAATGCCGCCGTTTTCTGTACCGATAGAAGTAAGTTTGCCCGTTTTTTAACCTCTAGTGTTTCAGACCAAATTTCGCTCCCATAGAGCATAATGCTGTTTCCAACCTCCATCAGGGGTCTCCGTCTCGCCGGTAGCGAGCCTCCAATATTCGCTATTAATGCGCTGAGCTGTCTAACGGTCTTCTCGGATTTATCAGCTGAGTACACATAGCCCTTAGCTCTGCATGCCTCAACTTAAGGCAAGCTTTAATATTCCTAATGTTAAGACCTGGATCCGACTAAGTTTAACCCCCAATGTAAGCATAACATGTTTATCAACTGCTCATCAGTTGCGGTACCCACAATTTAAAGTCTGGCCTGAACATACGATTGAAGAAGTGGCCAACAGACTGCTGATAGGGGCCTATTAGATTAGGAATTGTAGTCAGACGCCATAGTCCGGTAAGCAGACTTATAAGAAATGAAGCATTTTCATTCAAATAAGTCAAATTTTTTTTCATTTTTTTTACGCCGTGGAGTAAGTCGACACATTTTCCTTTTGGCCCTTTATCCCCTGCGTGGTCATATCCGCATCCGGATTGCATATCAAAAGTTTCATTAGACATCTAAGTGTCTCCACTATGCCTTTTGTCTAGGTCCCCGTTCGGAGTTTCGTTTCACACGTATGCCGACGTCCGCTGCCGCCTCAAGATCTCTCTTCTTCATTCTTGGAATACGACCATGATCGTTCGCAGTTCACATTCAGTACACGATCTGCCAGCGTACACATTCGAAAACAGTGTGCTCTGCATCATCAGTACTTTCCCTTCCTCGTAAAGACAGTAAGGGTAGACGGTCTAGCCCATTCTGTGCAGATATTTCTTAAAATATCCGTAAATCGATAGCATCTGCGTAACGTAGTACTTTACCTCTCCAAATTTCCGACCAATCGATGGCTTTATGTCCGCAATAAGTCTCGCCATCCACCTTCCTCTATCTTCATGGTTACATCGTCGTTGCAATTCTGAAATGGTGTTTTCCCTGATTATAAATCCCCATCCGCAATGTCGGCAGCAGATCCACAGGGATTGTACCTGCTATCACAAGTACGGCTGGAGCGGACACTGTACGATATCACGACGCGATATGTAATGCCGCCGTTTTCTGTACCGATAGAAGTAAGTTTGCCCGTTTTTTAACCTCTAGTGTTTCAGACCAAATTTCGCTCCCATAGAGCATAATGCTGTTTCCAACCTCCATCAGGGGTCTCCGTCTCGCCGGTAGCGAGCCTCCAATATTCGCTATTAATGCGCTGAGCTGTCTAACGGTCTTCTCGGATTTATCAGCTGAGTACACATAGCCCTTAGCTCTGCATGCCTCAACTTAAGGCAAGCTTTAATATTCCTAATGTTAAGACCTGGATCCGACTAAGTTTAACCCCCAATGTAAGCATAACATGTTTATCAACTGCTCATCAGTTGCGGTACCCACAATTTAAAGTCTGGCCTGAACATACGATTGAAGAAGTGGCCAACAGACTGCTGATAGGGGCCTATTAGATTAGGAATTGTAGTCAGACGCCATAGTCCGGTAAGCAGACTTATAAGAAATGAAGCATTTTCATTCAAATAAGTCATATTTTTTTAAGAATTTGGCAGAACTAGGCATTTATTTTTATTTTATTAGTTAAACTATTTGAATACCTTTAACTTCACCTATATACTTTGTAATATTTATGGAAAACTAATTAAAAATATAAGAATATATTGGAAAATCAAAGTGTTCCTATTATTTTTTCCACGGCTTTTTCTTTCAAATAAGTTATATTTTTTTAAGAATTTGGCAGAACTAGGCATTTATTTTTATTTTATTAGTTAAACTATTGGAATACCTTTAATTTCACCTATATACTTTGTAATATTTATGGAAAAATAATTAAAAATATAAGAATATATTGGAAAATCAAAGTGTTCCTATTATTTTTTCCACGGCTTTTTCTTTCAAATAAGTTATATTTTTTTAAGAATTTGGCAGAACTAGGCATTTATTTTTATTTTATTAGTTAAACTATTGGAATACCTTTAATTTCATGTATATACTTTGTAACATTTATGGAAAAATAATTAAAAATATAAGAATATATTGGAAAATCAAAGTGTTCCTATTATTTTTTCCAGGCCTTTTCTTTCAAATAAGTTATATTTTTTAAGAATTTGGCAGAACTAGGCATTTATTTTTATTTTATTAGTTAAACTATTGGAATACCTTTAATTTCATGTATATACTTTGTAACATTTATGGAAAAATAATTAAAAATATAAGAATATATTGGAAAATCAAAGTGTTCCTATTATTTTTTCCAGGCCCTTTTTCTTTCAAATAAGTTATATTTTTTAAGAATTTGGCAGAACTAGGCATTTATTTTTATTTTATTAGTTAAACTATTTGAATACCTTTAACTTCACGTATATACTTTGTAACATTTATGGAAAAATAATTAAAAATATAAGAATATATTGGAAAATCAAAGTGTTCCTATTATTTTTTCCAGGCCTTTTTCTTTCAAATAAGTTATATTTTTTTAAGAATTTGGCAGAACTAGGCATTTATTTTTATTTTATTAGTTAAACTATTTGAATACCTTTAACTTCACGTATATACTTTGTAATATTCATGGAAAAATAATTAAAAATATAAGAATATTGGAAAAATTAAAGTGTTCCTATTATTTTTTCCAGGCCTTTTCTTCAAATAAGTTATATTTTTTAAGAAATTTGGCAGAACTAGGCATTTATTTTTATTTTATTAGTTAAACTATTGGAAATACCTTTAACTTCATGTATATACTTTGTAACTATTATGGAAAAACTAATTAAAAATATCAGACTCTCTTGGCAACAATTAAAGTGTTTCCTATTATTTTTCCAGGCCCCCTTTTTCTTTCAACTAAGTTATTTATTTTAGAATTTGGCAGAACTAGGGCATTTATTTTTATTAGTTAAACTATTGAATACCTTTAACTTCACCTATATACTTTGTAATATTATGGAAAAATAATTAAAAATATAAGAATATATTGGAAAATCAAGTGTTCCTATTATTTTTTCCAGGCTTTTTCTTTCAAATAA